>JBAMMX010000020.1:24839739-24984452 GCA_037126225.1 Dillenia turbinata | reverse complement strand
AAAACAAAACCAAGAAATAAGTCCTTTGAGAGTATTTGGGTGTGTTTGCCTATATTCCACACCCCAAGGCAATTTAGAGATAAATTAAACAAAAAGGGCAAGTGATGTGTCTTTCTAGGATATGCACATTACCGGGAAGGGTTATGATGTCTTGATCGGAGACTAACTTAAGTATACATCAAGATGTGTTATTGTAAGAAAATCAATTATTTTACAAGACAAGACAAAGAGAATGAGTTGGAACCTAGAAGAGAAGACATGCACATTTCCTCTCCAATGCCATAAGTTCACAAGTACTTAATCACACCCCAAAAGCTTCAAAAACAAGGAGAAGAGATGCATACAAGAAGTCCCCAAAGGAACAGCTCAATGGCAACAACCCCTCCTTGATCCTTTGATCCGGGGTTTCGATTTCTATTGTAACAAAAAAAAAAAGAGATGCAACGAAAAGGTGAAGAGGGCTGTAGACGAGAAATAGAGGAGGTACAAGAGCAAGGGGAGAACATGAACCATCTTCTTCGGTTCGAGAAGAGGAAACAAGTGATCGTTAGCATCAACCTCCTCTCACTGTGAATCAACAAGACTTAGACTCCCTACTCTGAAATGGATAAATCACGGAAATCCCATTGTCTGAATACTATATTTTGCTAACACATCTCTTGGTCACCAAAATCTTCTTGAGTGGCTTTGATTAGCAGGAGACTTAGGTCATTTAATGAGGCCAATGAACTTCGGAATCAGAAAGGCAATGAAGAAGAGTTTACTTCATTGGCCAAAAATGGAACATGGAGATCACCACACTTCGAAAACCAGGCAAGCGATAGGCGCAAATGGGTGTACAAAGTGAAGCACAAAAGTGATGGGTCAATTGAGCGATACAAGGCACGATGGTTGCAAAAGGCTTTACACAAACTTATGGAGAAGACTTCAATGAGATTTGTGCACCGGTAGCTAAAATGAACCTGATCCAAGTTCTCATCTCCCATTACAACAAATCAAGGGTGGAAAATATTCCAAATGGATGTGAAAAATGCATTCTTCAAGGAGAGCTAGAGGAGCAGGGTGTACATGCATCTTCCCACAAGGCTATCAATCACAAAAAGAAGGGCTGGTATGCAAACTTAAAAAAGGCTATTTATGGTCTCAAGCAGTTCCCACCGGTCTAGTATGCCAAAACTTAGCTCTAACTCTTCTTAGTGATAATTATAGGAAATTTAATAGTGATAATTCATTATTCATCAAGGGACAATGAAAGATCACTATTATTGTTATTTACGTAGATGATATAATTATCACCATGAATGACTTGAACCTCATAGACCAAACTTGTGGTTCCCTAAGTCTAAATTTGAAATTAATGATCTAGGGCTATTAAAGTACTTTCTAGGAATTGAGCTTGCCTATTCCCATAAAGGGCTCGTTAAGTCTAAAAGGAAATACACGCTTGATCTTTTGTAGGAAGCAGGAAACATAGGAGCAAGACCAGCTATCAATCCTGTTTCTTTTGTAAAAAGTGAGAAGATGATGATTAACCATTCACGGATGTGCAAAGATATCGAAATTAGTTGGGAGGCTCATTTACCTCACCATTAATAGGCCCGGACATCTCATATGCCAGTGGGCCGATAAGCCAACACATGCATGCCCCTACTGAGGGAGATTGGAGAGCGGTTGAAAGAATTTTGAGATACCTAAGGGAGTCCACAAAGAAACCATGGATGAAAAACAATAGGAGCTGAAAATTGAGGGATTTTGCGTCTGCGAATTGGAGGAGGAGACTCGAGGATAAGAATCCACAACAAACTATTGCATGTTCATAGGAGGAAATCTTGTCTCTTGAAAGAGCAAAAAACAATCTGCGGTATCAAGATCTAGTGCGAAGCGGGTCCGAGCCATGGCTGCGTGAGATTGTTTGGTTGAAGGCTCTGGTGTAAGAATTAGGATTTCCAATTGCTCAACTCAATCAAGCTTCATTGCGATAATCAATCCTCACAGTCCACATTGCTTCCAATCCAATTTTCCATGAGAGAACTAAACGCATTGGGTTGATTGTGGGTTTGTGTGACAAAGGTAGAAGATAAGACTATCATCATTCCTCACCTAAAGGGCCAGGAGCAGCTTGCAGACATGTTCACCAAAGGGACAACAGCTAATCATCTTCAAGCCATCCCTGTCCAAGCTAGGCACCATACACATCTATTTGCCAAACTTAAGGGGAGTGTTGAAGAACAAGGCAATCAACCATTGAAGACTTAAAACCAAGTCCTTAAGACCTCAAAATGAAACAAAGTCATGGTCTCAACTATCTAATGAACAATACTGGCCAAAACTAGACAGAATCCTGCCCAGAAAATGTATCCAGGCGTCCAGATTCTAGCCCACTTTGGTGGAGAGCTGTTTCATCCCCAACAAGAAAAGGCCTTTCTTTGGGTCAGTTAAGAGGAATTAAACATCAACAAAAGAGTCCAAAAGGGTCCAAAATGGAAGCCCAAATAAGCTTAGAAAAGCCCAAGACAACACCCCAAACAGCCAAGGGTATTTAGCACAGAATTTATAATGGCTAGTTTTTTGTTTATCGCTACCGGCTAGTTTATGAGTCTATTGGCTAGTTGAGTCTCATTCCCGATATAAATGTCTCTCCTCTCAAATGTTTTGTGTATGGAAGAAAAAATATCCTTTTGTCTAAACTCTCTGCACTCTTGTAATTTTCTCTCCAAGGGGTAATCCTCCCTTTGTAATGCATTCTTGAAATACAATCACTAGAAAACTCTTGTTCATTTTCGTTTAAACACTTGCATTCTTGATATCATTATTATAGTAGCAACTAATATCAACTGGGATTCAATTAGTATCTACTTACATGCTATATTCTAACAACATCCACAAAAATTTAAAGGAGTTACTCGGAGCATGAGAAACTTGGTGACCAATATGAGATGTCTTTAGAGAAAAACAATTGAGTTAATTCACGTTTTATTGAATATAAAATAGGACAGGAGCATTCCAGACTTTTATCATCTCCAGAATCCATAAATATGATATTCCCTTGATCAAAAGCAGGGTATCCCTTGAGGAAACTGGTCTAAGTAACAGTTAAGCCAATTCTAAGGTCCAACAAAGGGGAAAAAAAAATAGAGAGAGAGATCTAACAATAAGCCCTGATCAGAACATGAAATGGTTCATTAAACCAAACAAATTGTAGTGGTAAATTGTTGGGTTTACTCCCTCATCATGGGGGCCCACATCATGGATATGTTCAGATCAAAGCTTATTTTGTTCTTGTGCTAATACTGGGCTTGGCCCCGATTGCGTCCTAGCCTCTCCATTTCAATTGTTGGAAAGCAAGTTAGTGGGTAGTGTAGACATCATTTTCTAGATTGAGAAAAACCTCTAGGGCTAGAAGAAGATAAAGAGGAAGAATGTTGTGCCTCCATCTCCACCATCATTGAAGGACATAGCCAAATGCACGCCATCTGGGAGCGACTTGCTCATTTGGATAAATTCGAATCCTCTTGATTTCCTTCTCATTGTTACTGTATGCCACACAGTAGGAGTAATGGTGGATTCCCATCAGGATTTTCGGTGAGATGAGCAAAGGCCCTCTGGGATAAGGCCTTTAGGTGACTTCTTTCGTCGGCCATCTAGGGTGGATTTGATGGATGGGTAGAAAGGAGGACCAATCTGCCATGGTTCAAAATTGGAGGGAGGACATTGTGCAAAAAAAATTTGTCTAGGTATGACAATCAGTCAAAGTTCGAGACGGTAATTTTGCATTCTTCCCTTGAAGATTTCGCACCTACAAACTTCATAAACCATCTGCTCCCAAAAGAGAGTAGAAATACCTGAATCGTGATAACTTCCAAAGCTCAATCAAAGACGCCAACCATTTTAACAGATATTAGCACATACCTCCCAGAACTGAGTTGCTGTTTTAATTGATATGGAACATGTTTGTGTATCATTTTGTCGTTGTATCACTCTACTTAAATGCAGTAGTTCAACTACAAGTAGGAAATGGGAAATCTCATCCAACTTCTCCACATTCTTTGATCTCACAAGTAAACATGTTTAACTTACAGTGCATGTCCTTTAACCAGGAACTAAACACTTAGAAACAATCATTATATTATGAGCTATCACAGGATGATCTTTCAAAGTAGTATTTTAAATGTAAGTGAAAAGAAGCTATAAGAATTGTTTTATCACCATGTTATAAGCTATTTAATATTTTTCTCTAGTTTTTCCTTTTTCTTCTTTCATCATCGTCTTAGATGGATATATTATCCACTTTGCTGTATCTTCCTCTCCTCTCTTTGATATAATTTTCTTGATGATGATGATGATGTTGATGAGATGATGATAATAATAATAATAATAATAATAGGCTTTTCTAGTTATATTACTAGGTTAAAACTAAACAAATAACATATGGAGGCATTTAAACCAAGTTTACAAAAAACTTTCCAGACATGGGTTTGCAAGTACTTGGCATTAAACCATAAGAGGCAATAATAATAAGACTGGAAGATCATAAGGTAGGATTACACTAACAAGCACTAGGATGTAAACAAAATAACCTGATCTATGAAAGTAACAATTTAGAAAACATAAAAGGAACCATGGCGATACCTTTGCCTCAACATATTTCCACTTCACATATAGCAAATGTTTCTCCCCAGCCATTTGCCAGTGGAAGATTCACCATGTTATCTTGAGCCAGAAAGTCAATACATAGGAAAAGATATACATAAATATAAATATATACTTATATTTATAAGCATTTTAAGAAGTACCTATACAAATGAAAACATAGAATATGATACAACAACAGACGAGTAGAATTAGGGACTATAGTTTCCTGCATAAGAACTCACCGATCATGAAAGCCCAATGCATAATAGGTTGAATATGAAGTATAAAAAAAATTTGATTCATCTCTGTAATTTCACTTCATTCTCAAGGAGATTACGTTATATAATACTGCTAAAACCAATATTTTGGCAGGGTAGCCAAAAATTATGCTATTTTTTTCTTTGGCCAAAATCACAAATAACCACCTGAACTTTAGATCTGCTCTCCCTGAACTTTTAATCCACACATACTTGCTCCCAAAACCCTTTTGATTACATTTCAATGTCCCTCTATGTAATGACATTAAGGTTCCATATCGACCCCCCTCCCCGGGGATTTTTTACCAAAAAAAAAATGAATAAACTTTCAAATTGAATATCTGACTCACTTTCTTCCTCTTTCTTGTCTACACCAGCAAAAGTTCACAAAATTTCTGGCAATAACTAAATTTTTTCAGTGAATTCTTTTGAATTTAGTCTCTATCCTCCGACAATAATTTTTTCCCTGATTTGACTCTTTCGACTGTATTTTTGTCTCTCTCTACAATGTAATCTATTTTGTTAGAAAGAAGAGAAACACACTGGGTCAGGTGCCTTGCATGTGACTGTCAAAAGAATGGAATCTTAGGCCAATCCAATTATGGGTCTAATAAACCATATTGCAAAAGTTTTTGGGATAATCCCCTGCAAGAAAAATTTTGACAGCTATTTGAAAGAAGGCCTAAAGTTAAGCAGGTTGTTTATAGTTTTGGCCCCTTTTTCTCTCTTTCCGCTCCTTCCACGTGTCTCTTTTGTTCCAACACATGTTAGATGCAAATACTACTGTAACCCTGATATTTGTGGTCTCAGATGTGGTTTCTTCACTTTGCTTACATGTCAAGTCTCACTCTCAACCCCTCAAATTACACAAAAGTAGAAACTTTTTCACTTCCTAATTATGTCTCTGTTTTTGTGTATCAAAGAGGCATCATAACTCTATTATTTCTCTGCTTCACCTCAAGAAAATGCTATTTTCAAGAATATCTGTCTCTACCTCATATGTTCAGATGGTTGCAGATGTGATGTTTCAAATCTTGAAAATCATCCAACATCAACATAGCAGCCAGAACATCTATCATCTGTACTATCTCAACCATTTGAAGTAAGTTAGTTTTGTTTCTAGATGGAATTCCAAATTAAATCACCCTTCATAAAGGATATTACTGTGTACTCATGAAAGGTGATCCGTGAAAGCCAATGATTACAACTTGTAAAGGTTGGTAGAGTTGGATATACGAGGAAGATAATAGCTCACATGGGTGCAAATTGAGGATGAGTGCTAGAGAGGAGTGTTCAACAAGTTTTTGGAGGCTATAAAGCATGGACAAAGAAATGACACAATAATGCAAAATTTTCAAAATGTAGAACGAGACATTAATATAATTATGTTGTGAACATAATTATTAGATTTCTAATTTGTTCAGTTGCCTAAAAAAGGGTTTGCGATCAAGAGATGTCAAATTTGTTTAGATTCAAAGAAGAGTTAGAAGCTAAACATATTCAAACAAGGTTAGTATACATCTTTATATGGATGCGGGTTCAGGGTGGTCTAATTAAAGCTATCGACTGGGTTGGTCCCAGGAACTGTCATGACCAACCTAAAAAGTGTTGGGAATGATCTGGAAACTAGGTAAACTAACCCAATCAGAGACCTTTCTCTCTACACCAAGAGCACTTCTCACTCTTCCTCCCAACTCTCCCTCCTTAAAGACGGTTCTTTATGATCCACATCATCCAATATAGATTTGAAAAATCAACTGAAGGCAAATTTATAGAAACTGAAAGCAATATTTTGCCTGAAACGTAAAAGCTGCACGCTCTAATTCCAATGACCTATTTTCCATGATCTTTCCATGTTGCTGGCCAAGAAGTGTAGTTAACAATCCCACAATATCCAAGACACTAAAAGGAAAATTAGAAGCAAAAACAGTAGGACTAACAGATTGTTTGGATGAAAAGATTGGGAGATAAAAAAAAAAGATTTGGAGAGAAAGTTATGATTTTCTCTCATTTAAGAGTTTTAATACGAGAGAAAAGGAAAGAAAAAGAGGGATTTTGAGGGATTTTAATTTAAAAATTTTTCTCCCCCAAAAGTGGAGAGAAATTGAGAAAAAAGAAAATGCCAGAGTTAAAATATTTTTATATTCTAAAAATACCCTTTAAAAGTTGAAAGCAAAAATTTTTATTTCCAATGAATCCCATTTTTTTTCTTTTCTTTCATGAAACTCCCAAACAAGATGGAGAGAAAATTATAATTTTCTCTTCTTTTCTTTTCTCTCCTATAATTTTCTCTTCTTTTTCTTTTCTCTCCTAACTAATCTTTCTTTTCTCTCCAAAACTCCCAAACATACTGTAAATGTTCTATATCAAAAATCTATGCATTACTGGTAAAAAGTGTAGAAGTGACGAAAGATTCATACCTGCAGCCAGTATTTGACCATCTCACATGCAAGCCTTCGTTTCACAGCAAGAGTAGCTTTGGCACTATCAATTGCCATTCCCAGTTGGATATCAATAGCCTATTCCAACAATTGGAAAGAAATATTAGAGAGTACAAGGAACAATAATGAATCTAAATGCTATGTCAAATATATTACATGGCTCTGTTCTCACCAAGATAAATTTTACAGATGCACATAGGAAAACCAGTCCACAAAAAATATGACAAATACAAAAAAAAAAGAACAGAACAAAATTAGATGACAAAGAAATAGGACAAACAAATGAAAAACAAAGTATGAAAGACTTGGTGCAATAATATAAACAATAAATTGCAGTTAAGGGGCAAAACAACATGGCAGCACACTAACATAATAAAATTTTGAGAAAAAACCTCAAATATTCATATACCTATCTTTGACAAAATTCAAACCCACAATACGACAAATCTCAGCCGCTAATAAATCAAGGACAATACCCATTGAAAGGCAGATGAACTTTCAAAAATGCAAAAAGGAGACACTGGTTAAGTTTTGCATTACACCATTAGATGAACCTCTCAATGTATTTGTACAAATGTACCTCCCTAGACAAATAATAATAGTGAGATTAACCAGGAGGTTAAGAGTAAGCATAGAAATATGCAGATTTGTGATATAATTGCTGACTGTGGCTCATGCCACCAAAGCAATAAGCTTAAATTTCCAACAATAAGGTATCCCTCCCACAAGAGGACACCACTAATGAGCATGGCCCATCCCTTGCAACTTAGGGGTGGCATGGGTGAACTCACTTGAGTGAGATTCTTAAAGAGAGTAGTTTGAATCATGTATACGGGAATATTGGCAAACAAGAAGCTTCAAAAATAAAATTGAACATTTCATTCTTCTTAAGGCAAACACATTAAACCTTAAAAACTTAATATTTTTCACCCAATCTATAATTATAAATGAATTAACACAAAGGAATGGTTTAGGGCAATTAGTTTTCAACAATTAGGCTAGAATACTATGATTCTGGTTGGAAAAATAACTAGATTTGAAGAAAGCCAAATAAAATTCTTTATAGTGCAAGTACTATTATCCTTTTTATACTAGCTAGGACAAACCATAATTCTGAACTAAAAATTTTCTAATTACTTAAAACTTCCTAAGTAGCTAAATAAAATAAAAAAAAAAAAAAAGAAAAAAAAAAGTAATTGAAATTCTTAGACAGAGACCAAAACAAAGGAAAACTAATAAGAAGCTCAAAAACTTGAAACTTTCAAATTTCTCCTGTGGTTGGAACAAGACCTGTCCTCGAGGCAGGACTCATTTTTATTTTTGATATATAGTTGGAACCAGGGTCAATTTCTTCAATATAATCATTCATCTCCTCCATGTGATTGAGCTTAGTTATCTTTTCTTCTTGAGGGACTTCAAAATCTACCAAGAGGGCATCCAATTCCATAAGCTCTTTTCCTCTCCTCTATTTTTCTGACTTCTCTGAAGTGGCAGAAGCTTCAATAGGCTTTTCATCAGAGGCACAGATTGTACTAAAACCTCTAGCTCATCATCATCCTCCTCTTCCACTTTATCATCATCATTATTAAGATGATCATCTTTGCTTCACTCTCCGATGCTTCTCTGGTTTGAAAGAAGTCAGTTCCAGAGACCATGATTAACATTCACCAATATAACTTCCTTTTTATGCTTTTCTGGAATCAATCCTACCAAAGGGAAATCAAATGAATCCCCAATCCATGAATTCTCACAAACAGCAAAGGAAAGCAGTGAATCCCAAATCCAGTAATTCTTACAAAAGAAAGCATGAAACTATCTCTCGATTCAATATAGTAAAAGGGAAAAAGATATGATATAATTAACAGTCAAATTTCCAAAGAGATTCTTGCCCTAGCCTTGACCTCTCATCTATTTCCCCAGAGTCTTTATGTACTTTTTGATGCAATTTTATGTACTTTCTGATACACTTATGCCATGAATGCACTAATGCTATAAAGAATTGGATTACAAGGGGAATCATCATAGCAATCTTTTAACTAAGGAAATATTTTTAAAGACCAAGTTACTTAGACCCAAACCACCCAAATTAGATTTAAAGATCTAGTCCCAACTCACAGGATGATTCTCTTGCTTAAACCACTCTGTGACAATAGGATATCTCTCATCAATTTCTAAAAATTCTTAGCCTCCTCAGTAAGAATCTTAAGAAGCGAAAGAAAGTAAAAAAGTGATGCACAAGCATGGATTGGAGTAATACACCAGCTTGGAGAAAGAAAAGCACCCTTCCAACTATATGAACTCTAACTAATCTTAGCCACAACAGAAATTCTCCTTGGATTCCCCCCCCCCCGGGGGAAGGGACCCAAATATGTATTCCCTATATATGATCTTTGTGTTCTTTTTCCTTTTTTCTTCTATTTTATTTAGGAGGAGGCACGTATAGGTTATTCTATTCTCTTTATCTTTGCATGAACTATGAGGCACGAACACAACATGACATGGATGCACAACAAAAGAAAACCCATAAGAATTAGGCCACAACATAGTATGAACACATTTATTGCAAATATAAATATTAATTTATAAGTATTATTACAACAAAGATGTAAGTAACGAGTAATTCATATGAAAGTTCTCTCTTTGCCCAGTCATTTCAATGGCTATAATCCAAGGGACAGAAAGGAAAATCTCTATTTTATAGGGCTTATCCCATACTCGTCAATTCCACAGGACTTGAAATTATATTAATTATCAAATACATAATTGAGTTCGCAACTACCATGATAGAATAGGCTACAAACTCATCGGATAGATTTATCTTTATCAAAAGTTCAAAAAATGTATTTTTTTATCAAAAAAAGTCCAAACACTAATTTGCAGATGTTTCAAAACCATGTCTGCTGCATGTCCAAGTAGGGTGTGGACCTAGTCCAAGATAAAAACTAATAACTCCTTATTTGGACACATACAGGCATTGTCCATGTCCAACACACATTAAGAGGTGTATCAATGCATAGATAATAAATCAAAAAGAATTTAGGGTGTTTATTGTTGTGAGCTTCTTGTTTTGTATAGTTTAGTATAGTTGCTAACAAACCAAACTTCAAATTTGACTAATGTTGGGCAGGACATGAAACAAGAAATCCAGTGGTGACCATATTATGGTCTAAGACAATGATTTAGGTGCACTATTCCCTTCCTTTTTCTTCTTTTTAACTTCCCTTTGGTTTGGGATTGGTGGATGCTACAAACTCAGCTAGGCTAGGAAAACCTTGTTCATGATAATCAAAATATATTGTACAAGGAATTAATTTGGATTTCCGACATATCCAAAAATGAAGTTTATTTGGTCCAACCAACCAAGAGTCATAGCTCAATACCTGTCCCAGAGCTTGGAGACAAAGTGCACGCAGAACTCCTTCTACTAGGTCCACAGGAAGCTCTCTCCTACAAGCAGCAAAAAATAAGCAAGACTAAATTATAAACCAGCATGAAGATGAATAAAACAACAAAATGAGCTATATCAGAATGAGAAATTCAATTACAAACCTGAGCTCAGAAGGTAGCTGTGGTAAAACGTGACGGACAGCACAGTCCAAGAAACCTGCTGCTTTCAAGAACACATCCACAGATGCTCTCCTGCTTTCTGAAATTTAGTTCAATTTATAAAGGGACAACAAAAACAATGCCAATATCATTATCGTCATAAATATTATGCTTTTCAGCATAACCATTGCACAAAATCATCATCTGAACAAGAAATATGAAGTACATAATCACATACAAGCAAACAATAGGCTAGCCACCTGAAAAACTAGCACAAAAACTTATATTGTCTATTAATGTTAATAGTAATTGGGAAATTTTCTGCTGGACAAGAAAAACCAAACCCTTAAGTAAAGATAATTAAGACTACCAAGCCACAAAAGATATAGAAAATGCAAAAAAAAAAAAAAAAAAAAAAAAAAAAAAAAAAAAAGACCTATAGCTAGATATAAGGGTCAAATCTTTTTTTGAAAAAGAAATAAACAACACAATGTCAAAACAAGCTTCTGAAGAATAAGCAGGGCCAGAAACAAGTAATAATTTGCCTATTAAGTACACTCCTCTGGACCTCCTAACCAGCTTTCTGTCATTGGTCGATACCATTGCTTGTTCAAGAATTTCACTTTCAACATAGCTTGATCTAGTTTGCTGATCCCCAAAGAGGAGCACAGAGGGGCATACCCTTCTCTTGTTTGAACATGTCAGATGGGAGAGTATCGAATTCTCCCTTGTTTATTTTACAGGGGAAGGAAATAAATTTGGGGGAAAAATTTTTGTATTTTATTTAAGCCCCATCTTCTCCCTCCAGACCCAGGCAGGAGCAGGCAATCAGGCGGGTTGGACAAAATTCCTTAATTGTTTGGTGGGTTGGGCCACCTCTTCTCATTCCTCTTCTTGCCCAATAATAATAACAAGAACAACAAAAACAGCAGCAGCAGCAGCAGCAATAACGACAACAACATGATGAGGGCTATCCACTTCCCACTCCTTCAATCTCCTCCAAATCAAACAAGAGGTGGAGTTAGTAAAAGAGGCAGTTGTCGTGTTTCACTAATGTGATCTTCTGACATAATTACCTTACAGCATTACTCTCCATTTTGACTATAATATCCAATCCATAAATGAAAGATCAATCATAGTTTGAGGCAATGCAAGCACATGTTAAGCAATAGGCTTAATCTTTTCATTGCTTGCTCTTACCAATGCTTAGTCCATCTAATAGTTATTACCGATGTGCATTGTAACAATTAGATTGCATCCAGGCAAGAAGTTAATCAGATCACCCAACACACTACCCCTCTCCCAATGCATATGTGCAACATAATCACCCTCTCATGATACAATATCTTTCTTGTAAATTAGGCAGTGTTTGTTTTTATGGTTGGAAAGGGAAAGAGAAACTGAAAGGGAAGGCCCTTCTGCTATTTGGTATACATAGAAGGGATTTTATTCCAAGCTACCTGCTTCCTTTCCTTCCAAAAATCAAAGATTTTAAAACCAGACTTGGCATCAAACTTGGAAAAAAGTAGGATCAGGGACCATTGGTTCAACCACAATCAGCCTAACAGTTGAACCAGGGATATCATTATTGTGCCATAATTATTATTCATATAAACAATTTATACTTAACAAATTGTGGAGGCATTTTGATGTCTTATCACGAGATCAGAGAACAAATTTGACTTCCAGTAGTTATCAAAAAATTAAAAATTAAAATAAAATTAAGAACAAAATAACCCACAAATTGTAAACATGAAGATGAAACAAGTTTCCCACTCTACAGTCACCAAAACAAGGACAAAAAAAGATCAAAAAGAAAACCAAAAAATGAAGTTTGCAGAAATTGAAAGAGAGTTTGGGGTTTTCTATCAAGAAGACCAAAGAAAAGCAAGAGTCCCACATGCATGAGATAGATGGTGGCCATGAAGATGTTCATGGGTTGCTCATTGTTGTGGTGATACGGAAGAGGAGGAGACCAAAAGAAAGGGAGATGATTCCTAGCCTTTCCGTGATGAAAAAGCCAGAGAAGAACTGATCTTTCAGACACATAGAGGAAGATGAGGTGAGAGGGGGCAGAGGTTAAGTTTTTGGCTCTTTAGTTTTTTTTTTCTACTTTTTTTTTTTTTGATAGACAGAGAAAGAGGAGATAAGGTTCTTCATGTTTTGCTATAGCTGCAGTCTGGATTGCTGGACCAACACCCCTTAAATGGTTTTTAGGTTCAATCACTGGTTTGAGTGGTTTTCGACCAATTTGAGGTTTCGTAACAGTAAAGTGGACCAGCGCACTCAAACTGGTCTGGTCCCATTCTAAAACTGAGGCACAAATGGAGGGGGTTGAATTTTTGCTTCAACTTATTATTTTCCACTTCTTCCCCCTCAACCAAACAATAACAGGTGAAATACCAATTCCTTTCTTTCCTTCCCCTCTTCTTTCTACTCTCCCTTTCCCTTCCTATTTTACATTGGACCCACCGAACAAGGCCTCAATTTGCAAAGTATCTAGTTGCCCATTATGTCATACCTTCAATGACTGAAATCCAAATTTCACAATAAATGTGCTTCCTTGCAAACCTACTTTCTTGCATTTTAAAATGTAATTTGCCACAAAAATAATCCATGAAGCTACCCGCCATGATTCGATGCACATCTATCCCTTTTTTTAATAGAAAATGAATTGTATTAATCGTTCAAAACGAGCTAAATATAAGTAAACATAGAAACATAGAATAATAAAGGATTGCTCTTCAAACTCTCCTTACCTATTCTAGACTGTAACCTTTATAAAACTTGAGGGACAAGCCCAAACCCCCTTCAAAGGCATGACCAGAATGAAGCATAATACACAACCTCATTTCAAAGGAGAGAATAACCACAGTCTGACTTCCAAAAATTCTAAAATCCCGCTCGGCCTTTAAATAAACCAAGTAATAGCCACGGAAGCAAATCGCCAAAGCAAACAAGCATTTTTCTGCTCTCCAAAACCTCTAAATCTTGTGAACAACTCCATGAGACTCCTAGGACAATCCCATCATCAAACAGCAAAGGGACGATTCCACATCTCCGGTGCCCCAAAACAATGCAAGAATATATGATCTCTAGTTTCAAAATTATTGTAGCACATCGCATAAACATTCACAGACATAGCTTCAAAAGGTTTCAAATTTTGTATCAATCCATTGGTACTGATCTTGTTCAGCACCGTAACACCGAGCTTTGTACGGAAATAAGCCCAAAAAAATTAAAATTCCTTTATATTAAAAAAAAAAAAAAAAACGTCAATGAAAAATAATTCCAAAAGTAACCCACATATATCACGTTTTGAACACACGACATGGTATGTCGCGTCTTCAAGACGCGACATACTGTATGTCACATCCTGCTTTCTTCGGAGGATCGACTTCGTGAGTCTCAAACCGTTGAAAAGAAGGAAAGCCTAACCCATTATCGTCACCAACCAAGCCCATCTACTTATAAGTCCAAAAGCCCAAGACTTAGTTCTTATTTCAAGATCCAGAAACAGCCCACCAAGGAAGGCATTGAAGACTCAAGAAGGGCAGCCCCAAGGCTGCCCATTTAGGCCCAAAAAGGACCCAGCCCTTGGCCCAAAAGAGGAGCCAAGGGCTGTCCCCAACGGCTAGTAAACTAGCTGTTGGGAAGCATCCCAAACAGCTATTTTACTAGCCGTTTGGGATGGGGCCCACTGGTCAGGTGGCAGCCTGCTTTCTCTCCTCTTTTCCCTCCTCTTTTCCCTCTCCTTTGTTGTCTTCTTTCTCCCCTTGTAGTTTTATAAATAGAGCACTCACTCCTCCCCCAAAAGTATGAGAAAATGCTCTCAAATCTCTCTATATATTCTCTTACTATTCTTTAATAAAATTCAGAAGTATTTATTCATTTCTTGTGCTGTATTTTTAACATGATATCAGAGCAAACTTCGATCCCTTCCTCTTCAAGGTTGGGTGACCCTCTACCTTCCATCAACTTTACCCAATTTCAAAATATATCCTCCATCCAATTGAAATGAGGAAATTACTACCAATGGGTTGGTTTGATGAGGAGAGCTCTAGAACTTCACAATTTAGAGGGTCATATTGTTGATCAACCTATTGAAAAATCTGATTCTTCCTTTAGAGAATAGAAGAAAAGGGACAACCATGTGTTTTTTCTTCTACTCAATTCCATGGATGAAACTCATAAGGCCATGGTAACATGTGCTCCAAATGCCAAGCAAATATAGGATTCTATGTTCTCTCTCTATGGGCTGAAATCTAATCTTGGCAGAATTTTTTAGCTCAAAAAGCAAATATCAACCATCAAAAAGGAAGGAAAGTCACTTCCTCAATACTTCGGGGAATATACGGATGCTTGGAACAAGCTCTCCACTCTCCATCCGGATTCTGTAGATCTCAAAGTCCTCCAAAAGAGGAAAGAAGAAGATAAAATCTTTGGTCTTCTCATGGGTGTAGATGACTCATACTCTCTTCTTAGACAAGAAATTTTCCGAATAAAGGAATTCTCTTCATTTGGAAAAGTTCAAAATATGATCCAACAGACGGAAGTTAGCATGCGTTTGGAAGAAAATTCTAAAATTAGGATTGAAACTCAAGGTCACATGGCTACTATTGAGGAGCACATGACTGCCAAGGCGCATCAAATTCCCAAGAAAAATGAAGTATGTGCTCATTGCAAGAAAAGAGGACATACAAAAGACAAGTATTGAGGTCTTCATCCTCATTTAAAGCCCAAGACCTTCAAACCAAGGGAGCAAATTTCTGGACAGCATGATGAACTTCACGCCAAGCTTCAAGGACCCACCATGGCTGATTTTGCTGCTCTTCAAAGTCAACTCAATGACTTCTCCAAGAAGTTCCAACAACTTGCTCCCTCTAATGGTAAAAATCAAAGCACTTTATCTTCTTTCAATTCCGATGGTTTTTCTCATTGATTTGGGGACGGACCATCATATGGCTAGAGATAAAAGAAAAATCAAACGTTTTAAAAAACTACCCAACCATAAGATAGTTCGTGTTGCCAATGGGCAAGATTTGAAAATTGAGCAAATTGAGAAAATTGAACTTTTTTGGAAAACCATCAAATGCTTTATTTGTTCCCCAACTCACTTCAAATCTTTTGTCAATTAGCAAGGTCACTAAGGATCAAGGGTGTAGAGTTGTTTTTGACCCAAACACTTGTTACTTTTCAGGACCTCAAGTCGAATCAATTGATTGGCAAGAGTTCTAGAAGAGAGGATCTATATTTTTGGATCAAAAGCATCATGCACTCGTAGCTCGTGTCAAAGAAGATGCTTCTCTTTGGCACAAGCGTTTTGGGCATCCTAGTGATCAACTTTTAAAACGTCTATTTCCAAGCATTAATATTGAAGATAGACATTGTAATTGTATTTTGGGAAAAGAAACCCGATCAATATACTCAAATTCAAAAACGATTTATAAAAATGCTTTTGATTTAGTTCATTCGGATTTGTGGACTTCACCTATCATGTCTCATTTAGGTTACAAGTACTTCATTACCTTTGTAGATCAAAAAACCAGATACACTTGGGTTTATCTCTTGAACACCAAAAATCAAGCTTTCGAAACTTTCAAAAGCTATGAGAGATATGTGACCAAACTTTACAATGCCAACATTAAAATCCTAAGGACGGACCATGGTGGGAAATTCACTAGTTTGAAATTTGAGAACTACCTTAGAGAGAATGGCATTGTACATCAAATGTCTTGTGTATACACACCTCAACAAAATGGGGTGGCTGAACGAAAAAATAGGCACATATTAGAAATAACTAAAGTTATGATATTTCATTTAAATGTGCCTAAGAAATTTTAGTGCGATGCGGTTAGAACCGTTGTCCATCTAATAAACCTTATCCCATCTCAAGTCTTAAATGACAAATCACCCTTAGAAGTCCTACTAGATAGAAAACCTAAGATAACTCATCTTAGAACATTTGGTTGTGCATGCTACATTCACATTCCATCACATATGAGGGATAAGTTAGATCACTAAGGTAGAAAGTGCATATTTTTAGGCTATACTTCTTTTGAAAAGGGGTATAGGTGTTATGATTCTAAGACTAACCGAACATACACATCTAAAGATGTGATATTTGTGGAGAATGAATCCTTTTTTGTAGACAACGAAGACCAGCAACCATCAAAAGAGGAGAGCGCTCCAAGCACGTGGGATTTCTTGCTTCTCCCAAATCAATCATCTCCACCAATTGAAGAAGGAACCTCCCAAGAGACTAATGAACAATCTCAAAGCAATGAAGGAGAAGGATCAAACTCCGGAGAAGAAGAGACAGGCCACACTTCAGGGGGAGAACATGAAACCGGAGAGGAAGAGCCATCCGAGCATGTTGAGGAAGAATTAGATGCACCACTTCCTTAACTTAGGAGATCAACAAGGGTGAAACAAACTCCTTTAGAATGAAAATTTCACTATAACCCTATCTCTACCGATCATCCTCTTTCCGATTATTATACTACCTCACTTGTTTCTTCGAGCCACCAAACCTTCTTGAATGGGATAGATAAAGAATAAGAGCCTAGGACATTCAAGGAAGCATCTAAGGTTCCAAGGTGGAGAACAGCCATGAAGGAGGAACTAAACGCTTTATCCAAGAATGGAACATGGGAGATCACATCTCTACCCAAAGGCAAGAGGGTCGTAGGATGCAAATGGGTGTACAAGATTAAGTACAAAAGCGATGGATCAATTGAAAGGTTTAAAGCAACACTTGTGGCTAAGGGATTCACTCAAACCTATGGGATAGATTACAAAGAGACTTATGCCCCATGCGCCAAGATGAACACAATTAGGGTCTTGATGTCTCTTGCGGTAAATCATAAATGGAGCATGTACCAAATGGACGTAGCAAATGCCTTTCTCCAAGGAGATCTTGAAGAAGAAGCATACATGCAATTTCCCCAAGGACTACAACAACAAGGAGGAAAAGTGTGCAAGCTACGCAAGGCAATCTATGAACTAAAGCAATCTCCAAGGGCATGATATGCAAAACTAAGCCATGCTTTCCTTAATAGTGGATTTATTAAATGCCATAGTGATTCATCGGTTTTCATTAGAAAGAATCATGATAAGACAGTGATAGCCCTAGTCTATGAAGACGATATCATTGTAACGGGAAATGACATGCATTTAATAAATGTAGTTAAAAATTTCTTAAATTATAAATTTGAGATTAAAGATTTAGGGAGACTAAAGTATTTCCTAAGAATTGAGTTAGCCTATTGTAATAATGGGCTAATTCTATCCCAAAGGAAATATGCTCTTGATCTTTTGTAGGAAACAAGGAAGTTAGGAGCAAAATCGGCTTGTAGTCCAAGTAGCCACCACTGGACCACTAGTAGATGATGAGTTTTTTTGAGCATGTAGAGATATCGAGAGACTTGTAGGACGGCTCATCTACCTCACCATCACCAGGCCGGATATAGCTTTTGCAATGAGTCAAGTTAGTCGGCACATGCATGCTCCGAAGAAGGGATATTGGAGAGTGGCCGAACGCATCCTTCACTACCTCAAGGGATCGCCCGAATTAGGCATTAGGATGAAGAACAATGGAAACTCACAAATTGAAGGCATTTGCGATGTAGATTAGGCGAGCGACTCGAAGGATAGAAGATCTACCACTGGGTTTTGCATGTTTGTGGGAGGCAACCTAGTGGCTTGGAAAAGCAAGAAGCAGCACGTAGTCTCAAGATCTAGTGCGGAAGTCGAATATAGAGCGATGACATCGGCGGCTAGTGAGATCATGTGGTTGAAGGCCCTAGTGGAGGAATTAGGGTTCAAAGTCACAACTCCAATCAACCTACATTGTGACAATCAATTGGCTATCCACATTGCTTCCAACCCGGTGTTCCATGAAAGGACGAAACATATAGAGGCTGATTGTCACTTCATCCGACACTCATTACCACTCCTCACATCAAAGGAAAGGAGCAACTAGCGGACATCTTCACCAAAGGAGGAATTACAACTCATCTTCAAGAAATCATGAGCAAGTTGGGCACTATCGATATCTACGCACCCAACTTGAGGGGGAGTGTTGAAAGGAAGGAAATCCCAACCCATTATCATCACCAACCAAGCCCATCTACTTAGAAGTCCAAAAGTCCAAGATTTAGTTCTTATTTCAAGATCCAGAAACAGCCCACCAAGGAAGGCATTGAAGACCCAAGAAGGGCAGCCCCAAGGCTGCCCATTTAGGCCCAAAAAGGACCCAGCCCTTGGCCCAAAAGAGGAGCCAAGGGCTGTCCCCAACGGCTAGTAAACTAGCGGTTGGGAAGCATCCCAAACAGCTATTTTACTAGCCATTTGGGATGGGGCCCACTGGTCAGGTGGCAGCCCCTTTTCTCTCCTCTTTTCCTTCTCTTTTGTTATCTTCTTTCTCCCCTTGTAGTTCTATAAATAGAGCACTCACTCCTCTCCCAAAAGTATGAGAAAATATTCTCAAATCTCTCTATGTATTCTCTTACTATTCTTCAAAAAAAATCAGAAGTATTTCTTCATTTCTTGTGCTGTATTTTTAACACAAACTTGAGCTTCCCTTGAGAAATTACAAGATTCACCATCCCAAAACTCAAATTCCTTGAAACGCACCGAGGGATTGATGGATTTGGTACAAGTGATGGCAGCAAATAGGAGAGGAACAAATTGGGTCCTGCAAATTGACCTGGGTATTCAAGAAAATGATTAAAAAAATCCTCTTCTCCTACTTCGGAGGATTGACTTCATGAGTCTCAAACTTGGGCTTCCCTTGAGAAATTACAAGATTCACCGTCCCAAAACTCAAATTCCTTGAAACCCACTAAGGGATTGATGGCAGACACCAGATGATGTAAGGTAAGGCAGGCAGACAGGCGGCTCCTGGAAATCTGAAACATCCCCATTCTCCTCCTTTTTCAGTTTTTGTCTTTCTGGTTGCCTTTTTTCATTTTTTTTTTTTTTCATCTCACAAGCATTCATCTGGTGTCTGCCATTGCCGGAAAGAAGAAGGCTCATGAATGTCGCGTCTTCACTATGTCACGCATTCAAGACGCGAAATACATGGGTTAGTTCTGGAATTATTTTTCAGTGAGGGTTTTTTTTAGGAATTTTACTTTTTTTTAGGTTATTTCTATACAAAGCTCCCGTAACACCCACACAAAAGAAAAAAAGAAAGACAATAAAAAAGAGACTAACACCTGTAAAATCAAGATATCAATTTTAAATATCAAGAACATTTTGAGAATGTTCATTTCCCTGAAAAAGGGAAATTAAGGAAGAAATAGAATAATTTCTTTATCATCAAAATTTCTTGAAGTGAAAATTTCAGAAGTTCAAACCTCCCTCCCAATTGAAAAAGTTTTTGATAAAAGTCTAGTCAAGCATAGACAACCAATAGAGTCCAAAGAAAGTGATCCATAAGGGAGAGTACCCAATATAAGAATCCTTCCAAAATAGAACACGAGAACAACTCTAAAAGATGCTAGGGGAAGAAAAATCTAAGATAACTACGAGATAAACTTCCAAGGGTACAATAAGAAGCTCTCACCACAGCATCCAATCTGTCAAAGACCATACTTATTGTAAAGAACCTTATGCTATGAAGAATTGGATTCTAAGGGCAATTTCCAAAACCATTTGCTTACCAGATAAATGTGCTTGGACGTCAAACTTCCAATATCAAAATCACCATTATTTAGGTTTTGAAATCTACTCCCAACTAAGCAAATGATCTATTCTAGCCACCCTCTTCTCAACCAAAGGAAATCTCTCATCAACTACTCAATCTTCTTGGCTACCCCAATAGATTTCTTAAAAGGGAAAGCAAATAGAGCATAATGTTAAAAGAACACAAAAAAGATAAAGGCAAGACACCCGCTTAGAGAAAGCAAATAGAGCTTATCCCTCTCATTAATTCCACAAATAATAACACTTTTCTCCAACAGCACCAAAGACCTTGAACCAAACCTTTAGAGTTTGCTTAAGACCTTTTGATTTCCTCATGAACTAGAAACTCTTTCATCCTTCTGTAAAGGTATCTTTCCAAAACTCTTTGACCACCTTTCTAAGACTTCTATGAGAAAGCCACATGTTCTCAAACCTAAAGGATGTATGACCGCAACTGGTATGATTAGACTTTAAAGGATAGGGAAGTGGTAAAGGAAGATTCTGATAAGAGAGTCCCCTCATCTGAGAAGAGGAAAGGATCGGTACGGGAGGAATGAGGAATTTGTTGCAACTCACAATACCTAAAAAGGAATCAAACATGCACATCTATTAGTTATACTGAGGTTTCGCAATCAAGCAGATTGACCATAATTTTCCATTATCTTGTCAAAATCCAATTTGAGCATTGCTGTAGTTGGCAATCAGGCCTCCAAAGCTCCCACTAACAAGTTGGTATGAAGGTGAATGTTTCCTGGTTTCTTCAAGTAAATAAATGATAAAAGGTGAATTGATAGTGACAAAGAAAAACAAGAGAGAGACTTAATCAATATTCATAGGATTACAAGATGTTAGTTAGAGCAAGATTTTTTTGTGCTATATAGGTATAATAGTTATGCATGATTGGAATACCAGTTAAATCCATCTCCTGGTTTGTTTGGGTCAATAATAAACTACCACAATTAATCAACACAAATATAAGCCTACATCGCTGAAAGATGTAAATACCATTTGCTTTGCCTATCAAGCACACATTATAAACAGTGAAAGGAAAACTTGAACTTCAAAATTTATGGTCCAAAGTGTTATTCATGAAGTTTAAATTCCAACAAAGCAGCACAAGTTGCACTGAAATCATCTTCCCTAGTGTTCTGTCTAACAAATATTTATATGGTTACTCCAAGTTTCAATGAGTATTTACATTTTGCTACTTGTCTAATTTAACAGAACATTCCAACTGCTAACATGATAGTGAATGAAGAAAACAAACAAGGGAGAGAATATTTTTATAAAAGCTACCTTCCGATACTTTTGGCTGATAACCATCAGCAGATGTTCTCGGGAGCAGTAACAAGTTTGCCTGTGATAATGCCAGTGCCGCCATTAAGTGCAAAACCGACAATACCTCATACCAACAATTAGACATGGTTGTTTCCTGCAAAGATTAAACCTTTTCACATGCAGCACTCACATGTTGGAATAGAAATAACAACAAAAGTTTTGCAGGAACAATTCACGTAATTCACAGAGAGTGCCACCCACCTCTGCCTCATCCTCCTGATTAACCCATACAAATTGCACCTTATGTTGCAGATGACTTCCTGCATTACCAAATTTT
Organism: Dillenia turbinata; assembly: GCA_037126225.1. NCBI lineage: Eukaryota > Viridiplantae > Streptophyta > Magnoliopsida > Dilleniales > Dilleniaceae > Dillenia > Dillenia turbinata. The sequence goes on along the minus strand of JBAMMX010000020.1, from coordinate 24,962,271 downwards.
AAGGGGTCACTGGAACAAGAGTAAAGAAACAGACTAGGGTTGAATTTAATGCATGCTTTGCCATACCATCTTTGGCCAATCCCAGCAGAACTGGCAAGTAATCTTCAAGAGCCTGCTGAAGATCCGCCAATGTTGAACCCCCTGTAAACACAAAAACCATAACTGCAAACAGAATCTAGAAATCACCAGAAGAAAATATTAGTATTCTCTTTAACGCACCATGTTGGGTGGCTGTTCTTTTCCTAGTTCTTGTAATTGTGGGAGCCTCCTGGCCAGCCATTACAACTATTCGAGTTCTAAGAGCAGACATGCGTTCGATCAAATTCTTTGACAACTGATCACCAAGTGATTGGGAGAAATCAAGAGGTTTAGGAATGCGTAAGCCCGGAACGTAAACATAGACATCACCAATGTTTCTGGGTCTTCGCCGATTCACCCCATTATCTTTTGGAGTAGATCCCATGCAACCCATATTCTTTCCCTGAGGCTCACTTTACCTGCCAGTCAACCAGGAAGTCAAGAGATGTCCTACATTCAAATGCAACAGAGAAGAAGCACGTAAGAGCTCTCTCTCTCTTCCCCAACCGCAGAGGAAGCAAATTCATATGATTATGGAAAACTTGAATTCGCTTCGAAGGATGTAGACAAGTAGTCACAAGGAAAGTAGAGAAATTGGACAGGTTTAACAAAGCCCATAAAGAGGAGAGGACTAATTAAATGCCAACTACCAAAGGTCACGAGTACTGCTAGAAATCTCTCTCTCTCTCTCTCTCTCTCTCTCTCTCTGAGATTTATGTGGACAATAGATGTTCTCACCGGTGAGAGTAGTTGCAAGGCAGAGGATGGGCCTCCTGTAGAAAATTGTCAGAAATTCCCAGATTCAACAAATGAAATGAAAACACAACAGAAAAAGAAATTTCAATTCAGTCACGTGAAGCCATGTGTGACAATTGACACTTCCAACTTTTTTCTTCTTTCTTTTGATTGATGGAGACAGAGAGAGAGAGAGATACGGTTTTGGGTGGCCAAATCAAATGTGTATAGCAATTCCAATACGAATTCAACAATTCAGACACCCGCAGTAGTAAATTTAATTGAGGGAGAGGAAGAGAGAGAGAGAGAGAGAGAGGATTAGGAGTAAAGAATAGTACAAAGCAAAGCAAAGCAAAGCAACCTTAGGTTGGGGAAGAGGAAAAGCCCCTCGTTTCTCCTTTATTAATATTATCTGAAAGCGAATTGAACTGAATTACAGTCAGAATCACCAGACGAAGAATTGAATTCCAATTCCACCAAAGCCTCCATTCACTTTTGTCTGTCATTTACTCAAAAAAACCAAAACTCAGACCCCCCAATGAATTGAGAATTGAATTCCACCAAAACAGAGTAGAGTAGAGTAGAATTGATTGATTCAGCTTTACCTGATTTTCGACAGAATTTGGGAACTGCTCTCAAGTCAAAATCCGATCAACTTCGAACCCCCCCCCCCCGGTCTACGAGTACAATCAAGAACATCCTCTCTCTCTCTCTCTCTCTCTCTCTCTCTCGATACGTTCCTTTGATTTTTTTTTTTTTACAGCACAGTCACAGTCACAGTCACAGTCGCATCTTCCTTTCGTGATTTAGATAAATAAATAAAAAAGAAAAGCAATTTTTAACCTCTGAACTATTGCAGTGCACAGCGTTTAAATCCTAATATTAGATGCAATAATAGCGTCCAAACGGCGCCGAATCCACCCCTTTCTAAAGACCTCTCTCTCTCCCTCTCTCTCTCTCTCTCTCTCTCTCCCTCCCTCTACGGCACGCTTCTTGTCTGCTGTCTTCCTCTTCCTTGCCTGTTATGTCTTTCTCTGCCCCAAAATTATTGTCTTTAGGGGATGGACTCGACTTACCCTTGTGTTTCTCACCCCTTCCTCTCAAGGTACGCTTCATGCTTAGTTTGCGAAACTTTGGCTCTCTTCCCCTGCCAAACACGGTGCATCGTCCGGAATTTGAATTTTAAAAATAAAAAATAATCAATAATTAGTTTTTATATTAAATTTTATAACTATTTAAAATAAATTAGACATATTTTTAAATATTGATAGTTAATTAAAAAATAAATAAATAAAACTCTATTCTCCTTTTTAATTTTATTATTTTTCTTTTTTGTTCATTTTTATCATTTAAAAATGTTGGTCCCAAGACAATCAATAAAATAGATTGAATTAATTGTCTAAATCTTCACGAATTTTTCTTCTTTTAAAATATGTTATATTTTATATTTTTAAGTGTAAAAAATTAAAGTGATAATGCATATAAAATGAGGAGTGATGTTAGAGAAATAGACTTCTGACCTAGAAAGAAAATTGTCTAGAAACTTTTTTGACTCTCACTCTCACAAATTTGACTTACTAACACTAATTTGAAGTCTCTCACTCAATAATCTCGCTGTTAAAAATGTTACAGATTGACTATAAATGAGTTTACAAAAACACTAAAAACAATTGTCTCTCACAAGTTAAGAAAATTTTGACAGACAGGATCGATTTTTAAACACTTTTTGTAATAGTTTTTCTGTTAATTAAAGTGACTTTCATTCAATTACTTCTCATAAATCCGTCCACATAGCACTTTCTCTCTCTTCTTCATTACATGCTTAACCAAATCCTTTGCATATATAGAAGAGATTACCAACTTAACTCATCACCACAATTGGCACCCTTCAATAGAAAGTTTGAATTCCTGATTTCAACATGATTTTCTCCTTCAAATCTTCATACTATTGCACCTTCAAAATTTAAAATTTGAACTTCAATTACTCTCCAATGTTCTAGATATTTAAATTCAAATTTATTGGACTATTAGACCTTTTAACAAGTTTGTTTGTACCAACCCTTTAATGATCAACATCTTATCCGGCAAGAATTTGGATGGAAATATCAAAATTTGAAAGCAACATTAACTTGAAATTTGAATTTTGAAAAGTTTATTGTTGTTTTGAACAATCTAGTATTTTTTTAGGATTGAATACAGTACCTAAATTATATTTAATATGCTGAATAGGTCTCAAAAATAGAATTTTTGAAATCTGCAGATTAAAATCTTCTACCCATAGAAGATATTCTTCTACTCATAGAAAATATATAAATATATATATTTGATCTATTTAAATTTTTTGAAATATGTACACTTAATAAATATGTTAGTAAACATGAATATTTTGTTATCATAAAAATATGTAAATTTTATAACAATTTCCTAAAAAAATATAAAATTATTCGGAACTTTTACTTTGTTGTTAAATAACTATCTGAACTTTTAATTTTTACTATGTTCTCTTTTGAATAATTAATTTTAACAAAATTAGTCTTCCTATCTAAGTCTATCATGTCTATTGTATGGAAAGTCACTTGTGACAAGGGCAATTTTGTAATTTTAATAATAAACTTGGTAATCAAATTAGTAAATTTGTAATGTAAATTGATATATGACAAAATATAGTGCCCTTACCTCTAAGATCTCCGATATCATGGCAAATGACAATCCTCATCAATGTACTAACATGTATAGCACTCCTATTATCTATATGTAAACATGCCACAGTGAGAGAGAGAGAGATAGATGATAGGTAATCCAATTTTCGTTAGAATACATCAAACCATACATTCTCTAAATGTATGGCAAACATTAACTATATTTCACTCACCAGCACAATAAACACACTAGATCAAAGACCCTTTGGACTATGGCTCTATATTTTACTTTTATTGGAAAAATAAAAGTTTTGGGCATGGCATATATTTGTTATATCCCAAACTTTCATATAGCATAATTTTCTTATTAAGAAAGTTTATACATATGAAAGTCCAATACTTCTATGTTAGGAAACCGGTGATCTCATGTATGTTTTAGTCATATTGTTTTATTATGAGTTTTGTGCTTTTTGGAGCATTAGCTTGTCTTTTGATTGTTTGGGTTGTGTTTTAAGGGTTGAGTTGTCAGGTGTTGGATATGAGTTATAATTTCACAGATACCGGCTCTTTGTAGGCTCGAACGGTCTCCGTCAGTAGAGAAGAAAACACCTGCAAAAGCCGTTGGAGGGTGCTCCGCTAGGGAGACACTGACGCTCAAGTCAGTAAAGAGCGATATTCGAATGAAAGAACAAACTGAGATTTTGGGGGAGTGATTCCCTATGATTTGTGTGCCCAATGTGTTTTGCCTCGAGAGCGTACCTGACTTAGAGGGTTTTGAGAGATCTTATACTTTTCAGAGTCATGCGCCGCTTGGGGGTTTCAATCCTACCTTTCTTATCGGATTGATCCGAAAATTTCGAGAACTCCATATTCTGCGTTGGTTGCGATTCTCATCCTTTGGGAAATTTTCGTTTTCAAGAGGGATACTTTCCTTAACTGAAAGATCCCAGGAATGTCGCTCTGTTCAGTTGAAGGATTGATGCTTGATTGCCCGATCGGAGCGATCACCCTTTGCTTGGTGTATTACGTTCGGTTGACGAGGCGACTGAGACCCTGTTATTCGGAAGATCTGGGCAGCTAAGGCCTTTCGGTAGGTTGTCGTGGCAATCATTGGACACCGATCGGTAGGCACTCTTTATGGGCTTTTCAAAGATTGACCCTTCCAATTGGGTCTTGGACTATGTCCCATCATTTGCCCCCGACTCATGGTCTTCTTAGGAAAAGAAGCGTCATGAGTAATAACTTTTGAGAAAAGGGGGGAACATTTCTTGACTTGGTTTTTGTTGTTTCGGTTTTCGTAAATCGTCTTTTATATGCTTTATAAGGGTTCAAGCTTATAAAAGGATTGTATACTCCATCAGCTATACTGTTCTTCAAACCCATCTCTGAAGAACTTCCTTTCATAAAGAAAATGTCGAGAGATTCTTTCTCACCGCAAAGTGTGGATAGTATTCAGAGCACTATGACCGAAGAGGACCTGAGGGAGGTTCAAATGGAAATGTCGCTCGGAAGTGACTTCAAGTTTGTATTGCCAGGTGAGAGGGACAGGGAAAGTCATGCTCCCGAAGATTGTATCCCAATATATAAGTAGTGTGTGAAGTACGGCTTAAACATCCCATACATGGGCCCATTGGCAGAGGTCCTGAGGTATTGAAACATTCATCCCTCGCTTCTCATCCCGACCGTTTGGCGTTTTGTGATTGCCCTAATTTCCCTGATAGGGTTCTTTCACATCCGCTTCGACCCAGAGATTTTGGGTGCTATCTTCTCTTTAAGGTGATGCAGTTCCAAGGGTTCTACTCGTGGCTGGTATAAACTCCAAACTCGTAGGGAGTCTTGCTGAAGGTTCTTTTATAGTGAATCTCAAGATAAAAACTGGATATAGAAATTTTTCTATGTAAGGTTTTTGAACAAAGATCTCCTTCTAGCGTTTCTGGATGCCAGTCAAGTACCTTTCTTAAACATGAAGACCCTTGATATCCTTCGTCATTCTCGCTTTTTATGGGCTATCGCGTGCCATTGTGAGGCTTATCATCGGAGTCTTTGGGTAGATTCTTTAGTAGAGGATGAAATGTTGCTATTGTCCGACTTGCTGGTGGACGAGACAAGGCAGATCACAAAATCTCTCTTACTGGAATGACAAGAAATGGAGTGGGTTGACACTGTGTTAGTCGTAGATGCCCATCCTTTCAACGAGATTTCTACCGAACGGAAAGTGCGGTCACATGTGAAGAGGGAGCCATCTAATACTTCTCCCAAATCCTGGCAAAAAAGGTCCAGGGTTTGAGCGTCTAGCCCACATGTTGGAGAGGAAAAGCAGTCGGAACTGGAAAGCATGAGCCTTCCCAAGAGCATTCTGAAGCGGGGGGAAACCAAACGATCGATTACTCGGGGACCCTTGATGCGCTCATTGAGATTGAAGAGGGAGGTGCCCCCGACAAAGGACTCCTTGAGGCGCTGGGAGTGCTCCGGCTCAGGATTCACAATGGCGGGAGGAACCTCCAGTGACACAGATCCCTGTTTCCAATCCAGGAGAAGCTTGGAACAGTCTCCCCGAGGATCCCAATGTCTCTTAGAAGATATAGTAGATGACTACTGTATTCTACCACCTATTCCGGTTGAGTCCGTTAGTGGAGAGGGATGTAACTTTGAGGAAGGATCGATGGTAGTCTCGGTAGGGGGTTGTAATTTTAATCTCATTGATCCACAGGCAGCATTGCAACTTGCTGATTGGTTTGAGTTTCCTCCGAAACTCGCTCTCCAAACGATATCTCTGGATTGTATCGACAAGGATATTCATTCTCTTTGCCTTACAGTGAGCACTCTTCTTGTGAGAGTTAAGCTCGATTTTGCCATCTCATGATTCTAACCGATGCATTTCTTTCCAGGCCTTGGCCCTGACCGAACTTCATAGGAAACGGAGGAGAGAACGCGATAACCAATTTATCCACATGGGAGACCAAGTGCTGGCGCTACGGAATGCTCTGGAGAACCAAGGGAAGTACATTGCAGAGGAGAAAAATAAAGAACTTGAGCGTCTTCAGGAAGACCTTGCTTCCCCCCACGCTTATTGCAAAGAATTGAAAACAGAGGTACGCATTCGAGGAGCGCAATTGAAAGCTGCTAAAACATTAGCTCATCTTCAGGAGGAATCCCTTCGAAGGGCCAAACAAGAAATAGCCGATCTCAAAGCGTCCGCTATCAGAGACACTGTTAACCTCCAACTTTCTCAGTGCAGGTTGCTCGAACGTCTGAAGTGCACCGAAAAGATTTTTCGACAAGTCGGTCAGTACGAGACTCTGCCCCCTCTGAGGGATCAACGGATTCGAATTTTACCCCTGTCACTTCCATTGCTCCCTCTGCTCCCTTGTGATTTTGTGAAGAAATTTTTGCTCCATAACTCATTGAAATGTAATGATTTTCGAGAAATTTTTGAATACTATATCCCATTAGTCAGGTGAGGTCGGGGAGATTTGCCCTCTTGATGAGTGTCCGATCGGTTGAGCCGGATTGTCTGATATCTGATGTTTGACTGAGAACCTCTAAGGTTAGGGTTGCTTTTACCCATTCTGGGAGATTGGTCCAACATATTAGTTCAGAAAGTCTGGCCGATTGAGGCCCGTCGGTAGGTTAGAAATCGTAGGAGTTAGAGTCGTGTCCACCCATTTAGGGAGTTTCGACACATTCGTTCGGAAGGATCTGGGCAATTGAGACCCGACGGCTGATTAAAGGGTTTAGAAGTTAGGGCCGTGTCCGCCCGTTCGAGGAGTTTCATCTCAACTTAACAACACATTCGTTCAGAAGGATCTGGGTGACTAAGGCCCGACGGCCGATTAAAGGCTTTAGAAGTTAGGGTCGTGTTTGTCCATTCGGGGAGTTTCATCTCAACTTAATAATATATTCATTCGGAAGGATCTATGCGACTAAGGCCCGATGGCCAATTAAAAGCTTTAGAAGTTAGGGTTGTGTCTGCCCATTCGAGGAGTTTCATCTCAACTTAACGATATATTTTTCGGAAGGATCTGGGCAACTGAAGCTCGACGGCCGATTAAAGGCTTTAGAAGTTAGGGTCGTGTCCCCCCATTTGAGGAGTTTCATCCCAACTTAATAACACATTCGTTCGGAAGGATCTGGGTGACTGAGGCCCAACAGTCGATTCAAGGCTTTAGAAGTTAGGGTCATATCCGCCCATTTGGGGAGTTTCATTCCAACTTAACGACATATTTGTTCGAAAGGATCAAGGTGACTGAGGCCCGATGGCCAATTAAAGGCTTTAGAAGTTAAGGTCGTGTCCACCGTTCGGAGAGTTTCATCCCAGCTTAACGACACATTCATTCGGAAGGATCTAGGCGACTGAGACCTGACAACCGATTAAAGGCTTTAGAAGTTAGGGTCGTGTCCGCCCGTTCGGAAAGTTTTATCCCAACTTAACAACACATTCGTTCAGAAAGATTTGGGCGACTAAGGCCCAACGGTAGATTAGGAGGGGTACTCTTCTCTACGAATCATTAAGAATCCCATGCCACGTGTTATTAATGAATAATAAGAGAAAATCGAAATCCTTATCAAGGAAAAAGCACGGGAAAATCCAGGTTGTAGGTCGGACAGATGCTAGTGGGCACATAAGGCTCGTGCCAACTGTCTTCACCATGGATTTGGAGAATCATCCTTCCTGGTTCTTTGTGCGGTGGCCTAGGATCTAGCCCATTGTCAGTTCATTCAACCGTGGTGTCTTGTGTCTGTCGGGAGAAGGCAGGTTCCTTCCTTTCGCACTGATGAACTTCTGTAGTTTACCACTGCGAATCAAGAATTCCAACTCATCCTTAAGCCTTTTGCACTCATCGGTTGTGTGGCTGTAGTTCCGATGAAAATGACAGTACTTGAACTTGTCTTTCTTGGGATCTTCTTCCATGGGACGAGGGGACCACCTGACATATGACTTATTTTTTATCTGATATAAAACCCAACTTGGGGTATCGATCAGTGAAGTGTAGACGCTGAACCTTCGTGGGGGCAGAACTCCTGATTTGTTTCTCTTCGGAGAGGGCTGACGAGGCGATCGGCTGCATTCCTTTCTACTGGGGCAGTTCTTTAGTCGGTCGAACGCCTTTGCTTCTTCTGTCGCAATATATTTCTCTGCTCGGGAGTAAAATTCTTGGATGGTTGCTGGGGACTTTTTTGTGATAGAGACTTTCATGTCGAAAGAGCGTAAGCCCGTTAGGAGGGCAACTAATGCGATGTTGTGATCCAAAGCGGGGACTTTTAGCATTTTCGTTTTAAATCTTTCCATGAGATCCCTCAGAGACTCTTCCTTCCATTGTCGCAATGATAGTAGAGAAGTGGACTTCCACTTGGCCCCCCGGCTGATTATGAAATGAGTCTCGAATTGCTGTTGAAGTTAGACGAAATTCTTGATACTGAACGGTAAAAGAGAATTAAACCATGCCAAGACATTTCCCTTTAGAGTAGTGGGGAAGTGCTTACATATCGCTGCGTCTGATAAATCTTGGGAGATCATAATTGTTATGAAGTGGACAGCATGGTCACGGGGATCAGTTGTTCCATCATATTGCTCCATGAAAGGTAATAGGACATCTCTCGGTATCAGTTCTAAGGATATCTTAGAATCAAATGGTGATTCGCCTGAAGGACATAGGGGGTCTTCCCCGTCCCTAACACCCTTCTTCTTCAGTTCGGCAGCCACAAGTTGTTCGACTTGCCTTTTCAAGTCTTCAGGATCATGCTGAGTAGTTGTTGATGGCTCGGGGTTAGCAAGAAGTTCTCGTCTTGGTGGTTGCTTGTACCCCGACTCGGCGGCGGACAAGTGGCCATCCGACTCGAGATCTCACTAAGTTCTTCTAATTGTTTACTCATTCTTTGGAGTTTTGACTCCAGTCTTTCCACTAGGGGTTGATTAACTTGCTCGGGCCTTGAGGCCATGGTTGGCTACTCTGGTGCTACAGGTTGCAGAATTGGCACCGGACGGGACGGTCGAGGAGAAAACATATGATCATGGTTTGAATGGTGGGATGCCGAAGGGGTTATAGGTGTGGTGGGCATAGGGGCACACCCTTCCGCAATGGGAGTAGCCTTTGAGGATGCTCTGGTTCTCGGAGGCATGGTTATTCGAATGACAAAAGTTGCTCTAATTTGTTCTCACGGACGGCGCCAATCTGTTAGAGGTGGGTTATAGCTCCACAGATACCGGCTCCTTGTAAACTCGTACGGTCTCCGTCAGTAGAAAGGAAAACACCTGTAAAAACCATCGGAGGGTACTCCGACAGGGAGATACCGACGCTCAAGTTAGTAAATAGCAGTTTTCAAATTAAAGAACAGACTGAGACTTTGAGAGAGTGATTCCCTGTGATTGGTGTGCCCAATGTGTTTTGCCTCGAAAGCGTAGCTGGCTTAGAGGGTTTTGAGAGATCTATACCTTTCAAAGTCGTGCGCCGCTTGGAGGCTTCAACCCTACCTTCCTTATCGGGCTGATCCGAAAATCTCAAGAACTCAATATTCTGTGTTGGTTGCGATTCTCATCCTTTAGAAAATTTCCATTTTCAAGAGGGATACTTTCCTTGACTGAAAGATCCCAGGAATGCCACTCTGTTTGGTTAAAGGATTGACGCTTAATTGCCCGATTGGAGCGATCACCCTTTGCTTGGTGTACTACGTTCAGTTGGCGGGGTGACTGAGGCCCTATCGTTTGGAAGATCTGGGCGGCTAAGACCCTTCGGTAGGTTGTCGTGGCAATCATTGAACACCGGTCGGTAGGCGCTCTTTATGGGCTTTCCAAAGATTGACCCTTCCAATTGGGCCTTGGGCCATGTCCTATCATTAGGTATTGAAATATATGTTATATTATTCATTCTTTAGTAAAACAAAGTATGAACAGATTAATTAGGTCTAACAAGAAGTTTCAGCATGATAGGAAAGGGAGATGGAGACTAACATCTTTTGTCCGAGGAGGAAGACCATCTCTATTGGAGCATCAAGAAAATCAAAGGGAATGATGGGGAGGAGCGACTAACCTTAACTACAAGTTTCAAGGACTCGCTCCTCGGTTCGGACCCTTTATTCACAATGGACTATACCACCATGTGTATTGGTGAAGAAATTAAGTTAGATGAGGAAGGACGAGAGAGAAAGCACAGAGAATGAGTCAACCATTCATTCTGTCCACATTTTAGACAAGCAACTGCAACTTCTCTGGTGACGACGGCAATCGACGATAATAGTAAAATTATGGGGAAAGACAGTGGGATACCATTTCCTGAGGTCCTAAATTATGTCATTGTGGCAAGTTGAGGGTGAACTCAATCTAATGGACATGGGAGAGGGATTTTATCTCACGAAGTTATCCCTACAATCTGACTTCTTTCGTACCTTAACAAAGGGACTGTGGACAATACAAGCATACTACTTGATAGTAATGAAATAGAAACCATGGTTTGTCCCCTCGAAGAAGGAAAGTAAAAAAACCGTAGTGTGGGTTCGATTACCAGGTCTGCTAATCAAGTTTTTTTATGAAAATGTGTTACTTCAGATTGGCCAAAAATTGGGTCGACAATTGAAAGTGGACACCAATGCTACAAATGCCTCTAGAGGTAACTATGCCAGACTTTGCATTAAAATAGACCTCCTTAAGCTTCTCATCCCTCCAGTAAAAATAAGAAAAAGAATCCAATCAATGGAGTATGAAGGCATTCACTCTCTTTGTTTTGGCCATGAAAGAGTGGAACACTCTAAGGACAATCACCCGTCGGCACTAGTTCACCCCTAAGACATTAACATTGCTCCTACAATCTCCCTAGCACCAACATATAAAGCTCAAGTTGTGAAAACAGAATATGAACCCTAGATACAAGTCCAAAGAAAACCCAGAAAATTTGGTCACCTCCCGGTCGGCTTTGTACCCACGGCTAGTAGGACCCACAGTAACAAGTTTGACCAATGAGCTGGCTTAATGGAGGAAATGGAAGGTCATACCCATGATGATGAAATCCTACCAGAATGAAAAGGATTGGAGCTCACTAATAAGGAAAATTGGAATGCATACTGAAAGAGGAATTATGGGTTTTAAAATAATTGGATTGTCCAATTAAATGGGTCATTAGAAAGAATTGATGCTCAACATCATGCAAATTTAATTTTGCAGAAATTAATGGTGTCAACCCTCCCCAGCAAGGAAGGTCAGAGGAGAAGAAATGGCAAGCTTGTGTACTTGAATTGCGGACAAAATTCAAAGATTGATTTGCTAGATTAAAGTCAAGCCCATGAGAAGATAGTGGACCTTGATCCCTTTAAACCATTGCTTTCATTAAACCATGGCCCAAGCTATGCCCTCAGCCCAGCCCAAGTTTCTCCTCCTTTGTTGCTACTCACTGGACCCAAGTAGATAGGCCTAGCTGATACTTTCATCCCAAAATCAGGCCCATCGAGCTCTGCTCTTGCTGCATCCACTAATACAGTGAAGATTTCTACTCTTGCTAGAAGAGTGATGGGAACAATAAGCTGAAAAATCTTACTCCTTCACGCTATTCTATAACCAGAAGTAAGACGGATGATGCCATCCGCCATCAGGACCAAGTCAATTTAGTCAAAAGCCCCCATTACCCTCTCCTACACCGAACATTCCTTCACGACAATCGATGGACACCTCTAGCAAGCACAATAGAGATGACACCCTAGGGTTAGAAGAGACTCATAGCTTGCCATCGATGCTAAAAGAAACTGCTTGATCCTAGTCTCGGTTCACCCATATCTTAGCACTGACCCCCTTTGATGAGCAATGACGGAGAAGGGGTCATGGATTTGGAGATGATATGGATGTTTCAGGTGACTTAATTGAACTCCCTAGTGAGTATAGAGCTGCAACTACACCATCTTCTTTAGAGCCTTTGGAGTCCTCAAACCTCTACAATTAGGGTGTTTGGACTTCGATGTCTCTTCTTAAGGCAATGTAGAGAAGACATTTGTAGATGGGCTGGATATGGCGTAGGGAATGTAAATGTAACACCGATACTGCGGTGTCCGTACTAATGTACTGTTCATGAAATATATATAAAATATTTCTCAGTTTATATAAGCAGAGAAATTTTTTTTATATATATTATATTGATTTTCGATTTTGAGGTTTTTAAATCGAACTTTTGGTATATTTAAAATGTTCGTACTTCCGATTTGTAGGGTGAGTATAAAAATTTATATACATATATATACACGCACCTATTCATTTATTTATTTAATTATTTACTCATTTATAAAAAAAAAAGGGGGGTGTTGCAAAACGCAGCAAAACGCTGCGTTTTTGCCCCAAATAAGGATTAGGGCTAAAAGCCCTAATCCCTCTTTCTCCCGCCCCTCTCTCTCTCTACTCCCTCTCTCCCGCGGCTCTCTCACTCCCTCCGCCACCCACTCTGCCACCGCACACCACCCACCGTCGCAAACGGCCATTGCCGCCACTTTCTCCCTCTCTGTTTCTCCCTCATTCGCTCTCTCTCTCTTCGTCTCTCACTCCCTCGCGAATCTCTTAGCGTTCTCCGCCTCCTTCTCCTCCGCTGTTGAGCGCCACCGCCGCTCCTCCGCTGCAACCGATCGCCTCCGCTCACTCTCTCTCTATCCCTCCTTCTGTTTCACTCTCTCCTTCGCATTCTCTCTCTATTTTCTCTCTCGCGCGAGATGGAGCTCTTCTTCCTATTTCCCCTGCACGCGACTATCGGTTCTCCTTCACTCGCGCGGCGCTGCTCCGTCGCTTCAACAATCTTCTGCAACCCTTTCAGAGCCCCCAAGTTCACAGCAGTGCAGACTTCGAAAACCCTAGGTTGCAAAATCCTTCACTGCATAGGTAAGGATAAAATTAGTTCTAGGGTTTTAATATCTCTTTGTAATTAAGCTAAATGTCTGAACTCTGCTTTGATTTGGATACATTACAGGTTTCAGACTGAGTCGAATGGCGAATGGAAGCTAGGTCTGAACTATGGAAACCCTAGGTGAGGTAAAATTCTGGTTCCTTCAATAGATGAATGAGATTAGGTTGAATTTAGAATAAGATTCTTATATATGTCTTGTAATAGGTGGAAGTTGAGGAGAGTGCGTTTTTCTTGAAATTTGGTATGTGAATTCTAAGGTGTTATTTAGATTTTTTAGGAAACTAGACTGTCTGATACTAAAGAAGCATGTTAAAAGATAATAGAATCGAATTGAATTGATTTGAATGTTTTCTCTAGAGTTTAATTCAAAATATGTATGAAAGTATTTGGATCTAGGGTTGGAGCTTAAGGGTTGATGCATTCTTTTATATTATAGGTTGTTTTGTATATAAGTAATTCAAATACAATCCCTGTATTATGAAAATAGACTTTCTTACGTTGAAAATGATATATACTTTGAAATATTTGGATAAGAATCGGAAAGTTTATGAATTGGGAGAAGATTTATTATTTTATGGTTAATTCCGATATTGAATGATCTTTAGGATTGCATTAGACTTGACTTTCAATGTGTTACTTATTTATAAATGAAATGCAATTGATGACATTAGAGTGTATTCATGAATTGAAGAATTGAGATTTGTACAAAAATTAGAAAAAATGGAAATTGATGACATAATTATGATTTTGTATTAGGAAAGGTCAATCGAGGATCGAGTAAGATTTCATTTGATTGAATTGTGAGTATATACAAGTGTATATGGGCTGAAAAGTGTGGTGTTGTTGGTTGAGCATAATGAGATATTATTGTGTACTAAAATCACCTTAAAGGCCAAGGAGAATGGTAGAAAGTGTGCGGATTTTTGTGGTGAAATGGTGAATGTGCATGGATATAATTGAGGTCGAGGTGTGAGAACTATGTGCATGTATATGTATGATCAATGTATGTGTATTATATTTGTATGTTGAAGGAGAAAATTTGATAAAGAATAAATATGTTTGTATGCAAACTGTTTTGTGTAATCAAAGGTTGGAATGAGAGGCATGTATGCTTGGTGATGATACTATGAGGAATGAATCTATGGAACATAGAAGTTGTTGTTGGTGATGGAGAAAGAAGAAGATGAAATACGCGTATTTGAGAGAGTATTTAGCATGCTCTGGTTTTGGCCTAGATATAGGGTTAGTTAAAATGCTAACTAACTTAGTAATTTTTCAATTCATGACATATGTGATGTGTTATAATTGTAGTGACTTGCTTAGAGACCGATCGAGGGGAGCACAGTTTCGACACTTGTTGTACATTGTAGGGAGTGATTGACCCTCCCGTATACAGTGAGTGAGATTTATTTCAATGTTTTTGTTTAATATATAAACCCTGTTTTACAACAGTTTGATAAATGAGCATGATTTATCGTGTGCTTGAAATATTTTGACTGGTTTTGGAACTGATTTTTGTAAACCGATGGAGTGTCCAAAAATTGGTTGAATTATGAAAATATGCATCCATGTGGTTGAAATGTATAATGTGTCATTTTTTGCTATATGTTGCATTTGGTTTGCGAACCTGATTTACGGCACATGTTTGATATGATATTGATTTTTGGCCTTGAGGACTTTGGTATGTATTGTTCCGTAGCTACGAAGGACACCGTGAGAGGCGCTTGGGTGGCATCCGGATATGCCTAGACCTGGGGTATCCCACGAGTTGTCGAGATTATATTTACGACACGGTACTAGCCAGGTTGAACCCGAAAGGGAGAGGATTTGGATATTCTCTCCAAGTCTATCACCTGACGAGGTCCATCGCCAACGTCGGGTTAGAGAGCACTTTAAATAAATTTGCATATAACACCCCCGGTGTGTCTGTCATAGGTCGAGGTAGACCTCTGCCAAGACACTTTCGGCTGGCAGCTCTATGATTTTATTGACAGTGCTTTGGATGCATATTTGATTTGACAATGCGTGCTAATGATATATTGTTAAAATGAAAAGCATGATGATTTGAAATACGATTTGTATACTTATGCTTTGACACTCCAGTTTCACACCCAATATTAGACGATTACATTGACTCACTCACTCTCTGAGTATTCTTCCCTGAGTACTCACCCCTCCTCTTTCCCTCCCTAGACAGGATTATGGTGCTAGGGCGACGCATTTGGCTCTAGAGGTATGATCGCTTATTGGTGGATTGGTATTTACGACGGTGATATTTAAGTTTTAATTGAAAATATGAATTTCGTACTTTATGTCGACCCTGCGTGGTCTTGATATTGAGATCCGTAGTTGACCGTGTACATATTTTGGGATGACTGTATAATTTTTGGACTTTTGTTTGCGAAACTATTATATTTCACTTGCATTGAGGCATTTGTAAATATTTAAAGTGTTAACTTGGGAATTTATAATATATTTGTATAAATTTAGGCCCGCTCGGTGTGGCGGCTGCTCATGCTCTAGTTGGGCATGACAGTAGAGGTCTGTGGCTAGGACTGCTGATAATTTATTTAGCCTTGCGTTGTTCTGGATGTCACTTGTGAGATTTGTTGGTTTTGGAGAGGCCGGGATGGTCATTTGTTTAATTTACAGGATGATTTTAAATTATACAGGTATACAGGTTTATTTGTACATGGGAGACCTCCGATTTATGGAGAGATTCTGCTCGATTTTCTGTAAAAATACAGCCGGTATCCAGGACAACGGGCGGCTGTTCACGATTCCCGGTTTGGGGCGTGACAGTTCGATTGGTATCAGAGCTCTAGGTTGAGAGCTATGTAGGAAGAGAGTCTTGAAAACATTCCCAAGTGTGTTGTGCTTAAAGTCCTCAATGCATGAGAGTTTCATACAGTCATGAAGTCCCAGTACATGGTCATAGGTACATGAGTTCATCCATTTTAGGGAGTTTAGATACGTTTGTATCTAACCTAACATGCTATTTTTCACCCCTTATTGAACTAAGGATTCCATTCTTTTGTGAGGGTAGTCATGCTGTGATTAGTCCAAATTTCTTGAACCATGCCTATTCTTTGAACGATACCTAATAAGGATCCTTCTCTTGCAGAAGTATGACGACCCGACGGAGCACCCGTTCTACCCCACCAGAGGAATTAGACGAGCCTGAGGATCGTTCCTCGACTTGCGTGCCACCACAGGCACCTACCCAGCCAACTGCTCAGGATGAGACTCCCGTACCCACACTCGATGCCTTTCGGCAGGTGTACGAGTGGTACGCTTCGCATGGGGTCCAGATTTCGCCCCCACTACCTCCTACAGCGGTGCCTACACTTGCAGCAGCGCCAGTTCCTTCGGCACCGATTCCACCGCCGGTGGCCGGTTCTTTTACTTTGTCAGAGCCGAGTGAGACCACATCGGCTACTCTTAGACGGGTACATGAGTTGACACAGTTGGTTAAGGAGGCCCGTCAGATGGGGTGCACTGATTTCACAGGGCTTGGTGATGCTGTGGCAGCTAAGCATTGGATCAACCGCACCCACAGAATTTTGACCGATCTGGGGATTGGAGAGGAGCTCTGCCTGAAAGTGGCAGAGCGATTATTAGAGGGAGAGGCCCTCTTATGGTGGGAGGCCCTCACTGATGAGGCGACAGAGCCACTGCGGTGGGATGATTTCCTTCGGGAGTTTGACTGCAGATTCTTCCCACTCTACCAGCGGACCGGATGAGGTCAGAGTTGGGACGGCTTACACAGGGGTCCAGATCTGTCTCAGAGTATGAGGCAGACATGCGGAGACTTGCCGCATTTGTACCGGATCTGGCCACACCTCAGTATTTGCGCTTCAAGTTCGAGGACGGTCTTAGCCTCAGCATAAAGAGGTATATGACTGTTACTCCACAGTTTACACTGGCTGAGGTGATAGACTCTGCTCACCGCGCGGAGGCTTTGGTCCGCGCCGAGGCTAGGCAGAGAGCAGAAGAGAAAGAAAGAGAAGTCTCATTCTGCGCAGAGCTCCAAGAGGGGCAGGGGATCCAGTTCGTATATAGGCGGATTTGGATCTAGATTTTCTGAGCTGGGATGGAGACAGTACTCCCAGGGGTTCAGACAGCCCGCTCCGACTCACCCTGCACAGTATACTACTCAGCGGCATCCTTATTGCCGCAGGTGCAATAGGTCCCATTCGATAGGAGCATGTTCAGTGTCAGTCACTTGCTTCCACTGTAGGAAGCCGGGACATATCAGAAGTTCCTGCCCTGAGTTAGGACTCGGAGGACAGAGTTCACAGAACCGCACTAGTACCCCTCATATGGGTCAGCAAGGGCAGCCTACTCGGCCAGCATCTTCTACTCCCAGGGTGACCACCGGGAGTAACACAGTGCAGACCCAGGCACGACAGCAGCCTAGGGCTCAGGCCCGGGTTTATGCCATGGCACAGGAGGACGCTCAGGCGAACCCCGACATCATCACGGGTACTCCTCCTTCTAATCCTATATAATAGGATCTCTATTCGTTTTTCCACTTCTTTTGGGGATGTCAGCATTGTATCATGATAGTTGTATAGGTATTTTATGTTGTGTACCTTTTGTCGACATGATACTACTCTGACATCTTTACACACCGAAGTTGTAAAAGCCTTAGAGGCTCAACTATTTTGACATATATATATATATTAGATGTGATTTTATTCTAAGTCTATGTGTATTTTGTTTAATGATAGGTACCCTACCTATCTTCGGAATAGATGCTCGTATCCTTATTGACACGGGGTCTAACTATTCGTATGTGAGCGATCAATTCTCCCGACATTCTGATAGGCCACTCTCACCTTTGGACGAGGAGATATTGGTCATCACTCCTCTGGGTGAGCAGATTGTGTGTGGCACGGTGTATAGAGAATGTGAGATCAAAGTTGGGGATACAGTGTTGAAGGCAGATCTAATCCCTTTCAACATGACTGATTTTGATGCCATCTTGGGGATGGATTGGCTATATGTGCATCGGGCTTCAGTTGACTGCTTTAAGAAGCAGGTAGAGTTTCGAAAACCCGATCAGCCAGTGTTGATTTATGAGGGCGAGAGGCGGGTTTTACCCCGCTGTGTTATTTCAGTTTTGGAGGCCAGACGCATGAATCGCCGTGGGTGTACGGCATATCTGGCTCACATCATAGACACCACTGCTCAGGGACCGAAACTTGAGGATGTTCCAGTGGTACAGGAGTTTCCTGATGTTTTCCCCAAGGAGCTACCCGAATTGCCACCGGTTCGGGAGTTTGACTTTGAGATCGATTTAGCTCCGGGGACTACCCCTTTCTCTATGTCGCCATACAGGATGGCACCGACTGAGTTGCTGGATAAAGGGTTTATCCGTCCTAGTACGTCACCTTGGGGTGCTCCAGTGCTGTTTGTAAAGAAAAAGGATGGCTCACTAAGATTGTGTGTGGATTACAGGCAGCTTAATTGGGTGACTGTGAAGAACAGATATCCGCTGCCTCGCATAGATGATTTGTTTGATCAATTGCCAGGTGCCCGAGTTTTCTCGAAGATTGATCTTCAATCGGGATATCATCAGTTGTGGATTAGGACTCAAGATGTGCCAAAGACAGCTTTCCACATTCGATACGGGCACTATGAATTCCTAGTCATGCCGTTTGGGCTGACTAATGCCCCAACTGTGTTCATGGACTTGATGAACAGAGTTTTTCATAACTATCTGGACCAGTTTGTTATAGTCTTCATAGACGATATACTGGTGTATTCGCGGAGCGACAAGGATCATGTTCAGCATTTTCATACCGTTTTACAGACCCTTCGCAATGAGCAGCTGTATGTCAAATTCAAAAAATGTGAATTTTGGCTAAGACAAGTTAGATTTTTGGGGCATGTCGTTTCTGCGGAGGGGATTTTTGTCGATCCGCAGAAGGTCGATGCCATTATGAGATTGGAGCAGTCGCAGACAGTGACTGAGATCAGGAGTTTTCTTGGTCTGGCCGGGTATTATCGTAGATTTGTTGAGGGGTTTTCCCGGATAGCTGCTCCATTGTCTAGATTGACGTGAAAGGATGTCAAGTTTGTATGGGATAACCGTTGTGAGGTGAGTTTTCAGGAGCTCAAACAACGGTTGACTACAGCTCTGATTTTGGCGCTTTCTACCAGCAGTCGGGAGTACACAGTGTACAGTGATGCTAGCCGACAGGGGTTGGGTTATGTTTTGATACAAAATGGTCGGGTGATCGCCTATGCCTCTAGACAGTTGAAGAAACATGAGGTGAATTATCCGACACACGATCTAGATCTTGCGGCCATAGTCTTCGCATTGAAGATATGGCACCATTACTTGTACGAGGTGACTTGCCGGGTATATACGGATCATAAAAGTCTGAAGTATTTATTCACCCAGCGAGAACTTAACCTGAGACAGAGGAGATGGTTAGAGCTCCTCAAAGATTATGATCTTGTCATTGACTATCATCCGGGCAAGGCCAATATGGTTGTTGATGCCTTGAGCCGGAAATCAGCTTCATCGTCTCAGGAGAAAGATATGGCATACCTCACTTGTTTGATGGGACTCCGGGATTTGGGAGTCAGATTGGCTAGTGATGATCAGGGCACTCTGCTAGCCAGGTTTGAGGTCAGGCCGACGCTGTTGGACCATATTAAGGAGTTTCAGAGCACTGATACCGAGCTCCAGGCTCTTACTGAGAGAGCCCGCAGAGGTAATATTGATGATTTCAGAGTCCGTAGTGATGGACTTCTGACTTATCGAGATAGAGTGGCTGTACCCGCTGATAAAGATCTTTGCAGATCCATATTAGAGGAGGCACACTCCTCGGCCTATGCCTTGCACCCAGGTAGTACAAAGATGTATCGGACTATTCGGGATAGCTATTGGTGGCCAGGTATGAAGAGGGACATTGCGGAGTTTGTGGCTAGATGTTTAGTCTGTCAGCAGGTGAAGGCTGAGCATCAGAGGCCAGCGGGTTTACTACAGTCTCTTCCCATTCTCGTATGGAAGTGGGAACATGTGACTATGGACTTTGTTATAGGATTGCCGCGGACTCAGGCCAGGTATGATGCCATTTGGGTGGTAGTCGATTGACTCACCAAGTCCACCCATTTCATTCTAATGCGCAGCGACTCTCCATTGGAGACATTGGCACGTCTGTATATTGACGAAGTAGTCAGACTGCATGGAGTTCTCGTGTCCATAGTCTCAGATAGAGATCCGAGGTTCACTTCTCGATTTTGGCCCAAGCTGCAGGAAGCTTTGGGCACGCGACTCAGTTTTAGCACAGCATATCACCCACAGACATATGGTCATTCAGAGAGGACTATTCAAATGCTTGAGGATTTGTTTTGGGCTTGTGTTATGGATTTTCGGGGTAATTGATACAGGCATTTACCGCTGGTGGAGTTTGCATACAATAATAGCTATCAGGCCAGCATCGGTATGCCACCCTATGAGGCATTTTACGGCAGGAAGTGTCGCACCCCGTTGTGCTGGGATGAGGTAGGCAAGAGACGCCTTACCAATGTTGAGTTAGTCGATGAAACTAAGGAAAAGGTCAGGGTGATCCGCGAGCGGTTAAAAGCCACCCAGGACAGACAGAGGGCATATGCGGATCGGAGACGCCGGCCTTTAGAGTTTGAGGTGGGTGATATGGTGTTTTTGAGGATTTCTCCTTTGAGAGAACTCATTCGACATCGGCAGCGGGGCAAGTTGAGCCCCAGGTACATTGGCCCGTTCCGTATCCTCAGTAGGGTTGGAAGCGTGGCATACAGACTAGAGCTACCAGACGAGTTATCTCGGATCCATGATATCTTCCATGTATCAGTATTGAGGAAGTACATCCCAGATCCTTCGCATATTTTGGAGCCTCCGCCAGTAGAGGTACAAGAGGACTTGAGTTTACCTATTCAGCCTGTGGCTGTACTTGACCAGCAGATCAGGTAGCTACGGAACAGGGAGGTATCTCTTGTCCGAGTGCTATGGCGTAGCAATCAGATCAAGGAAGAGACCAGGGAGCCTGAGGAGGCCATGAGGAGACAGTACCCCTATTTATTTTCTGTATAGTTTTTTTTTTTAGTTTCGAGGACGAAATTTATTTTTAGGGGGTTAGAAAATGTAACACCAACACTGTGGTGTCCGTACTAATGTACTGTTCATGAAATATATATAAAATATTTCTCAGTTTATATAAGTAGATAAATTTTTTTTTTATATATTATATTGATTTTTGATTTTGGGGTTTTTAAATCGAACTTTTGGTATATTTAAAATGTTCGTACTTCCGATTTGTAGGGTGAGTATAAAAATATATATACATATATATACACACACCTATTCATTTATTTATTTAATTATTTACTCATTTATAAAAAAAGGGGGTGTTGCAAAACGTAGCAAAACGCTGCGTTTTTGCCCCAAATAAGGATTAGGGCTAAAAGCCCTAATCCCTCTTTCTCCCGCCCCTCTCTCTCTCTACTCCCTCTCTCCCGTGGCTCTCTCACTCCCTCCGCCACCCTCTCCACCACCGCATACCACCCACCGCCGCGAACGGCCATCGCCGCCACTTTCTCCCTCTCTGTTTCTCCCTCATTCGCTCTCTCTCTCTTCGTCTCTCACTCCCTCGCGAATCTCTTAGCGTTCTCCGCCTCCTTCTCCTCCGCTGTTAAGTGCCTCCGCCGCTCCTCCGCCGCAACCGATCGCCTCCGCTCAATCTCTCTCTATCCCTCCTGTTTCACTCTCTCCTTCGCATTCTCTCTCTGTTTTCTCTCTCGCGTGCGACGGAGCTCTTCTTCTTATTTCCCCTGTGCGTGACAGTCGGTTCTCCTGCACTCGTGCGGCGCTGCTCCACCGCTTCAACAATCTTCTGCAACCCTTGTAGAGCCCCCAAGTTCATAGCAGTGCAGACTTCGAAAACCCTAGGTCACGAAATCCTTCACTGCATAGGTAAGGATAAAATTTGTTCTAGGGTTTTGATATCTCTTTGTAATTAAGCTAAATGTTTGAACTTTGCTTCGATTTGGATACATTACAGGTTTCAGACTGAGTTGAATGGCGAATGGAAGCTAGGCCTGAACTGCGAAAACCCTAGGAGAGGTAAAATTCTGGTTCCTTCAATAGATGAATGAGATTAGGTTGAATTTAGAATAAGATTCTTGTATATGTCTTGTAAAAGGTGGAAGTTGAGGAGAGTGCGTTTTTCTTGAAATTTGATATGTGAATTCTAGGGTGTTATCTAGATTTTTCAGGAAACTAGACTGTCTAATACTAAAGAAGCATGTTAAAGGATAATAGAATCGAATTGATTTGATTTGAATGGTTTCTCTAGAGTTTAATTCGAAATATGCATGAAAGTATTTGGATCTAAGGTTGGAGCTTAAGGGTTGATGCATTCTTTTACATTATAGGTTGTTTTGCATATAGGTAATTCAAATACAATCCCTGTATTATGAAAATAGACTTTCTTACGTTGAAAATGATATATACTTTGAAATATTTGGATGAGAATCGGAAAGTTTATGAATTGGGAGAAGATTTATTATTTTATGGTAAATTCCGATATTGAATGATCTTTAGGATTGCATTAGACTTGACTTTCAATGTGTTACTTATTTATAAATGAAATGCAATTGATGACATTAGAGTGTATTCATGAATTGAAGAATTGAGATTTGTATAAAAATTAGAGAAAATGGAAATTGATGACATAATTATGATTTTGTATTAGGAAAGGTCAATCGAGGATCGAGTAAGATTTCATTTGATTGAATTATGAGTATATGCAAGTGTATATGGGCTGAAAAGTATGGTGTTGTTGGTTGAGCATAATGCGATGTTATTGTGTACTAAAATCACCTTAAAGGCCAAGGAGAATGGTAGAAAGTGTGCGGATTTTTGTGGTGAAATGGTGAATGTGCATGGATATAATTGAGGTCAAGGTGTGAGAACTATGTGCATGTATATGTATGATCAATGTATGTGTATTATATTTGTATGTTGAAGGAGAAAATTTGATAAAGAATAAATATGTTTGTATGCAAACTGTTTTGTGTAATCAAAGGTTGGAATGAGAGGCATGTATGCTTGGTGATGATACTATGAAGAATGAATCTATGGAACATGGAAGATGTTGCTGGTGATGGAGAAAGAGGAAGACGAAATGCGCGTATTTGAGAGAGTATTTAGCATGCCCTAGTTTTGGCCTAGATATAGGGTTAGTTAAAATGCTAACTAACTTAGTAATTTTTCAATTCATGACATATGTGATGTGTTATAATTGTAGTGACTTGCTTAGAGACCGATCGAGGGGAGCACAGTTTCGACACTTGTTGTGCATTGTAGGGAGTGATTGACCCTCCCGTATACAGTGAGTGAGATTTATTTCAATGTTTTCGTTTAATATGTAAACTATATTTTACAACAGTTTGATAAATGAGCATGATTTATCGTGTGCTTGAAATGTTTTGACTGGTTTTGGAACTGACTTTTGTGAACCGATGGAGTGTCCAAAAATTGGTTGAATTATGAAAATATGCATCCATGTGGTTGAAATGTATAATGTGCCATTTTATGTTATATGTTGCATTTGGTTTGTGAACCTGATTTACGGCACATGTTTGATATGATATTGATTTTGGCCTTGGGAGCTTTGGTATGTATTGTTCCGTAGCTATGAAGGACACCGTGAGAGGCGCTTGGGTGGCATCCGGATATGCCTAGGTCTAGGGTATCCCACGAGTTGTCGAGATTATATTTACGACACGGTATTAGCCAGGTTGAACCCGAAAGGGGGAGGATTTGGATACTCTCTCCAAGTCTAGCACCTGGACGAGGTCCGTCGCCAACGTCGGGGTAGAGTGCACTTTAAATAAATTTGCATATAACACTCCCGGTGTGCCTGTCATAGGTCGAGATAGACCTCTGTCAGGACACTTTCGGCTGGCAGCTCTATGATTTTATTGACAGTGCTTTGGATGCATATTTGATTTGATAATGCGTGCTAATGATATATTGTTGAAATGAAAAGCATGATAATTTGAAATACGATTTGTATACTTATGCTTTGACACTCCAGTTTCACACCCCATATTAGACGATTACATTGACCCACTCACTCACTGAGTATTTTTCCCTGAGTACTCACCCCTCCTCTTTCCCTCCCCAGATAGGATTATGGTGCTAAGGCGACGCATTTGGCTCTAGAGGTATGATAACTTGTTGGTGGATTGGTATTTATGACGGTGAGATTTAAGTTTTAATTGAAAATATAAATTTCATACTTTATGTCGACCCTGCGTGGTCTTGATATTGAGGTCCATAGTTGACCGTGTACATATTTTGGGATGACTGTATAATTTTTAGACTTTTGTTTGCGAAACTCTCATATTTCTTTTGCATTGAGACATTTGTAAATATTTAAAGTGTTGACTTAGGAATTTATAATATATTTGTATAAATTTAGGCCCGCTCGGTGTGGCGGCTGCTCATGCTCTAGTTGGGTATGACAGTAGAGGTCTGTGGTTAGGACTGCTGGTAATTTATTTAGCCTTGCGTTGTTCTGGATGTCGCTTGTGGGATTTGTTGGTTTTGGAGAGACCGGGATGACCATTTGTTTAATTTACAGGATGATTTTAAATTATACAGGTATACATGTTTATTTGTACATGGGAGACCTCCGATTTATGGGGAGGTTCTGCCCGATTTTTTATAAAAATACAGCCTATATCCAGGGCAACGGGCGGCTGTTCACGATTCCCGATTTGGGGCATGACAGTAAATCCAGTCGCGTATGGGCCTATATCCCTTCCTTTATTTTTTCTCAATCTGTATCAGCTAATATAAAAAATTTGGCTTGGAATGTGGGCGGAATGAATGGTCCCAGGTACTAGTCGGCTATTAGGGAGTATGTTAAAAACCTTAATTTGGATTTTGTGTGTCTTATGGAAACTAGATGTAGCTTTTTGACCCCATCTGGTTTTACGATGTTTGAGTTTTGATAAAGAATTTGTGGTAATGGCAATGGGAATTAGTGTCGGCCTAAATTTGGGATGAAAATCTTCTCTTGGGGAGGTTAAGGTGATTTATAGCATGGACCAGTTGATATACTCCAAGATTCATTTGGGCCAGGAGGCTTGATTTATTACATTTGTGTATATTCAACTACGGATTATTAAAAAAAAAAAGATGAGGCTTAGCAGGATTTGTGTTCTTTGGCGGAGACTATATAGTCGATATGGTTTGTTCTTGGAGAATTTAATAATGTTGTAGGGATATTAAAAACCAGTAATTGACGGGCAAGGGTTTCTGTTTGGGCTCAAAGGTTTTGGGAATGGTTAAGGCTATGTAATTTACATGACTTAGGGGCCAGTAGTAATCCATTTACCTGGATTCGGAGGAGGGAAGGCTTAGTTGTCCTTCGGAAATGACTGCACAAGTTGTTAGGAAACTCCAGGGGTCGTCTTAGGTTTCTTAAGACTCACCTAAATGGAGACCACCACCCCATCTTCTATAAACATGTACGATCTCCCCGCCCTCGAGAGAGAAGTACCCATTTTGGTTTGAGGTAGCTTGGGTTAGGCACCCTCAGTTTTCACAAGGATTCACTTTGGCATGGAAAAGGGGTGAACATAGTAAATATTTATTACAATCGATTCAGGCCACCACAGAGTCTTTTAGACTTTGGAATAAGTAGGTGTTCGAA
Source organism: Dillenia turbinata (assembly GCA_037126225.1). Taxonomy (NCBI): domain Eukaryota; kingdom Viridiplantae; phylum Streptophyta; class Magnoliopsida; order Dilleniales; family Dilleniaceae; genus Dillenia; species Dillenia turbinata. The sequence goes on along the minus strand of JBAMMX010000020.1, from coordinate 24,936,231 downwards.
AATATTTTTTACATGAAGAAATAGCTTGAGGCTTGTATTTATGGTATCCAAAACTCTCGAGTTTATGCCCACTCAGGATATATGTACAGATTTGAGAGTAGATTATTGGGGGCAGCTTCACCAAATTCTTGACATGGAGAAAACATTTTAGCACCAGAAGTCATGGATTCAATGGCTCACTAAAGGAGATAGAAATACTCATTTCTATCATCTTACAACCATGGTCGAATGGAATCGGAACTAAATCTTGTGACTTCAGGTTAATGGGGAATGGTGCTCGGATCCATAGATATTAAAGAAGCATGCCACAGAATACTTTCAAAGGTTATTCAAAGGATCTCATATATATAACATCTTTGGGAACTTTGATCGATGGCAATAGTTGATTGACTGAGAGAATTATGACTCTTTTAGTAAAGATTTGGATCTATCGGAAATCAAGTTAGTGGTTTTTTCTATGCAAAGTTTGAAAGCTCCAGATCTGGATGGTGTCCAGCTATTGTTCTATCAGAAATTCTAAACACCATACATCCAGCTCTATTTTAATTTATTTCGGGGGCCTTTCGTGATGGTTCCTTCCCATTGGAGATGTTGAGGGCTTATATTGTTCTAATCCCAAAAAAAGATCAACCTTGTACTCCAATCAGTTTGTTGAACACAAGTTACAAGATCCTTATCAATGTTCTGGTCAATAGGCTTCGTCTTGTACTTAAAAAAGTGGTAAGGTCCCATCATAGCAGATTTCTTTTGGGTCTAGGCACTTTAGATAATATCATAGTCACTCAAGAAATAGTGCACTCTATTAGTACTTTATGTGAAAAATGGTGGCATATGATCTTGAAGGTGGATCTTAAAAAGGTGTATGACAGTGTTAGTTGGGTCTTTTTGGTAGACACACTACAAGATTTTTGAATTCTGGCCTCGATCAAGTTGATCATGTTTGTAATTACACATGCTCTTTCAGCATTACTTTGGAATGAGGAGGTGCTCCCTAACTTTGGAATTGGGAAGGGTTTGAGACAAGGAAATCCATTGTCCCCATATCTTTTTATTTTAACCATGGAAAAATTAGCGTATATGATCTGAGATCGAGTATCTCGTAGACTCTAGGAGTCGGTGTGCATTTCCAGGAGAGTGCCAGCCATCTCACACCTTTTCCTGTCAATCATCTTATGTCGTGTGTGGATACAAATCCACGTAAATTTGCTATAATTGTTGATTGTCTTCTGGAGTTCATAGTGTAGTGGTTTAACTGTGAATCTAGAAAAATCTAAGTTGTTTGTCTTTCCAAAGGCCCCCTTACCTTTAAAGTGTAGTTTGGCAGCACAATGTCAGTTCACCCTCACAGATGACTTGGGAAGGTACCTATGGGTTCGTATCATGCATGGCTAAGTCAGAAAGAACCATTACCAATACTTAGTTGAGAAGGAGCAGAACAAGTTTTCCAATTGAAAGCTAAAGACTTTGACCATGGCAGGACACAGAACTCTAATCCAAGTTGTCACTTATTCTATTCCTTCATACACTATGCAAACAATTTGGTTGTTAGCTGACACTTATACTTAGCTTGACCGGATTAACCGACGGTTCTTATGGGGAAATTTAGATGGTACTCACCAAATTCATGCTTTTTGATGGGATTTAGTCTAATCTCTGAAGGACTTAGGTAGTTTGGGAATTCAAACTACTCGAGAGCATAACCGAGCTCTTCTGCCCAAGCTAGGATAAAGGCTTGTGTCCAGGGATTCCATTCTTTTGTGTGAGGTCCTTTGGAACGAATATATAAGGTAAGGAAGCTTCCTTAAACGTGGTAGAAAGGTGGGATGCTCTTCACTTTGGAGTGGTCTCATGAGGATCAGGGGCAACTTGGCGAGGGGCCTTCGATGGAAATTGGTTAATGGTCATCACATTAAGGTTTAGGAAGATATTTAGGAGGGCACAATGTCGTTAGCTCTTCAGATTCATGATACTGCTAGGGTATTGGATGAACCATTGGTAGTAATTTAGGTTATTACCTCGGATAGAACTTGGGCATCCCATATTTGGAGAACTTCTTTCACAGCAAATTGTGGAGGAAATTAGAGGGATTATGATTCCCCATGATCCGACGACCAGAGACTATATTCATTAGGGAGGAGACTCTTCAGGAGTACACTAGGTTAAGTCGGCCTATACATTGTTATGATATAGGAATCCATGATTTTAGTGGCATTGAATTCTTGGCGATGGATTTGGCATATGTGATATCAGGAATGGGTTAATCTTATATTATGGCTAGCAGTCCATGGGGCTTTGATAAAAAATGACCTCTAATTCCACGGGTAGATAACCATGGATGCCCTTTGTTTGCTCTATCTTGTTTTGCTAGAGACAATATCTCACCTCTTTAGGGACTGCGCAGTTACCCTTCAGGTATAGAATCTAGTTATTCATGCTACTTACCTTTTAAGTTGGTGCAAATGTAACTCCCATATTATAATTGCTAGCCTGAAATTGTTTGTCATATGCTTATAACTCAGATACACCATGGTCCTTGTCCTTCGTGTATATCTTATGGGCTATTTGGAAGGCCCAATATCTCTATGTGTTTGAAGGTATCACTTTCTCCCTGGATAGAGTTACTACTATGGTAGATAGATACACTCAAGAGGGAGGGATATCTATTTTGAGGAGCTTTATGCAAATTTTGTGTGTGAGCCGTTGGATTTCTTAGTCGCCTCTCTGATAAGAACTTATAAGTTGAACATGGATGGGTCATCTCTATTACATTCCCACTTAGCTGGTGTGGGGGCCTCATTCAAGATGAGTTTGGTTTATGGATCTGTGGTTTTACGAGGAATGTGGGGATAGCCAACTTTTTCGTGATTGAGTTATGTGGAGTTAGGGAGGGACTACAACTGGTGCTTCATTTGAAGATTTTCCCAGTGATTATTGAGTTGGATTTTGCTAACCTTGTAGAAGCTTTTTCATCCTGTGAGGTAGCTCAACTTAATGGGATCCTAACCATTCATGAATGCCAGAATCTAATGAGTGTGGCTAGAATCCAAAACATTTAATTTGTTCCCTGATAGGGTAATCAATTGCTGATATCTTAGCCCAAATGGGCCATTCAATCTCCCCTGTGAGCTTTGTAGAAACTTAAGGCGTGATATCCAGGGGCTAGTGTTTATTAGATGCTAGTTTTCCTGCTTCCCTTGTAACCAAAATAAAAAAAAAAGTAAAATAAAGTATGAAGTGGATTAAAATTTAAATCAAATGAAAAATGATAATAAAATATAATATTAAAATAAAATAAAGAAAAGATAGCAACTAAAAATTAAATAAAAAAGAATTCTACTTTTCTTTCTCTTGATTGATTGTTGGGTTTTTCTAATAAAATCTGAGCTACTCAAATTCTAGAGTGATTTCTCCCCTTTGCTGAAATCTCGCAAAAAAACTTCACTTTCAAAACTTCTTCTCTATTTCATGACTCATTCTTTATACTCTTCAATGTGTGGGAACATTTTTATTGATAGAATCTTAGTGTATGTTTAAAATCTTAATAGTTGAATATACTTGCGTTGTAATTAGAAAAAAGAAAATATAACTATAGAGAGAGATTAGGAGTCTCAAAACTCTGTTTTAATATGACTCAACAAAAAAAGGGCTTGCAAGTCTTATATAATTTTATTAAACTTCTCAAAATTAAAAGATGATCACAATAATTTTTAAAAATTACAAAAAATTCACAAAAGGTTTTCAAATTACTAATTAGTCATAACAACTTTTCATAAATTACAAAATAATTATAATAGTTTTTAAAAATTAAAGTTCAGCCATCAAATCTCTCAATATTATACTTTTTTTAACTAATTTAATATAAAAAAAATCACATTGTGTAAGTAATCAATACCATTAGAGTTTTAGAGTAGAGAATGAACATAGAACATATTAATTTTGGTTTCCAAAATATTTGTAATTTAATTCATTAAACCATTAGTTGTACTAAAATGATTTTCTTTAATTAATTTTACTAAACAAATTAAAATTACACTTCAAAATAAATGTTATATTATTTAAAAATGTTAATAAATAATAATTTACTATTTTGTTCTTGACATAGATGTATTTTTACATATTAAGCTTCTACATAACATTTGTGATTATGGTGATGCTAATTAAATGTAGTATCACATTTTCAATTATTTAATTCTATTGAGTCTATCATACTAAAAGAGAATATTCAAGGATGTATAACTTGTCTACCACACTCATGGTACTAGATAAATTTAAAAACATTTAATATTATGCAATATCATATCACTGAATCACATTGACAATATTTATAAAGTCGTTATAAAATCTATATTGCATATGCATGTGCAAACTAACAAACATTACACCCTCAATGTATAATACTCATGACTCAGGTGTTATTGGTAGTAAACAAGAATATGGTTCTAGTTTTGTAAGTTCTTCCACATATATTCAAAATTAAGCATGCACGAATTACATCCAGTTATAGAGTATCAATTTTTGTGTCACAATATTTTTAAACAAATTACTCTATATGTCATATTCAGTGTTGGTCACTTGCACTAACTTCTATTGAGCTCAGAGTCTGTAAACTGATCACGACAAATTATCCTCAATCAACACGAAACTCTTAAACTATAACATATATATATATATAATAAAGTGTTCACTTTCATCAATTAGTTAAAAAAATTTACCTTTGATTAATGTGTCAAATCATTAGATCTTATACATGCACAAACATAATATAACACTACAAAAAATATAAATTTAGTGACCAATATTTGTGACAAACAAAAATTTATCGCCAACTAATAACAAATTTTCCGACAAACAAGACTTCATCGTAAATTTCTAACGAAATCACCGACAAAAAAAATTCGTTGCAAATTAGCGATAAAAACATGTGTTCGTCACGAAATTTGCAACGAACATTTGTGTTCATCGGCAGATTTTGCGACGAACATATATTTTGTCGCAAATTTTATAACGAACAATTTGGTTCGTCACAAAATTAGTTCGTTGCAAATTTGCAATGAACTTTTGAGTTCGTTGCAAAATTTGCAACGAACTTGGAGTTGTCATAAATTTGGAACAAACTTTGGTTTCGTCGCAAAATTTGCAACGAACTTTTGAGTTTGTCGCAAAATTTACAATGAACTTTTGAATTTGTCACAAAATTCATAAATTTTGTAACGAATTTAGGATTCGTCGCAAAATTTGCCACGAACCTTTGAGTTTGTCGCAAAATTTGTAACTAACTCTTGTGTTCATCGCAAATTTGCAATGAACTCATATGTTCGTCGCAAATTTCCTCTGCTTAACATATTTTATGTTACTTTTGAACAACATTACTCTTCCATTATATTACTACTAATTATCACCACAATTTATCATAAAATTACGACATGTTATCTCTACCTATAGTGCTGATGACAATTAATAATCATTTTAATTTAATATCCATTTTACAATGGTGCATTTAATAAATTAGTAGAAGTATAGACCTATGCAAATGATATAGTTTAACCTTTTATAGGAAAAAAATACATATAATAGTAATTTTTTCAAATCATCACTAAAGGTTGTCACATTTGTTGATAACAAGTGATAACTGTCCAAATGATACATGACATTATAGACGGTAAAATATATTACTCAACATAAATAAAAAATTTATACAAATTGTATTGTTAAATAGACAGAAAAGAAGAGTTATATAGTAATTATTTTCAAACCGTCTCTATATACTGCTACTTTTAAAAACCACAACTGATAGCTGTAAGAATTGAATATCTTCTTTTATAGACGGTTTTGTTGTTTTACGAACGGTTGATAAATTTTTTCTGATTGACAATTTTATACTGTCAAAACATGTAAGTATATTTTCACAATTTCGTTAAAAACATCTCTAAAAATTATAAAAAACCATCACTAAAGTCATCGACAATAAAAGTGATCATCTGCATACTACATTAATTTTGTAATGTAAAATATTTTTATTTGAAAAATTAAATTTATAATCACTCTTAACCATTAGATGCTAATTAGAATTCCTATGGTAAAATTGACAATCTAACTTGCTTTGTTACGTAAAAAATTTTCTCCAAAGCAACAATGACTAGGTCGTGATATTTATCAAACAATCTGGATTGTGTGGGAATGCATCTGTGATTCGAATCTTTTAAAAAAAAAAAGAAATTGTACACATGATTTTTCCTTTTCCATTGTTTCCCATTCATGAAATTAAATATGTGGAGTATAAAGAAAATGATAATTAATGTTTTGGATCTTATCTTATTTTATTTGTTGACCTTTGAATTAAAATTTTTTATTTGTAAAATATTTATTTGGACTCACTACTGTTTTGGATCTTATCCTTTTTTTATTTTTTTATTTATTTTCCCTCAAAATTTGTGACAAATCAAATTATTCGTCACAAATTTTGCGACGAACTTGATTGTTTGTCGCAAAATTTAAAATGAATAAAATTATCATCGCAAATTTTGCTACAGACAACAAAGTTCGTCGCAGATTTTGTAATGAACTATATAGTTCGTCGTAAAATTTGCAACGAACGGTATCATTTTTTGCAAATTTTGCAATGAACTTTAGTGTTCGTCACAAATTTTACAACGAACGGCATTGTTCGTCGCAGATTTTGCGATGAAATTATTGTTCGTTGCAAAATCTGCGATGAGCCTACTCTTTTCTAGCAAATTTTCTATACTTAGAAAATTTTGCTTCCTCTTTATTTGTTTTGCTTTATTTTCATTTTTTATACTTAGAAAATTTTTCTTCTTTCTTCGAATGGGATTCCGTTGCTCCATTGCTGCTAAGGTAAGCGCTCTCTCTCTCTCTTGTGCAGATTCGGCGGCTCTCCGCCGGATCTACCGATCCAATACCAGATCCAGAGGCAAAACCGCCGGATCTGGCCAGGCAGTCAAAGATTCACGGCCCTCATGTCCGTAAAACGCCCCTCGCGCTGACAGTGAGTCGCTAAGGGAGGGAGGGAGTGTCCCTCCCTATTTTTTTAATTTTTTTCTTTTTTAATTTATTTGAATTTATATAATTTTTTATTTTTATTTAGTGTTTTGGTATCCTTTTAACTTAATTGAAAGCAGTTGTGTAAAACAATGCCGTAAAATTAACCCCCAATTATACATCAATGGGTTAGTTATATTTGTTGAGGAGTTGAGAAGGCACCATTTGTTACAAATTTTGTTTAGTGATGGTCCAAAAAATAAAAGCATGTTGTTATTTTGTTCGTTGTTCGTTCCAAACATCCAAAAATCTATTTTATTTTGTTATCCGTTCCAATTAACATTATTTTATTAATTTATTCCAATATTAATAAATGACACTCATTCCCAAAAATGTCTTTTATATTTTTTATCAGAGGCAAGGGTCAAGAAATTAAGAGCTTTCCTTATACTCATTCCCAAAATAAAAAGAGATTTGTATTGATTTTATTGTTAAGGGCCTTTTGTTCTTTAGTTTTTTATTTTTTTTGGGAATTGGGCTTTAACGTTAGAATCACCAGATTGAGACAGAAGATTATAACCACTAGACTGTCTTATTGGAGATGAGCCTTTTGTTCCTTTGCTTGTTATTTTGCAATTATTTTGTCTTAGCCACTTTTCTATTAATTTGTTTCCTTACAATTTAATCTTTTACTTTTATTTTGTCAATTTTATAATATAATTTCTAACAAACCAAAAAAAAAGAAAAAAAATGGATAAGAATGAATGTTGATAGTCCACGGTTTGGCCTTTTGTTCTATATTGTTTAGTATCATTAAAAATTCTTCTCATACAAGCCTAAATTCATAAAGTTAAATTTTAATCTTGAATTTTAAAGTATTATATTTAAGTCCTAATCGAAAATAGAATCTTGTATGTTATATATATATATATATATATATATGTAAATATATACATATGCATATCCATGTATGTAAGAATGTATATGTTTTAAAGTATTCTAATTTTGACACTAATGATGAGGATGAGAAAGACAATGAGGATTTTGATTTTTGATAGTAGGTAAATCTTGTTTTCTTCATACATTGAAATTTATTATCATATTTGGTAATATAGTCTTGATTATACAATATTTGGTATCTTCATATATGTTTTTATTATAAAATTTAGCTTTTTTGTCTTTAATCGTTTGACAGCGAAAATACATTTAGGTCAAAATGATGTGACGTGAAATTATTTTTTTTTTCTTTTTAAAATCATGGTGGTAGAGGACAAATTGACAGAGGTGGGTATGCTCGTGCTTTTAGACCGATTCCTCACTCTTGTACACATTCTCTGACTTATCATGGTAAAGAGCATAATTTCATTTTTTTTTATTTTTCCCTTGTTTTATTATTTATTTTACTTATTTCAAATAAAACCCTAATATCGTCTAGTTTTTATTGATTGTTTAATTTCATTACTCAATTTGTTTCCTATTCACTGTCTCATGTTTCATTTTTTCTATTTTGCTCGTTACTATATTGTCTTCTTTTCTATAGATAATTTGAAACGAATTTTTTTGCTTTTAGTGGGTTGCAAGAATCTATTATTTTGTTAATTTAAAGATGGTAAGTCTTTTTATGTACTCCTTCATATTTTTTATGAGCAGACATTTTTTTTATTATCTTAACATTTATAATTGACAGTATCAACGTGAGGGACATAGACGAAGTAGTGATGTAAGACAAGACTGCTCAGGGTCTCAGTTCACTTCTGCTGGACCTTCCCATTCCCCTTCACCAACTACTGCTGCACCTTCGCTGTCCCCTTCGGTTGCACCTTCGGTGCAACATTCGTATGTTGAGAGGCAAGACACGCGAGAGGTGATTGCCCCTTGTGGAGATTCGTAAGTATTAAATTTTTTCATCACTATTGATTTCTAATTTATGTAGCATATGAATTTTTTTAATTATCTAATTTACTTATCATTCTTTGTTCGTAATTTTATAACAGATTCACAAATTCTGTACATGTTGTTCATGAACTTAATAAAATAGTAAACAACCATTGGGGAGGGGCGTGGCTATCTTTCACAAGCACGCCACATGAAACGAAAGAGTTATACTGGAGAGAGTTCAACGTAAATTATGTCTTTCAGTTCAAATATAAAATTAAGTTAATAATTTTACTATAACTAATTGTTTTTTTATTTATTGCAGTGATAGTTCACTTGAGACGAGACAGATGGGCTTGAAATAAGAAGAATTTTTAATAAGAAATGTGGTCATCATATTCGAAACGTATTAAGTCATGCAAAGACGAGTAGAAAGAAGCCAAACTACATCACCGATGAAAATTGACTTCAGATTTTGAATTTCTGGGAATCCGATGACAGCCGACGGAGGAGTGAGCAAAATAAGAAGAATTGATCTTTTAATTCTAGGAAAATATCTGCTACATATGCTGAAGGTTCAATCAATATTGATGAACATAGAAATAGATTGGTAATTTCATTAAAACACTAATTTTTTAAATTTAATGTATTTATTTTGTAACTATTTCATTATATTTAACAATGTTTTTTTTAAACCAAGGAAATGGGATCTCAGCCATCATTTTGTAGACATTTTCATGTAAACATTCCAAAAAAAAGACAAGAGCTGGAGTTGAGAGAGAGAGAGAGGTAGAGCTATTAAGGTAGCTAATTTGAAGACTTTATTTTATTTTATAGACCCTTTCAATATTAATTTGAACATATTTTGATGAATTTAACATAACAATGTTGGATGATAAATTTATTAGGTTAATATCTTTTAAATTTCTTTGCATGATTAATTTAGGAGATTAATAGTGCTCTTCTATTTGATTATTATTAATTAAATTTACAAGATGAATAATGTTTTCACAATCTAAACACATGACTCATAACCTTCCATCTCCTTATCGTAGTTTAATTTTCTTACGTACTAATACTATTTCCTTCTTCATTGGAGCTGTCATAACTTTAAACTCCTAATAGCTATTAAATTTTAATTCCAATCAAAGGATACCTCATTAAATTTGAAATGTATGATACATATATTATTTTTTGTATCTTATAGTTAACTGTCAATGGCGTAATAATTAACGAAAATTTGTATTGTGATTTTCTTTGTTTCATATTTTATTACATTGTCAAATAGTAAATGAACATTTTGATTTCTTTTATCGATATTATATATATTGTTATTATAATTTCATTTGAATTTATCTCATGACCGTGCAGGAGAAATATGATGAGTTTGTATGGCGGGATTCGAGCAGTAGTGAAGATGCTAGCTCATCTGAGCTATCTGTTGATAATATGGGTTTATGACTCGAGGCAAGTGGTGGGGAAAAAAGGGAAGAGTACTTGGAATGGGCTCTTTTAGCTGGATTTGCAAAATCACCGGTCAATCTTTTTCCATCCTATTAGCTATAAGGGAATAAATGATGCAAATGAACTAAGAACTGAGCCAGTTAAAGAACCTACTAGTAGAAAAAGACAATCAATTTAAAGAGTTACGTGCACAACAAAGGCTAAGAGATGATGAAATCAACGAGTTACACGCAAACCAGAGATTCATAATGCAGCATCTTTAATTAACTCCTAGTTCAAGTCAGATGACCACATTTCTGTTTTCTTTTGATAGTCCTCCTGATGGTGATAATGGTGATGATAGTGATGATTTATTTGATGATGATGATGGTGGCGGTGCTTCTTGACACTTAAATATGTTCTTTATTGGTTACATTTGAATATGATTTTTTGAAACTATTATATTTGAATGTTGTGACTTACTATTGTATTTGTTATTGAGATTATTTATTGTTATTTCATTGTTACTAAATGATGATATTGACAATGTTGATGATGATGTTGTTGGATGATTTGTTGATAATGTTATTGTTGGATGACTGGTTGATGATGATGTTCTTGGATTGTTGGTTGATGATGATATTGTTTGATGGTTGGTTGACGATGTTGTTAGATGGTTGGTTGATTGATTGTTAGTTAATGATAATGTTGGAAGAGAGACAAGAATAGTATATATAGGAAAAATGGTAAAATTATAAAATTTAATTTGATTTTTGTTGCAAAATTTCCAAATTTGTTGTAAAATTTGTTGCTAATTTTGAAGTTTGAAGCTAAATTTGTTGTTAAATTGCAACACCGAAAAGTTTGCAACAAATTCTGCGATGAAGGCTTTTTTGTTGCAAAATTCGTTGCTAATTTACGATGAATTTTAGTATTTCGTCGCTAATATTTGTGACACGTTGATAGAGACAAAAAATGATTTGTCGCTAAATTTGTTGTAAATACTTTTAGTTACGAATTTTTCTTAAAAATTCGTCGCAAAAGGGCGACTTTTTTGTAGTGTAACAACAAGTTTATCTATTTAATTGAAGGAAAATGTGCATATCCATTAAATACATATGTCAAAAAACACATTTGTTAGGGTATACAAGAAATGTTTCTAAAAAAATAGAAACAATTTCAACAAAATACCCACTTGCACTAAATATTATGTTATACTAGTTTTGTACCCATGTCTTCCAAATGAGTTTGGAAAATACTTTTTAGCAAAGATTTCATGAAAGAATGAGCTAAATTGTTACTTGATGCAATTTGATATACCACAAGCGCTTCTCTTTAAAAAAAATCCTGAATTAAATAGTATTGTTGTTTAATGTGTTTCCCTCTCTTATGGTGTCAAGCTTCTTTGCACTATACTTAGACTCTACTCTTATCATAATGCATGACAATCAGCCTGACTTCTATACAACTAGTACAATTCCAAGATCTAATAAAAACACAACTTCCTTAGTAGCTTCCAGTACCACCACATATTCAGTCTTCGTAGTAGAATTAGCGATACAAGATTGCTTAACCATTCTCCATTAGATAGCAACCCCTGACATAATAAACACGTAATCAAAAATAGACTTCCTTAAATCTCTATTTAATTGGAATTCTAAGTGTAAGTATCTTATAGAAATGATCGGTTTAGTAGCATAACACATAATCTTTGCAAGGTATTCAAATTGTTTTAATGTTTTAATGTTTTAACATTGCAATGAAATGTTTTAATGTCACTCAATTTTTTGCAAAGTATTCAACTTGTGATTATTTTCATGCTTGCATTAAGAAAATGAAGTTAAAATAGTATAAATATATTTTCCTATATTTTACTTATTAATATAATTATCATTATTTTAAAGCTTATATTCTACTTATAAGCTCCCGGGTTCAATTTGGATTCTCGTACTTTACGATGTAACACTTATATGTTGGTTTTTCATATTGTAAAATATTACCTTAAACACTAAAAATGCTTTATTTCTTTTTTCTTTTTAATCGTCAATTACAACTTATACTTTTTTTTGCCACCTACTTAGCTTATAAATTTTGTGATTGTAGGAAAAGTATCTTGATTTGGAACAGAAGAATGCAAAGTCTATCTAGTCAAAAGCTGTTGAAAAGCTCAAATAATTCAGTGGTTGCTCAGAAAAATTTGCCAAAAATTGGTTGCAAGCTTCGGAGGGCCAAAGAAGGGATGAGCTTATGGTTTGGATGGATTTGGTTCTGCTACTATGAAAAGACTGTCATCTAAAGGTACTTCTTATATGCTAACTCTAATAGAAATTACCTCATCTCCTCAGTTTCAAGATATGTTGCAGGTTAAGGTCGATGCTAGGGTTGAGGCTATGACAACATAGGTTTTTGAATCTTTTTGTAAGGAATAGGCTCTAAAAGATGCCAAGTGTGCCCAATTGATAGCAAAATGTACATTTTGTTATCAATAAAATGTATTATTTTCTTTCATTCCACCATTGTTAGTTATCCAATTACTTAAGCAAAGTTCACCACAATCCAAGAGCTCTCTTTAGTGTTTTTAGGGGAATCCATTATTGAGTAGTAGAATCCTCTATTCAATCCAAACACCTAATTAAAGGGGAATCATTGGGTGTTTCTTACCTTAAGTACAAAATTGGCACAACACTTATTTTTGGCATACCTAGTAGGACATCATTGTAATTACTCTGTTTGTTTTCCGTAAGTTTTGTTCATCCTTTTACATTTATGAACAATAGTGCCCATCATAAGAAATGAAAAAAACAATCATAAAGGAGTTTTAAGTTACTAGACTCCATTCAGAAATACCCTAGAAGTGATAATACCTCTTCTTAATCCTCAAAGGAAAACACCCGATTTGGTTTCATCTAAACAAAGCTAACACAATAGAATCACAAAAGGCTATATTTTGGAGATACTAATGAACAGTCGATATAATAGGATAAGGTACTAGATTCTTTAATTAATTTTCGGGTCCAAAACTTAAAAATGAAAAAAAAATTACAATAGGAGAGTTGCTTGAGGGCCCCCGTGGTTCCAAATATCGATGGTGAAAAAAAGGCCCTATAGTTTGGAGATGGAAAAAGTCATGGGCATATGACTCTATCTACAAACAAATCAATATAGAAATTTGAAACATTAACTAATCCATAACAAACATCCAAACATGCCGCTGGTTCCTTAGTCGCCTCCATTTAGACCAAATGGTCATGTCACCTGAGGGGTGCTAGGACCAAACTAGGTGTTTACAATGGGTCTCCAATATTCGGTTATAACTGAATATTCAACTGAATTTGAATTTACAAATTCGAATTTAATTTTCGAATTAGGAATCGGTTTTCGGTTAAAATCGAATTGGGATTTTTAATACGAATTTAAACCAAATTCAAATACGAATACGGTTTTTGGATACTAAATCGAACCGTATTCAAATTTAAATTAGAGTTTCTTTCTTTACCTATAAAATTACAAAAGAATCCCTTAGAAATTAATTCATTAAGTTTTATATTAAAGACATATAAGTCTTTTTAATATATGATATTAAAAAAAAGAAAACTCGTTAAATATATATCTTATCAATATCAAACCCTAAAAGGTAAAAAGCCAATTCACAACCTAAGAGCCACTTTACTTCACGAAACCTAAGAGCAACTACACTCTGTGTCTAATCTCCTTTACTTCATATCTCTATACTCTACTCTCTCAATCTCTCATATCAATCGATTAATTGAAGAGGCTTCACTTTAACTCAACTATCAGGTATGATTTTTCTCTCTATTTTTTTTCTTGTTTCAATGATTAACATCATCTCTTTCCCTCTCGGCTCTCCCTCTATTGTCTTAGAAATTCATGATTTTGATTACAATATGTTAGAAAAATTTTGATGGAAAATTAGATATTCTTATGAAAATACTGTAGCTGATGCTGAGCAATTGTTCGGGTCAGGTTCGGCAAATGTCGAGTTATTTGTTTAAGATTTTTAGGGTTAATTCTAAATCTTGTTTGTCATTTTATGATAATAAGGCCACTTACATTATGCCATTTTAATGGTTGCTTGATTGATTTTAGGTTTTTTGTTTTTAGATACAACAAAAAGAAATGAAAATTATGTAAATGAAAAGGGTAAAAAAAAGATTTTATTTATCAAGAAGAGATACAGAGAGAGTATTCATTTGATTTTTTTTTTTCATGAAATCATTTGCTACAAGATTTTAGAATATGTAGTCTTCAAACCGAAAAATGAAAATTTTATAAAATGTGAAGTAAAGAAGCTTTTCTATTCAACTGATAACATTGTTTTTCAGGTATTGTAGAGGTGATGGTCAAGATGTTTCAATCAATTGAGGTCAATTCTATATTTCAAACATGCCAAAGTAGAAGCACCAAAGGTGAAAGCCAAGGGTCTGCAGGAAGCAATGCTATACTAAAGGATGCTGGTGCTGGAAAATACAAAAAAAAAATATAATAAGAAATCAGTCGTTTGGTAGCATTTTACTGAATTTGTAGATGCCGAGGTTAGAAAAAAGTGTACATGTAATCATTGTAGTAGAGAATATAATTGTGCGTTTAAATCATATAAGACTTCCACTTTATTGAATCACATGAGAATTTACACCTTAAATCCTACCAACCAGCCTTCAAACCAAACTCAATTGCCTTATAATACTTCCACAAATGAAGACACTAGGGAGACAAATATTAATTTAGTGGCATAAAAATTTGATCAACAAGTTACTAGTATGGTTATAGCTGAAATAATTATTATTGATGAATTTTCATTTAAGTTTGTACAAAATGTGGATTTTAGGCATTTCATGAAAGCAAATTCTGCCTTCACTTGTGTTTCCATCTAGAAATACAGTAACAAGGGATTGTTATTAGTTGTTTCTTGATAAAAAGGTAAAACTTAAGGACCAAATTAAACTTACAGCTCTTAAGATTTGTTTAACCACTGATACTTGGATATCTTTACAATTGGGGAGGACCATGTGTTTTTACAAGTAAAATGGATGCATTTAAGTGTATTGCTCACATTATGAACTTAATTATTCAAGATGGCCTAAGAGAACTTGGTGGGTCAGTTGAAAGTGTTAGGGCAGCAGTTAGAGGTATGTTAGGCAATCACCTGCTATGATGAAAAAGTTCACAGGTTTTGCTGATTTAGAAAAATGTGATTGGTTGTGTTTGGATATTCTAACAAGATGGAACTCCACTAATTTTATGTTGAGTGTGGCCCAGATATATAAGAGAGCATTTCATAGATTAGATATGAAGGATTCTTCTTTTCGGGAGAAACTTGAAAATCATGACTCTAAACCTAGGGTTTCAACCTATTGGGATTAGGAGGTTGTCTTTATTTGGCATTTTTATGTTATCACTTTAAGAGTTTCTGATTCAAAATATACTACTGCAAACTCTTATTTAGATGACATTAGTTATATTTATGAGATTTTGAAAGAATATTTTTCAAGTGAAGATGATTTTAGAAACATGGCATCACAAATGAGGAAAAAATTTGACAAATATTGGGGGCAATATTGAAAAGTTTAATTTGTTGATTTTTATTGCTTGTATACTTGATTCTAGAAGTAAATTTGATTATTGTAATATTGTACTTTGTAATATATATGGTGACGAAGATGGGAGAAAATTAGTTGAAAATGTAAATTGTGTATTGTATGAGTTGTTTAATAAGTATAAGAGAATTCATTCGAATCATTCTTCTAGAAGTGTTAAATTTCATCTTCATCCTCTTCATTTTCCACTTCCTCGGGTCCAAGTTCAGTGGATACACAATGGTGCACTAATACTAGTGATAGTGATCTTATGTAAAGAATAAAAGAAAAACATATGGCTGAATTGAAAATGAGAAAAGTAGATTATGGTGATATTAGAGACTTTATGTTGGAGTTTGATAGATATTTGACTTTGGATATGAAGCAGCTAAAGTTAATCTTGAGAATCCAACCTTTATTGTTTTGGGCCGGTGGAAGAAAAAATGTTCAGTATTTTCTATATTATCTTTGTTTGCTCGTGACATTTTAGTCATTATAATTTTCATGATTGCTTTTGAATCTGCTTTTAGTATTAGAGAAAGAGTTCTTGATTCTTTTAGGAGTTCTTTATGTAATACCGATACTGTGGTGTCCGTACTGTTGTACTCCTGTTCACAAATTATATAAAAACTTTCTCAGTTTATATATATAGAGAGAAATTTTTATTTATATTGATTTTTGATTTTTGGGTCTTTAAATTGAAAATTTTGGCATATTTAAAGTATCCGTATTTCCAATTTGAAACTTATCTTATTTTGTTAAAATTTGGAACCCTGAAAATAAAGAGTATTGAAAAAAACAGAGAGAGAATGAATGAAGCTGCAGCGTTTTGACCCAAAATGCTGCATCTCTCCCAAATTAGAATTAGGGTTAGAAAACTCTAATTCTCATCTCTCTCTACTCTCTCTCTCTCCTGCGGCTCTCTCTTCCTCTCTCGATCTCACTCCACCGCCCTCTTCCCTCTCACCCTCCGTCGTACCGCCACCTCCCTCCACCATGATCAACCGCACACCGCCACCACCATCTCTGTTTCACTCTCCCTCTCTATCTCTCTCTCTCTCGAATTCACTGTCACTCTCCGTAGTTCTCTCTCTCGATCGCTCTCTCTCAGTCCTTTCTCTCTCTTTCCCCTTCGATCTCTCTGTCTCTCGATCTCACTGTTTCTCTCTCTCGGTTCTCCCTCACTTTGTTTCTCTCTCTCGGTTCGCCCTCTCTTTTCACTCTCTGCTCACTCTGTTATCTCCCGTGCGCAATAGTGCGCTGTCTCTCTCCTTCTCGCCCACTCGCGTATGCAGCTCTCTGCCGAGAGCTCTTTCTGCAACATCCTTGCTACAACCCCGATTGAAGCCCCAAACTGCAGTCGTCAATCAAACTTCTGAAAACCCTAGGTCACGGGTCTACATAGGTAAGAACAGACTTCTGATTTTAGTTCTAGGGTTTGAATGTTCTAAGTGGCTAGATTTAATTGCTCACATGTGCTTCAATTTGGAGACATTACAGGATTTCGAATTGAGTTGCACACGGACATTAGGTCTGCGATCCAAGAAAACCTTAGGTGAGGGATTTCTGACTTATTCGATTTATTTGAATGAAATTAGGGTAAATTTAGCGTTAGAAGTCTTGTATACATTTAGAATGTATGTTCGATTGGAATAGAATGCAATTTTTGAAATTTTATACTTGAATGTTAGGGTTAAATTTGGAAGTCTGCGTGAAATTAGGCTGTTCAGTATGAAAGAAGCATGTTATAGGATCATAGAATCATGTTGAGTGAATTAGAATAGTTCCCTTAGAGTTTAGTTTGACATGTGCATGAAAATAGTAAGAATTTGAGATTTGAGTTTACGGATCGATGCGGCTTTTTTTATTATAAGTTGTCATGCATATAGGTAATCAAAATACAATCTCTGTATTATGAAAATAGACTTCCATACTTTGAAAATGACATATGGTTTGAAACGTTTGGATGAGAATTTAAAAATTTATGATTTTTCAAAGATTTTCTATATTATAGAAAATTAATTATTTTAGGCTTGCTTTCGACTTTGAGAGATCTTTAGGATTGAATTTGACTTGACTTTGATTGTGTTAATTATTTATAAATGGAATGAAATTGATGACATTAGAATATATACAAAGATTGAAAAATTTGGATTTGTATAAAATTAGGAAATATAAATAAATCCTAAAAATGTTTAGAAATTGATGATATAATTGTGATCGTGTCTTAGAAAAAATCGATTGAGGATCGAGTAAGACTTCATTGCACTGAATTATGGACATAGGGAGTAAATACCTTCCCTAGATGTGAGTGGGACCCTAATCTCTTGCATGAAATAGTGAAACTTGATTTTTGTCATGTTTTCAATAAAACATGTTTTTTATATGCATTGACTCGACGTGTGAAACTAAATTTCAAATTTGTTTTGTGACTTTTGGAGTGTCGTAAATCTATGTTTCCTATGACTATGCATCCACGGTTTGAAATGAAATGATATTGTGCCATTATTTGAGAACTAGATATGTTTTCTATTCTACCGTCGCATTGGTATATTGATTTGAAATGATTTGATGAAATGTATTGGCACACGGATTTGAAATGTTTTGATGAACTGTGTGGGCTGGATGCCTACTTGTGATGAGATGATATGATGAGATGATGTTTCTTGATGGATTCCGTAGCTACAAATGGCGTTTGTAGAGGTACCGGGATGCCCGGATACGCTTCTGCAGGAGGTATCCGCAAACGTCATCTATGGGCTATAGGCGCGACCGGTTGAACCCACATAGGGGGAGGACGTGTGTGACGCTGCTGTCTAGCACCAGGCGGGGTTCTATATACGATTATGAGCTATCCTCAGCGAACTCATGGCTAACGTCGGGGTAGAGAGCAACTTTTGAACATTTTTGCATAATAAAACCCCCGATGCACTTGTACTTGGTCCTGGTTGACCTTTGTCAGGATCATTTTCGGGTTGCTCTAAAAATATAATGATTGATTTTAATTGGATGCATATGTGTATGATATCGTGTGAATTGCTAAATGATTTCAATTTACTGAACATACCATATTTTACTGCAAAATGTAAATTATTGTTTGCGAATAATCTTGTTTGATACTCTAATGGTTTACCCACACTATTTATGCTTGATATTAATCTCATCACTCACTGGGTATCTTCCTTGATACTCACCCCTCTCTTTTCCTCCCTCAGACAGGGTTATCGTGATAGAGCGACGCATCAGGCTCTAGAGGTCTTTGGTAACGTATTGGTAGATTCAGGTATTCACGACGATAAGATCTAAATTTAAATTGAAATATGAAATCTGTATTTTCTATCGACCGTACGAGATCTTGATATTGAGGTCCGTAGTTGGCCATGTACATATTATGGGATGATTGTATAAATTATGGACATTTATTTGTGAAACTCTCATATTGGTTCATTTCACTTGCATTGAGCCACTTGTAAGCATTTAAAATTTTTAACTTGAGAATTTGTTGTATACGTGTATAAGATTTAGGTCCATCCAGTGTGGCGGTTGCTCATGCTCTAGTTGGACATGACAGTAGATGTCTGTGGCTAGGACTGCTAGTATTGATGATAGCCTTGCGTTGTCCTGGTTGTCCGCTGTGGATTGGTTGGTATTATTTGAATGTGGTTTATTGTTGTGAGGCCGGGATGACCCATTTATTTAGGTGGCAGGATGGTTGTTCAATATACAGGTTGATTTGTACATGGGAGACCTCCGAAATATGGAGAAATTCTACCCGATTTTTTATAAAATGTAGTCGGCATCCAGGACAACGGGCGGCTGCTCACGACCCCGGTTAGGGCCGTGACAGTTCTATTGGTATCAGAGCGTCTAGGTTAGTGAAAAGATAGTAATAAAAATCTTCCCAAGTACATCTAAAAGTCCTCAATGCATTAAAGAGTTTCAAACAGTCATTTAAAACCCCATACATTGCTATAGGCATATAAGTTCATCTATTTTAGGGGATTGGATACATGATGCGTCTATCCCATCATTTCGCATTTAAATGCCTTGATTCATAACTCAAATTTTTTTAGAGGGTTAGTTACTCAGTAACTAACCCTAATTCTTGATTTTTACCTAATGAAAAGGTGTTATTTTTGTAGAACTATGCCACCTAGACATAGTAGGCGCAGTGCACCACCAGAGAGTCCCTCAGTGCCTGAAGCATCTAGGGCACTCGAGGCTCCACGAGTACCAGAGGATGCTTCCTCTACTCACACACCTTCACCAGTGCCACCCCCAGCACCTCCACCGGCTGTTACAGTTGAGATTCCTTCACCACCACTCGATGCCTTGAGGCAGTGGTAGGAATGGTACAGTAGATATGGGGTGCAGATTCCACCACCTCCACTACATACTCCAGCTATCGCACCTGCGCCCGTACCTACTCCTACGGTACCGATTCCTGCTCCGGTGGCCGATCCCTCCTCCGGTGGCTGATCCATCCATTTCTAGTCCGACCAATGAGACATCGGTTACTCTAAGGCATATCCATGAGCTTATGAAGTTGGTGAAAGAGTCATGATAGCTCGGATGCACAGATTTTTCTGGATCTAGTGATGCCGTAGTGGCGAAGTACTGGATCAACAGGACTCGCAGGATCCTTACTGATCTGGGGTTGACAGAGGAGCTCAGATTGAGAGTTGTTGAGAGACTCCTCAACGGGGATGCCCTCTCGTGGTGGGAGGCTATCCGTGACAGTGCTACACAGACTCTGCTGTGGGAGGACTTTCTACGAGAGTTCGACCGTAGGTACTTTACTCCATTTCAACAGGACCGTATGAGGATAGAGTTTCTGCACTTACGCTAGGGGACTAGGTCAGTCTCAGAGGACAAGGTTGAGCTCAGAAGATTAGCAGCATTCGTCCCCGACATGGCTACCCCAACTCAGATGAGGTTTAAGTTTGAAGATGGCCTCCAATTGAGCATCAAGAAGTATATAACAGTGACTCATACTTTTACACTTTCAGAAGTGGTTGATTCAGGATATCGAGTAGAGGAGATCGTCTAAGCTGAGGCTAGGCAGAAGGAGAGTCACCAAAAAAGGAGGCAAACTGGGTCGCAGGGTGGACAGTCTTCAAAGAGGGTAGAGGTTTTGGATATCCCGAAGGGTTTTCTAGCTTTAGACTAGCAGGACCGGATCAGGTACCTCGACCACGGGGCTTTGGGGCACTAGCCCCTAGTGTCACTACACAGCCTACTGCACAGAGACAGTCTTTCTGCCGCAGATGCGGCAACTATCATGCATATGGGGCATGTACAGTACCGATTACTTGCTTCCAGTGTGGGAAGCATGGTCACACTAAGAGTGCCTGCCCAGATTTAGGTCGAGGAGGACCGACTTTACGGAGTTGTACTGGTACTTCTGGCACAGGCCAGTAGGGGGCACTGCGCACTCAGCTCTTACAGCTCCTCGGACTGCAGCCGGGAGTAATACAGTGCCAGGACTATCGCGACAGCAGTCTAGGGCCCAGGCCAGTGTGTTTGCGATGACGCAGGAGGACGTACAGGCAAACCCTGATGTTATTATGGGTAATCCTCCCGCAGGCCCCTCAGTGTAGTACTTTTATTGTACTTTCTTTATGAGATTTTGTATATTATGATATCGATGTATAGTTTTGACTAGTTAAAACTTTAGAAGCTTAACTAGTTTGATATATATACATAAATATGTCTACTTTTCTTCTCATTTTAAATATCTTTAACCTTTTTCTTATCTTTAGGTACCATGCGAATATTTGGTATTGATATCTGTATTCTCATCGATACCGGATCGAATTTTTCATATGTGAGCGACACGTTCGCCCGCCATTTTGACAGGCCTCTCTCGCCACTTGATGAGGAGATTATGGTAGTCACTCCTCTTGACAAGCATATCATTTGAGATACAGTCTATAGAGGCTGCGAGGTCTGTATTGAGGAGGCGGTATTAGAGGTAAATCTGATTCCGCTCCCTATCACTGATTTTGATACCATCCTAGGGATGGATTGGCTGAGTTTACATCGGGCTTCCGTGGATTGTTTCACGAAGGAGGTTGAGTTTAGGAGGTCTGGGCAACCATCGTTGGTGTTTCGGGGCCAGAGACGGGTATTACCCCACTGTGTTATGTCTGTTATGAAGGCCAGACGCATGGTACGCCGTGGGTGTACGTGTAACATTGATTTTCGGTGATTGCATATCATGTACTACTCCTCATGATTCTAAATATATAAGTACCCATTTGAGATATTAATTTAATTATCTATTTATTTATTTTGAGATTTTCCCTCAAAATCATTAAAAACTGAAAATTTTATCGGTAAACCGAAAAACTTCTCGAAAAGCGTCGACAAGGCCTAAAGAAGTCAAAAATAGTTAAGAGAAAGCCTACACACTTAAATAAAGATATTTAAATGAAATTTCACATATTTAAGAAATTTCAAACAAAATTTCATATGGACCAAAAATGCAAATTGTTAAAAATTAGGGGTTTAAATGCAATTAAGGAAAGTTAAGCGACTAAATTACAAATCACTCAAAGATGGACAATTGGAGCCAAATAATTGGTCAAGAGGGAAGTAAGGTTGGTTAGTGGTCACATAGGATTTTTCACATTCAAGAAAACTCATTGGATAGAAATTTATGTATGAAAACTTATTGGGTAGAAATTTTTGCATTAAAACTAACTAGAATTAACTTGTTCTAGCTTGTGACACCTCCTCCCCTTGACATAGAAGTCCAAAGACACTTGATGGAGTACAGAGGTAATGCATGGAATGATCCAATGTTTAAGGATATTTGGCTAGATTTATAAAAGAACTTGTTTAAAAAGAGTTTGGCCTATTTTCTGCATTCAAACTCACCTTGGACGAAATTGTGAAGGTACTATATCTATTTTGAGTTCAACCATAGAGCCAAAAAGGTAAGAACATTTTTGGGAATTCTTGAATTTCAATTGAAAGTATAGAGGTATTGTATACGAATTTATGTTTATTGTGATTTGATTTTTTTTTTCTAAGGTGATAAAAATTCAAAGATTCAAAGGGAGTGGTGATATACATTGTTAGCAAGAGATCTTACAAAGGAGGTAACATATTCTAACTTATGCTAAGATTAAATTATTTGATGAGTAGTTACTTTGGTATCCATACTAGCATGCTAAATGTTGATTGCTAGATTGAGTCTTGTATAGTTTTCTTAGGATATCTCATTCTGTAGAATTCAAAAATCTAAGATATTTATTTATCTATATACTAGACTTCCTAAGCTTTAAAATTGTGTATCATGTGAGGCATTTCATGAAAAAATCGATTTTTAGTAATTTTTGGAAGTTTAACATGTTTCACAAATTCTGTTTCATATTCTGTGTACGACCAGTAATTTATATAAATTTTTGAGGTATTTTCTGTTCAAAATTTGGAGAAATGTCAAACATGAAAGTTTTAGGTCTCTATCTTATCTTTACTTTGAGATAAAGAACACTTGAATCGGAGTTGTATACAGAAAGTTATGATGATTTTACTAAAATTGTGCAGAAGTAATTCTAAAAATGAAACCGAGATGAAAACTGAATTTTATAAAATTATACATTTAGAATCTGAGGATAATCAAAACTAAAAATTTTTAGATCTATATCTTATCTTTAATTTGAGGTAATAATTACTTAAATTGGAGAAGTATATAGGGAGATATGGAAATTCTCCCAAAACTATGCATAATTGATTTTAGGAACTTAGCAGGAAAAGTAATAATTTTTTTATAAATGCGTATATTCAGAATTTGAACATGGTCTAAATATAAAAATTGGAGATATATATCTTAGCTTTAAGAGAAAATTTTAATCAATTGAATCCAATCAATATTTTTGAAGATATTATGATTTTACTAAACCTGCGCGTTATATGTTTGTAGAAATTTCTCTAAGTATGAAAATTAAAATTCAACCTTATGAAAGATGTCATTTTTATACACATGTTGTAATCCAACTATATAATATTGAATTAATAAATGATATTATTTAACTTAGGATTAGGATTCGAGGGATGACTCGTTTGAGAAACGAGAATAGTTAGGGGGAGTGACGTACCCTCCCCGATCGAGGTGAGTGGGACGATCTATTTTTTACTTTAAATGAAAAATAGTTTTGATCATGATTTTTATAAATAAATTTTGAAATGTGATTTAGAAATGTTTTAGTGTTTGTGGCATATCTTAAAATGATGTTATGTGAAAATTGTATTCTAATATTATGATAACTTGATAGTGTCGTGTTTTTATTACGAGTAAAGGTTTTTGAATGATGATATATGACACATGTGTATAATTATGGGATGGTGCATAGTGGCTATAGCGCACTCCCTACCACAGTATTGAGCGTTTACCCGACGTGATGACGTGGTAGGGTAACACGGGAGCAGGGGTTTGAGTCCCCTGTTTCTGGACAACGGATCCAATAAACAAGCACCCATGAGGACCGTGTCAACACCAAGAGAAGGGGGGAAGATATATGTATTTTATTCTTATGATATTGTGGTGACCCCTTAGTGGATTTTACCCTAATTAGGTCAAACTATGGGTAGAGTACGTTTTTGACACCCCATTAATATATGATTTAATGATAAGGATGCATATTATTTTGAATTACGCGATGTATTTGCAAATGAATAAAATATGAATTTGAAATGATGTTTTGACCTGTCACTCTTACAAATTCATTTATTGTCATTATGTAGTCATTGCACCTCACTCACTAAATATGTGGATTATACTCACCCATCATATTAATATTTTCAGTTTATACTATACTTGACATACATTGAGGTACTATCCCACGAGTTTTACTGAGAGACGCTATCGGGTGAGTGATCATACACATTCTTGTTTACGATTGGATCATGTATATAGATATTATATGTAAATTGGAGGTAAATGTTTTAAAGAAATTTTTTATTGAAAACTATCTTTTTTTAAAAAAAAATCTTTCGCTGTATGATTTGACTTAATGATATCGAGTAGAGTCATAATATTAGTCTTGCGTCACATTGATGTGTGAGTAAGGCATACTCATACCTCGAGGAGTCGCGGCGGTCTGTTTGCGTGCTCGACTTGCGGGTTGAGGCGTGACAATACGACTTATTTGGCTTGTGTCGTTGACACCATCGCTGAGGGACCAAGACTCGAGGATGTCCCCGTGGTGTAGGAGTTTCCAGATGTGTTCCCCGAGGAGCTTCCCGGATTACCACCAGTTCGGGAGTTCGATTTCGAGATTAATCTAGTACCGGTGACCACTCTTATTTCTATTCCGCCATACAGAATAGCATCTGCTGAACTGAGAGAGCTCAAGGTTCAGTTGCAGGAACTTCTGGACAAGGGGTTTATTCGCCCGAGCACTTCACCCTAGGGCGCTCCGGTACTGTTTGTAAAGAAGAAATATGGTACACTTCGGCTTTGTATGGATTATAGATAGTTGAACAAAGCCACCATCAAAAATAGATATTCCCACCACATATCGATGATTTGTTTGATCAGCTTCAGGGAGCCAGGGTTTTCTCTAAGATTGATTTCCGTTTGGGTTATCATCAGTTGAGGATTTGAGCCGAAGATGTGCCCAAGACAGCTTTTCGCACCCGATACGACCATTATGAGTTTTTAGTCATGTCGTTTGGGCTGACTAATGCCCCAGCTGCTTTTATGGATCTGATGAACCGAGTCTTCCACGACTTCTTGGATCGGTTTGTCATCGTATTTATCAATGAAATCTTGATGTATTCACGGAGTGATGAAGATCATGTCCAGCACCTTCGGGTGGTATTACAGATACTCCGTGAGAAGCAACTATATGCCAAATTCTCGAAATGTGAGTTTTGGCTGAGACAGATAGGATTTTTGGGGCACATTGTCTCCGCGGAAGGTATTTATGTTGATCCGCGAAAGGTTGAGGCTATATTGAAGTGGGAGCAGCCACAAACAGTTATCGAGATCTGTAGTTTTCTCTATTTAGCCAGGTATTATCGTAGATTTGTAGAGGGATTTTCCCGGATAACTGCTCCGTTGTCTAGATTGACTCGGAGGGGGGTCAAGTTTGTTTGGGATGACCACTGTGAGGCGAGCTTTCAGGAGCTCAAACAACGGTTGATCTCTGCTCCTATTTTAGCCATTCCCACTAGCAGTCGGGAATACACAGTGTACAGTGATGCTAGCTGACAGAGATTGAGTTGTGTTCTGATACAGGATAGTCGGGTTATTGCATATGCCTCGCAACAACTGAAGAAATACGAGGTTAACTACCCGACACATGATTTGGAGTTGGCAGCCATAGTCTTCGCGTTGAAGATATGACGACATTATTTTTATGGGGTGATCTACAGAGTATTTACAGATCACAAAAGTTTGAAGTATCTATTTATCCAAAAGGAGTTGAATTTGAGACAAAAGAGATGGTTAGAGCTTCTCAAGGATTATGACCTCATTATTGACTATCATCCGGGCAAGGCGAATGTTGTGGCGGCTGCCTTGAGTCGGAAGTCAGCATCATCCTCACAATCGACAGAAGAAACATACCTTTCTTGTTTAGTAGGACTCCGAGCCTTAGGAGTCAGTTTGGCTAGTAATGATCAGGGAGACTTACTAGCCAGATTTGAGGTCAGGCCGACTTTGTTTGGCCATATCAGAGAGCTCCAAAGTACAGATGAGAAGTTTCAGGGTATTGCGGATAGAGTCCGCAAAGCTGAGGGCGGAGACTTCAGGGTTCGAGAGGATGGATTGTTAGTGTTCAGGGAGCGGGTTTGTATTCCCGCTGATACAATTCTCCGCAAGGCTATATTTGAGGAGGCACACTCCTCCGCTTATGCATTGCATCCGGGTGGTACCAAGATGTATCGGACCATTTGAGAGAGTTATTGGTGGCCCAGCATGAAACGAGAAATTGCGGACTTTGTGGCTAGGTGTTTAGTTTGCCAGCAGGTAAAGGCCGAGCATCAGCGCCTGGCGGGTACATTGCAGCCTTTACCCATTCCTGAGTGGAAGTGATGTCATATTACTATGGATTTTGTGACAGGGCTACCGCGAACTTCATCACGGTATGATGCCATTTGGGTGATTGTAGATCGACTTACCAAGTCTGCACATTTTCTTCCTATTCGCAGTGACTATCCTTTGGAGACCTTGGCACGTCTTTACATCGATACGATAGTCAGGCTGCATGGTGTTCCTGTGTCGATAGTATCAGATAGGGACCCGAGGTTCACTTCCAGGTTTTGGCCCAAGTTATAGGAGGCAATGGGCACGAGGCTGAGTTTTAGCACAGCCTACCATCCACAGACAGATGGTTAGTCAGAGAGGACCATTCAGACCCTTGAGGACATGTTGAGAGCATGTGTGATGGATTTCTGGGGTAGTTGGATTGGCACCTTCCACTGGTCGAATTTGCATATAATAACAGCTATCAGGCCAGTATTGGGATGCCACCGTATGAGGCACTGTATGGTAGGAAGTGCCGCACCCTGATATGTTAGGATGAGGTCAGATAGCGACGTCTCAGCAGTGTTGAGTTGATTGAGGAAACAAAAGATAAGGTTAGGGTCATCCGTGAGCGGATGAGAGCCGCCCAGGATAGACAGAAGGTATATGCCGATCGTAGACGGCGACCCCTTGAGTTTGCCAAGGGAGATATGGTTTTCTTGAGAATATCCCCTTTGAAGGGAGTTATATGGTTCAAGCAACGGGGCAAGTTGAGCCCCAGATATATTGGACCCTTCTGTATCCTTGAGAGGGTCGGGATTGTGGCATACAGATTGGAGCTGCCAGATTAACTATCCCGTATTCATGACGTCTTTCATGTCTCAGTACTCAAGAAGTACCTAGCTAATCGTTCTCATATACTTGAGCCTCCACCTATTGAGTTGCGATAGGACCTTAGTCTTCCAGTTCAGCCCATGGCTGTTCTAGATCAGTAGGTCAGAAAGCTACGGAGCAAGGAAGTTTCATTGGTCAGGGTCTTATGGAGGAGTGACCAAGTCGAGGAGGAGACCTTGGAGCCCGAGGAGGCTATAAGGAGATAATACCCCCACTTGTTTACTATATAGCTTTCTTTTAGTTTCGAGAACGAAACTTGTTTTTAGGGGATTAGAAAATGTAACACCAACACTGCGGTGTCCTTACTATTGTACTCTTATTCATGAATTATATAAAAACTTTCTCAGTTTTTATATATAGAGAGAAATTTTTATTTATATTGATTTTCGATTATGTGGTCTTTAAATTGAAATTTTTGGCATATTTAAAGTATCCGTATTTCCGATTTGAAACTTATCTTAGTTTGTTAAAATTTGGAACCTTGAAAATAAAGAGTATTAAAAAAAAACAGAGAGAATGAATGAAGATGCAGCGTTTTGACCCAAAACGCTGCATCCCTCCCAAATTAGAATTAGGGTTAGAAAACCCTAATTCTCATCTCTCTCTCGCGGCTCTCTCTTCCTCTCTCGATCTCACTCCACCGCCCTCTTTCACTCTCACCTCCGCCTCACCACCACCTCCCTCCACCGTGATCAACCGCACATCGCCACCACCATCTCTGTTTCACTCTCCCTCTCTATCTCTCTCTCTCTCTCTCGAATTCACTGTCACTCTCCGTAGTTCTCTCTCTCAATCACTCTCTCTCAGTCTTTTCTCTCTCTTTCCCTTCGATCTCTCTGTCTCTCGATATCACTGTTTCTCTCTCTCGGTTCTCCCTCACTTTGTTTCTCTCTCGGTTCGCCCTCTCTTTTCACTCTCTGCTCACTCTGTTCTCTCCCGCGCGCAACAGTGCGCGCTGTCTCTCTCCCTCTCGCCCACTCGCGCATGCAACTCTCTACCGAGAGCTCTTTCTACAACACCCTTGCTACAACCACGACTGAAGCCCCAAACTGCAGTCGTCAATCAAACTTCTGAAAACCCTAGGTCGTGGGTCTGCATAGGTAAGAACAGACTTCTGATTTTAGTTCTAGGGTTTGAATGTTCTAAGTGGCTAGATTTAATTGCTCACATGTGCTTAAATTTGGAGACATTGCAGGATTTCAAACTGAGTTGCTCACGGACGTTAGGTCTGCGATCCGAGGAAACCCTAGGTGAGGGATTTCTGACTCATTTGATTTATTTGAATGAAATTAGGGTAAATTTAGGGTTAGAAGTCTTGTATACGTTTAGAATGTATGTTCGATTGGAATAGAATGCAATTTCTGAAATTCTATACCTGAATGTTAGGGTTAAGTTTAGAAGTTTGCGTGAAATTAGGCTGTTCAGTATGAAAGAAACATGTTATAGGATTATAGAATCATGTTGAGTGAATTAAAATAGTTCCCTTAGAGTTTAATTTGACATGTGCATGAAAATAGTAAGAATTTGAGATTTGAGTTTAAGGATCGATGCGGCCTTTTTCATTATAATTTTTCCTGCATATAGGCAATCAAAATACGATCTTCATATTATGAAAATAAACTTCCATACTTTGAAAATGACATATGGTTTGAAACATTTAGATGAGAATTTAAAAATTTATGATTTTTCAAAAATTTTCTATATTATAGAAAATTAATTATTTTAGACTTGCTTCCGATTTTGAGAGATCTTTATGATTGAATTTGATTTGACTTTGATTGTGTTAATTATTTATAAATGGAATGAAATTGATGACATTAGAATGTATACAAAGATTGAAGAATTTGGATTTGTATAAAATTAGAAAATATGAATAAATCCTAAAAATGTTTGGAAATTGATGATATAATTGTGATCGTGTCTTAGGAAAAATCGATTGAGGATCGAGTAAGACTTCATTGCACTGAATTGTGAAAATAGAGAGTGAAAACCCTCCCTAGATATGAGTGAGACCCTAATCTCTTGCATGAAATAGTAAAACTTGATTTTTGTCGTGTTTTCAATAAAACATATTTTTGATATGCATTGACTCGACGTGTGAAACTAAATTTCAAATTTGTTTTGTGACTTTTGGAGTGTCGTAAATCTATGTTTCTTATGGCTATGCATCCATGGTTTGAAATGAAATGATATTGTGTCATTATTTGGGAACTAGATATGTTTTATATTCTGCCGTTGTATTGGTTTATTGATTTGATGAAATGTATTGACGCACGAATTTGAAATGTTTTGATAAACTGTGTGGGCTAGATGCCTACTTGTGATGAGATGATATTTCTTGATGGATTCCGTAGCTACGAAAGGCGTTTGTAGAGGCACCGGGATGCTCGGATACGCTTCTGCAGGAGATATCCGCGAACGTTATCTATGGGCTTTAGGCACGGCCGGTTGAACCTATATAGGAGCAGGACGTGTGTGACGCCACTGTCTAGCACCGGGCGGGGTTCTATACACGATTATATGCTAGCCCCAGCGAACTCATGGCCAACGTCAGGGTAGAGAACAACTTTTGAACATTTTTTCATAATAAAACCCCGATGCGCCTGTCCTTGGTCATGGTTGACTTTTGCCAAGATCATTTTCGGGCTGCTCTAAAATTATAATGATTGATTTTGAATGGATGCATATGTGTATGATATCGTGTGAATTGCTAAATGATTTCAATTTACTGAACATACCATGTTTTCTGTAAAATGTGAATTATTGTTTACGAATAATCTTGTTTGACACTCCAATGGTTCATCCACACTATTTATGCTTGATATTAATCCCCTTACTCACTGGGTATCTTCCTTGATACTCACCCCTCTCTTTTCCTCCCTCAGACAGGGTTATTGTGATAGAGCGACGTATCAGGTTCTAGAGGTCTTTAGTAACGTATTGGTGGATTTGGGTATTCACGACGGTGAGATCTAAATTTAAATTGAAATATGAAATCCGTATTTTCGATCGACCCTGCGAGATATTGAGGTCCGTAGTTGGTTATGTACATTTTATGGGATGACTGCATAAATTATGGATATTTATTTGTGAAACTCTCATATTGGTTCATTTCACTTGCATTGAGGCACTTGTAAGCATTTAAAATTTTTAACTTGGGAATTTGTTGTACACGTGTATAAGATTTAGGCCCGTCCAGTGTGGCGGCTGCTCATGCTCTAGTTGGCAATGACAGTAGAGATCTGTGGCTAGAACTGTTAGTATTGATGATAGCCTTGTGTTGTCCTGATTGTCCGCTGTGGATTGATTGGTATTATTTGAATGTGGTTGATTGTTCTGAGGCCGAGATGACCTATTTATTTAGGAGGCATGATGGTTGTTCAATATATAGATTGATTTGTGCATGGGAGACCTCCGAAATATGTGGAGATTCTACCCGATTTTCTATAAAATGTAGTTAGCATCCAGGACAATGGGCGGCTGCTCACAACCCTGGTTCGGGGTGTGACACTTTAACTCCTAAAATTGTACAAACATTAATATGTACCCAAGATTGCTCCGTTCAGGTGAATCTCCAGTTAATATGGAAGAAAACATTGAGAATCTTGAAAAGTTTAAATAAGGCAACCTCTCATTCTCTCTTATTTAATTTCATTTATTAAATATTTTTTTCCTAAATATTTAATAACTTTATTTATGCATTTGAAGGATTTCACTTTAACGTTTTTTTTTTCAATCTATTACAGAAGTAAATCAATTAATGTTTGAATCAATAGTTGTTGATATTTAATACTAGCAGAGAGTAGTCTAGACAAAGAAATGAGTGACAATAATAAGCTCATAATGACTTATTTTGCATAGGTTTGGTTATATTTGTATTTCTATCATCAGTTCTAATTGTGAAAGATGAGTGGATTTGCTGTTAAGTTCATTAATTCAATGACAATTTGGTTTTTTTCCCCCTCACATCTTACTTTTCCTGACAATGGCCTTGATTTATACAATGGATTTTCAATATATATTAGCATATCTTTTGTGATTATAGATTAAGTTAAGTTACAATGATTTTATATTTTAGACGGATTTCATGTGGCTCCTGTTCTGCGAAACACTTTCATTGAACTCTTCGAGTGATTTTGATATTATAGTGTTGTGCATTTTGTAATTAACTGAATACAAAGGCAAGTTCCACATATTTGAGGCCCTTGAGTTGGTCGTATTGTTTACTGCTTGCTAGTTTCATGTGCCAATTAGGTGGGGTAAATAAGGGAAGGTAGGTATGCAATAGGTCGATTGACTGAAATGAGATTTAGGTAGGATAAGTAAGGAAAGGTACATTTGCAATGGTTTATATAACTGAAATGTAATTGACACTTCTGCATAAACAGCTACAGAAGTTGTTGGCTTGGCATTCCAAATTGCATGTTCACAAATAGTATCCATTTTTTCTAGCTATCTAGTTGTTTGTAACCTTCATGTGGATTGATATTTTATTTGATTTTTTAGACTTATAGTTTAAACAGATAGGTTTTGTTGAATATCCTAAAAGGGCCTTCCTGAATTAGATTAACAACTTGTATGGCAAGTTATTCCTTGTAGAGGGTTATTGATTGTTGTTACATACACTTATGTTATGAGATTCGAGCTATAAATTTTGGGTTATCTATGGGTTTCTTGGTCTATGACTTGATTGTCAGTTGAAGATGGAAGTTATCAAAGTTGAAGAGACTCTTACCAATACTTTTTTTTAAAGGTTTTTTTTTATACTTCATTAGTTATATACACAGATTTATATAAAGTTTGATTGATAATTTTTGCTTTTTAAGCAAATAATAAAATAGTAGCTTAAAAAAATTCATTCGTATTTGATTTTATCAATCCAAATTTGATTAAATCGGGTTAATACATTAAATTCGATTTATTCGATTTAATTCAAATTCAAACCGAAAATAAAATTTCGAATGAACACTCTTAGTTCACATAGCCCCTGATAGTGTGTCTTGTCGAGGTGATCATCTCTCAAGCGCGACCCCAATTCAAAAGCTTTTTTTTTGTGCCCTGGACTACCTGGTTTCTGAAATTTTACTCCAATTATTCCGGGTCGAGTCGCTAAAGTTTCTCTGGGGGGTAGAGCTCTCCTCAGTATCGTTTGTTCCATCCGAGACTCGAATTCGAGTTCTTTAGATGAGATCTAGTGACTTACTTACTAGACCAACACATATCAGGTCCAATTCAAAAGCTTTCACATGACTAAGGAACCCCCTAATGTCCCATGTATTCTCTCTTCACCAAAAATACCTTTGGGAACTAATACTTCTATCGGATATATCCCATTTATTCATATTATATTTATCGATTTAGTAAAATCTTTTATAGAGAAATTTTATATATTTATTAAAATCCATATTTTATACTAAAAGTTTAATAAAAGAAAAAATTAAATAAAAAAGGAGGATAGAAGAGATGTGCCATGCACAAGTATCGTCATCATTAAAATCTAACTTGTTTGCCTCCTAAGGTCATGAATTCAATTGTTTTCTTAATCGAGAGAACATAGTCCCCTTCTGCCCTTAAAAGAGGGGAAAAAAAAAGGACGGATTCTCCCCTTTTTTATCGAAGAGAAAAGAAAATATGAATATTATTTTAAAAAATTGACATTATATTGAATGAAAAATTATCGGTATAATGCAAAATTTGTTTCTTCTTATAGAAGTTTTAATTTTGACTTATAAAATTTATTTTTGTTTTCAAAAATATATTATTTGAATTATAAAATTACTATAAATAAATAGAATAAAAAATATCAAAACGAGAAGTGAGAATTTTTATGATTATTAGTATTATTATTTTTTAGGCAATATTAATTTTTTTTTAATTATATGAAAGAAATTTATTAAATAATGAAATAAATCGTCCAATCCAAAGACAAGCCAAGCCCAGCCAAAACCCTAGAACGCCACACTACCATAAGAAAAAGGCGATTCTGCCCCACCCCTCGCTTACTTATCCATCCGCCTCCTCCGTCTCTCTCTCTGTCTCTCTCTTTCTTCACCGCGCAGCAACTGTGTGTGGGTTTCCTTCCTACATCTCCGATTTTCAAAGGTACATCTCTCTCTCTCTCTCTCTCTCTCTCTCCTTCTCTCAATTAATGATAGATTTCCCATTTTTACCTTGTTGTTCTTGTAGAGATAGAGGGGGAGAACTGATTGTGAAAACTGACCTAGATCAGTCTCTTCACTCTCTCACTTCTCCTTGGGAGACTTTTGAGTTTCTCTCTCTTATTCCGGTTGAAGTCTTAAACATCTCTTCATATCACCGTATTAGAAAATTTTCTGGTTTTTTTTTTTTATTTAATGAGTGAAATTATTGTAAAAGGTATTTGATCGATGCCCATGATTGTAGCAGTTTGATATGCAGTTTTTAGGTTTTGTTTAATGCTACAAAGTGTAAGTTTAGGGAAAAGGAAATGGAAGAAATAAGGAACACCAATCATTTCTTGAAATTGTCTCAAGTTTATTCCAAGTTGTATTCTGTAGCAGTCTTTTGTAGGGTTTCATTACCTGTGTTTAGTTCTATAAATCTGTCAACTAAAAGTGAAATCTTGTAAAACACTTGTCTCGGACTAAACGAGGATGCTTATATGGTATTCCACTTGAATTTGAAATCATAAAACTTTTATGTGACAGATTTAACTTTTTTTATGTTCCTTGCCTCGGTGCTCTGATGCCCTTAACATGAATGCTTAATTGGGTTTGGAAAGCTAGTGTGGGATATAAGTTTTATCATCTGTTTCGATGATATTGGTATAAAAGGATATAAGATTGCGGAGCACTGTTGTAGTTAGGTGAATTAGACTTAAGAAATCTGTTGTAATTAGTGATGCAGAAATGACATTAATTAATGTTCATTGCATTTGGAACATAGTTTTGTTAGGGTTTTCAACCTTTTGGTGTATCTCCTTTTAGAGAATGAAATTTCTACCTAAGAGTGATAGTTCTTGTGTTGCAAAAGCATTTTTTTTGGGTACAGAGGAACCTTTTTATCTGGTGATTGCATCAAAATCTTGGTTGTTCAATGAGCAGCCAATGTTATTTTCTCAAAATTTGAAAAATTTAGTTGTACAAGGAACCTTTTCATATACTTTTGTAGTCGATGATTGAAGATGGCTGTTTTGTATTCCTTCACAAATTATTGCTTATATTTCTCCATGTTACTGTTGTATAATTTATAGCGGCACTTTGGTCTTCGGCAGTTGATATAGTTACCACATTGCTTTCATGCAGATGAATAGGGAGAAGCTAATTAAGATGGCTGGTGCAGTGCGCACTGGCGGAAAGGGTAGTGTGAGAAGGTTTGCAATTTTGTTGAATTTCTTTATTTGCCTTGCTTTGAAGTTACATTATGTCTTACTATAAAAAGTTCATATTGCACTATTGTTATGTATCTTAAGAAGTTATAATACTACCACTCTTAGGGTGTAGAAATGAAAATGCTGTGTCCCACAGGATTACTCCATTTTGTTTCTCTTTCTAGTTGTGGAAGGAATC
Source organism: Dillenia turbinata (assembly GCA_037126225.1). Lineage (NCBI taxonomy): Eukaryota > Viridiplantae > Streptophyta > Magnoliopsida > Dilleniales > Dilleniaceae > Dillenia > Dillenia turbinata. The sequence continues at coordinate 24,900,901 of JBAMMX010000020.1, read as the reverse complement.
TTATCCCATCTTTTCTTAGCTGAAAGATTCATCATAATGCTTTACATGCATAGTGTGTCAAATGCTTAACTGTTATTGATGTTATTCCACCTTAAAAGGAAGGCATTAAAAAATTTCTGACGAGGTTGTTTTAGAGCCCATGGTAAAATATTGAACAAATGAGTCCTTAGCTGCTTGCATGGGGTTTTTGTTTTAACTCTGAAGTTGGAACTGAGCATCAGTCAGATATGATCTAGAGGACAGCTTATTTCATGTTTGAAGTGGCTTTATAATTGTTCCATGTATAATAATACAGAAATTATAATCAGTAAACTTTGTGATGCCTGTTACATGATCATGTGAGTGGTCTGGTGTTTTGAGTAGTAAGAGTGTTGTTGGTTCTATTCCCTGGCAATCAGAGGCTGGGCATGAGCATAATTAGTTCTTGTGTCATGCAACGGTGCAGTTTTCTCACCCATTCATTTTGTGAAGCCCTCTCCATAAAAATGCCTGTACCCACTTCTCTCTCTCTCTCTCTCCCCTCTCTCTCCCTTTCTCTCGCTTTTTCCTGTGGGAAGTTATTAGACTTCTGTGGGCATTGAAATGTCATATGGGCCTAAAACTCTATATACAATCTTGCAAATTAGATAGGGCTCTTATTATATGGGATGTTGTGATTTGTTATTTATCTTGCATATGTAAGCTTATCATTATTCACAATGTTCTATTTTCCTTTGTTTTCCATGATGCCAATTTGTCCCAATTGCAGAAAGAAGAAGGCCGTCCACAAGACAACAACCACTGATGACAAGAGGCTTCAGAGTACTTTGAAGAGAATAGGAGTGAGTGCTATACCAGCCATTGAAGAAGTCAACATTTTCAAAGATGATGTTGTTATTCAGTTTGTAAATCCAAAAGGTAGAAGAATTACTTCAAAATCCTAGACTGTTCCCCCAAGAGGCTTTTACTAATTGATTTTCCTTTTACTTCTGTGTTGTAGTTCAAGCTTCCATTGCTGCCAATACTTGGGTTGTTAGTGGTTCACCTCAAACAAAGAGTATGTGCTCAACGCTTCTCTACTTGTACTTGTTTAGACTTGCCTGTGTGGATTGGCATCTGATTAAAATGCTTGAGTTATTGTCTGCTATATCCTAGGCCTATGCCTGCCTCTCCTGGTCTGTTAATACCTGATTGTGAAAATTGTGCCTTTCCAATGAGAAAAAGGTTTCAATTGGTGGCTCTAGTCTTTGACATTGTAATTTATATACTCAAGTATCTGGTTCTACATTTTGTTGTTAAATTCCTACTTAAGGTCTGTGGTACTAACATGCAAATTTTCTTCATTCCAGAATTGCAGGATATACTCCCTGGAATTATCAACCAATTGGGTATGTATATCTTCTCTTTCCAATTTATTTCCCTTGACGTTGTTTGTATTTGTCAGGTATATTGAGAAAGAGGAAATGCCCCTACTGTTTGTCAGGTCCGGATAATTTGGATAATTTGAGGAGGCTTGCAGAACAATTCCAGAAGCAAACTCCTGCTGGTGGTGCTGCCGCAGCCCAAGAAGAGGATGATGATGATGTTCCAGAACTTGTGCCCGGGGAGACCTTTGAAGCTGCTGCGGAGGAGAGTAAAGCTTAGAAGAGTTGTTGTAGCAGTTTTGTGCCATTTATATTTCCTTTCTCCTAATGCTCTTAATGTTCAACTTGGAGGTGCATGTGACATACTAAAGAAGCTATTACTTTGTTGTTCTACACCTATGATGAAGCTTTCTGATGGATGCCAACCTGCCGTAGCTTAGATAAATTCTGTTTTATCATATATGTTTTTATTGTTTTATCCTTTTTACTTTTATGTTATTGTCAAGAGATTCTACGTAACAAATAGTTGAGTGCGGTGTTGCCCCATAGTCTCCAACATAAGTTGCTTATGTTTCTGCTGGCAAGTCCTGCTGAAACAAATTATACTAGCGGCATGACCTTGTAACAGTCTTCTGCATTTCTATGATGCTGGTCTCTGTGCTTTGAACACGGGTCTAGGTTTATATAGGCTGCACAAAATTTTGAGGGGTGCCTCTGTAAATGGCGAGAACAAGCGGTCTGGTGGCTTTCCTGTTGGAACAGGGTAGCGGAATGGGGTGGCTAGTTGAGCTAGAGCTCCCGGGTTGGTAAAGAAGCATATGGCAGCTAGAGTAATTTCTGCGAAAGGTCAATCCCATAAAATTTACTCAAAGAATTATTATTTTTCCTTGTGCGGTTAGATTACCAGAAACATTTCACTTTGAGAAATTTTTTCATAATAATTTTTGCATTTGTCCTCCATTGTTTTCTTTTTTAAAATATTTGATCATTGATATTCGAAATTTGGTTAATATATTTCAAATAGTCGTGATTTGGTTTTTCACTTGTTTTTTAGTAGTATTCAAATCGGATTAGTTGATAATCTCATAAGGGAAAGAAAATGACAGGATATAGCGTTGGAAGAGTTGATCTCTAAATTGGGTTTTATAGTGTTCACTTTTAAAATAGGTATTGTGAGAGTTGATCTCTAAATTGAGTTTTATAGTATTTGAATCTGATTGATAAGTAATCCAGATATTGGTCGGTAAAAAAAAAAAGATATTGGTCGGTAAAAAAAAAAAAGAGCGGAGATATCTATGGGCTGCTCTTCTCTCTCATTTTATTGTTTTGGGTGTTTGTTTTTTTCTTTGTTATCCTTACGCACACCGAGTGTTTGCGGAAAACACCAAAAGAGAGTAGACACAGGTTGGGTTTAAGATAGTATATGCAAACAAATTTCTCAAGCAGAACCGAAACTAGGTCTTATAATATCTTATGTATGTTCTTCAAATCGAGATTGAATGATTGGATACTCTATCTTTTTAACTAAAATTCTCAAATTCGAATATGAAAATGAAGAATTCGAACATGAGAATAGAAAAAAAAGATATGAAAAAGTTAATCCGTTAATGAATTTTACAATACTTGAATCAAATTTATTAAACGAATTCAGATATCGATCGATAAAAATAAAAAAAGAACAAAGATTTTTAAGTCGATTGGGACGTACTTTCACCAACTTGATTATAGATCATTTTTGTTGAAAGCCGAAAGAGTTTAGATTATTGAAAGTATGATACTTGATAGTGGAAGTACATGATGACAATTGAGAGTGTTAGGTTAGGGTTTGGCAATAGCTTCTTTTGTGCTTAAAATTTTGGTAATGATATGAGTGGGGGATAATAAGAGAATGGGAGAAGCAGGTTCATTTTTGGGACCGTCATAAGTCAGTAGTTGATGACAGCTCTGTCCGGCTTGTTGTATTCCCTAATTTTCTTTTGAAATGACAGCTAATGCGATTCTCCAAATACTAGTGGCGCCGCTCTAAAGTGCGTTGCTGACATGTCATCTCACTTTCATTGTGAATACTTTCTCTCTCCCTCTACTAATCATGATCATATCAGGTACAAACTCTTATATATTATAGATTATGAATGATAGATATAGATAATATATATAGGAAGGGAGCAGCGCATGATGTTTGTAGGCAAAGTGGGCAATGGAGCAGCTCTTCAAGTGCAGTGCACTTTTGGTCATTTTGGGTATGGTTTTGGATTTAGCAATGTCTGCTAGCTTTTCAGAACTCTTTGAACCCAACTGGGCACCTGATCACATCCTCAATGAAGGCAACCTAACAAGACTATCCCTTGACACTAATTCAGGTATCTCTCTCTTTTCTCTTGCGTAGCAAGGCAGCAGAACACTCGGCATATGAGTTTATGGTTTGCATTTTTCGCAGGTTGTGGGTTCCAATCTAAGAGCACCTACTTGTTTGGAAAAGTAAATGCAGAAATCAAACTAATCGAAGGCGACTCAGCTGGAACAGTTACTGCTTTCTATGTAAGTTAAGACATATATGCAAACAAATTTCTCAAATTCCCAGACTCACAAAATGGATTTGTGTATCATGCAGATGCGTTCGGAGGGGTTCAACCACGATGAACTAGACTTTGAATTTCTTGGTAATGTTTCGGGAGAGCCATACCTCATTCAAACAAATGTTTATACAAACGGCACTGGTGATCGAGAGCAGAGGCATACCCTTTGGTTTGATCCCACTGCGGATTTCCATACATATGCTGTGTCCTGGACTCGCTACTCGATTGTGTAAGTTGTCTTCTACTCATTGATTTATATCGAATGGGTGACATTTCAACATATGCTGTTAAAAACTAACTACAGAAATATCACCAAAAGTTTTAAAAATGTCAGTAGAACTCTTAAAGCATTTCATGCATTTTGTACTTTATCCTCGAATATAAATTTTTAACCTTGATTACCAGGTTTCTTGTTGATGAAATTCCGATACGGGTGTATGCAAACAAGGAAGAGGAAGGTGTCCTCTTTCCAAAAAGCCAGGCAATGGGAATCTATGGTTCAGTGTGGAATGCCGATGACTGGGCAACACAGGGCGGGAGAGTGAAGACCAATTGGAGCGACGGTCCTTTCGTGTCATGGTTCAGATCATTTGGAGTGGATGCATGTGAATTGAAACCGGATGATGAAGACAACATGTTGGTTCAATGCCGTGAATCAGATCAGTTCTGGTGGAATAAGCCTGCCATGGGTGGGCTGAGCAGGCACAAAACTCACCAGCTTAAGTGGGTTAGAGCAAAGCACCTAGTTTATGACTATTGTAAGGATACAACAAGGTTTGCCCAGCTACCAAAAGAATGTGTAAACTAGGCTAAACTAGCTCGATTGTTCCAAGAATTCCCAGTTTCTAGTTAGTCATCTTGCAAGAGATTTCCCCTCCTTTTCCCGCGTGCCCTAGCAATCATTCTCCCGAACTCCCCGCCAAAATTAATCATCAACCATAGACAGCTGAAAATGCCTTTGTTCATGCAACACACATTCAGAGTGCAAGGCTGGGTTGCACAGAAACGGTAAACGGAATTGGAAACGAAACAATATTGGAAACGACTTCTTGTTAATATATAAAAAATGAAAATATAGATAAACATGTAAATATAAAAATATAAAGAATTTTATATAAATATTAATTATTTAATAAAAATAATAGAATTATTATATTTTGTAATAAAAATTTAAAATGATCAAATATATAATTATTAATTACAACGCAAATAAATGTAAATAAAAAATATAATTAAATAAAAAAATAATTTATTAAATATAAAAAATATATATAAATATAAAAAATATAATGATTTTTATATAAATATTATTTAATTAACATATTGAAGAATTTCAGAGATATTTTAGAAATAAGAAATGTTTTTAAAATAAGAAAATATTAATATTGAGAAGTTTTCGCAAGATGCGATGTACACATGCCAAGAGAGATGGACAACATAAAAGCTAAAGAATAATACTAGAGAGAGTTTTAAGTGTGAAAGGGAAAAAAAATATTTTCTTATAATAACAAGTATTACAACTAAAATTTAGTAATTATAATACAAAATAAATTGAAAAGTTCGGGACCCCACCAAAAATAAATTGTTATAAGGTTTTTTTTTTTTTTTTCTTTTTAAATCATGGAAAATCTTCATTCCCTTGTCAATAACTCATCTAAGATTGTGTAAGCGAATCTTGCTATAGAAAAAAATAGTATGTAAATTAAATAAATTATAGATAAATTAAATTAAAAATCGTCATTTATATTCTCAATATCTGGTTAGTCCTTAAACAAGATTTTACTTTTGAATCTCTTGTATAAAAAAAATAAATATTAAAAAAATTTTATCTTATATGAATTCAACACAACTCAAATCGACTTTAATCAAAATCAATATAATTATTAAATATAATTATTAAATATCAGTAGTTTATTAAAAAAATCTTTTTATTAATTCTTAATCATTTGTTAATTTAAATAATATTAAGAATTAATAATATATATATATGAAATATTATATAAAATTTGATTTATTTAATTATAATTTATTAATTAAGAATTCACAGAGCATTATTAAAAAAATTAAAAATATCTTAAAATAGACAATATTAAGAAAAAAAGAAAAAGGGAAAAGGTCAAAAGAAAAAAAAAAAAAAGGAAAAACCTTATCCTGCATACGGTTGACCGTTTCGTGTCTGGACTGTGCGGTGCTTGCTCATCATTTCATTGTCCTTCTCCGTTCTCACTTCAGCCAAATAGTGGCTCTTCCCCACTCTCTCCCTCTCTCCCACTCGGAACTCAGACACGGATAGAGAGAGAGAGAGATGATCAGCAATGGCGTCGCCCTAAAATTTGTGAGCAGCAGTCCAAATCCTCTCTTCCAATCTCAATTTCTCAATAGGAAGAAGGCACATTTTGAAACAGGACGTCCATTAAAAATCAGAATCAGAGGAGAAAGAGTGACAGAAATTAGGGTATGCGTGAACAGAACATGCCGGAGGCAGGGTTCCTTCGAAACACTGGAAGTTCTCTCCGGCGTGTCTCCGCCTAACATTGCAGTGAAGTCGTGTGGGTGCTTGGGCCGATGCGGTGCCGGCCCCAACCTCGTGGTTTTGCCCAACGGCGTCTTCATTGGTCACTGCGGCACTGCTGCAAAAGCTGCTCAAGTTTTGATGGATTTTTGTGGTTTGAGTACAAGTGAGGAGGCTTCCAATTGTTTGGCTGCGCTTGCTTTGAGAAAGAAAGCAGAGGAGGAATTTCTCAAGGGAAATTTCTCTGACTCTGAGCTTTTGCTCACTCAGGTTTAACTCTTTCTCTCTCTCTGTGTCTAATATGTTTGGGAATTGCCATATGAAGTATTGGTAATGGAATATGCCCCACTCACATGTGATGTTGTGGATATAGTTTTATATGTGGAAGTGCACCCCTAAATCTGTTAAACAATTGAACAATCAAAAGAATAAATGAAGAGAGAGAAAATCAACCAGACACAATAACGCAATGATTTAACATAGTTTGGCTCTTGAAAACCTATGTCCACTGGCAGGGATGGACGATGAGATTACAAGAATACTCTCAAGAATTCTCAACCCAGATCCCTTATACACCTAATTTCTCACACAGACTTGAAGGCTGTAGAATGCCTCAAGAAACTGTTAAAAGTTGGTTATCTAATTTTTGAAAACAAAATATTTTTTTTATATAATACAAATTCAAGGCAATATTCAATAGATCTCCACCTTTGGCTTGAATTTCTTCAAGCTTCACCTCAACAATCAATCTCTATCTTCACCGCCATTGCCCATAAAGGGCCTTAGATACTACAAGTTCCAACCAAGTCCAAGCAATGCTTGGATTTGTCTCTAGGAACAGGCTTAGCCAACATGTCTGCTGGATTATCAATTGTGTGAATTTTCTCCATGAAACTTCCGATCATCCATGTTTTCCAACCAAGTCCAAGCAATGCTTGGATTTGTCTCTAGGAACAGGCTTAGCCAACATGTCTGCTGGATTATCAGTTGTGTGAATTTTCTCCATGAAACTTCCGATCATCCATGTTTCCAGCAAAGTCTGAATCCAAATATTCAACTATACGATTTTCATTATTGACATTCCCGTCATACACCTAACCAACATCCATAGTACCCTTCAAGTAATGGAAAATCTACTTCACTGCATGCAAATGACCTTTGCTGGGATTAGCCATGTACCTACTAGCCACACTGATAGCTTGTGAAAAGGCCTTGTGCACAACATAACATGCATCATGTTACCAACAACACTAGCATAAGGAATACTAGTCATGTATTCCTCCTCATTTAACGTTTGTGGTGATAACTGAGTTGAAAGTCTAAAGTGTGCCCCCAATGGAGTAGTCACAATCTTTACATCTAGCATGCCAAAGTGCTCAAGCACTTTCAAGATATAGTTCTTTTGAGATGAACAATCTCCTTGCATGCTGATATCTGCCAATGTCCATAACAAGAATCTTCTTTGCTGCACCTAAATCTTTGATCTCAAATTTATCACTAAGCTACATTTTCAACTCAACAATATCTAACGTCAATCATCAAGCCATCCACACACAATAACAAATAAATGCAAGAACCATCATCAAGTTTCCTATGGTAAACACAACTATCGCATGGACTTCCAGTGTAACCATGTGTAACCACAAATGTATCAAATCTCTGATTGATCTATGCCTTACCACTGGAGAGAAAACTTCATTTTATTCAACCCCTTTGTTTGAGTATAGTTATTGGTCACCAATAGTGCCTTGAATCTTGCATTCTCAACCCTTGGGGTTCCTTCTTTCCCTTTGGAAAAAAACCCATTTGCATCCAACAATCTTCTGGTCTATGGGAGGTTTCAGAAGCTCCCATATTTGATTCTTGTGAAGAGACTTAATCTCTACACTCATGGCTGCAAGCCACTCAGATAACTCATCACAAGAAATAGCCTCATAGTATGTGCAAGACTGATTAGTAACATTCTCAGCCACAGAAAAAACATAGGTGTCAAAATCACCATCAACACAAGCAACAAAGTCACCATACCTTGAGGGTGGTTTAATGTTTTTCCGTGGTTTGCTTGTAGCAATAGATTGTTGCTATACTTGAGGTGCCTCCTTATGATGATTCACCTTATCATGAGTTGCATTTTGGACAATACCACCATCATGCTCTGTCTGAGTAGCTTTGACCTCAAACTCCACTTGCTTGCCAATTTCTTGGTCATTTGTACTAGCAATTCTAGATCTCTCATTTTGAAGTTATGCAAACTCATCAAAAGTAACATCACAACTCACAATAAACTTGGGTGATTTAGGGTTGATACACCACAACTTATACCTAGCCTTGGAATATGCACTTCTTTGCCCTTGGCTCATACTTACCATCTTTCACATGAGCATGTACTGAACAACCAAATACTCTCATAATAGAGTAATCAGTGGGTTTACATGACCAAACTTAGAGTCTTAAATTTAATTGCAGTTGATGGAGACCAATTTACCAAGTAGCAAGCCATGTTAACAGCTTCTGCATAAAATGTTTCTGGTACACCGACATTTGAGATCATGCATCTTGCTCTCTCCATGAGTGTTCTATTCATCCGTTCTGCAATATCATTTTGCTGTGGTGTTCCGGTGATAGTGTGATGTCTACCTATTCCTTCATTCTTGTAGAGTATTTCAAACTCACTTTTGTAAAATTTTAAACCATTACACATTCGGAGATGCTTGATCAATTTCCATGTTTGCTTCTTGATCAAAGCCTTCCATTGCTTAAAGGTGGTGAACATATCACTCTTGTTTTTCAGAAAATACGTTCACACTTTTCTTGAAAAATTATCAATGAAAATCAACATATAAATAGCTCCACCTTGTCATGCAATCGGAGAAGGTCTCCACAGATATGAGTGGATATAATCTACTATCCCCCTTGGTTTGATGAGCTGCTGCACTAAACATCACCTTACACTGATTCCCGCAAAGCTCATAGAAATCCAACTTTTCAGTTTTTAGATTGTCGAAAGATGTGCATTTAGTATGTTTTATTCTTCCCTAATTTAATTAATATAATTAGGGAAGATTTTTAGGTTTTATTTTTTCCTAATTTATGTAATATAATTAGGAAATGTTTTTAAATTTTATTCTTCCCTTATTTATGTAGTATAATTAGAGAAGATCTTTGGGTTTATTATATTCTTCTCTAAGTTTGGGTATATAATTAGGGAAGATCTTCCTTGGTTTATATATGTATATTTTATTAGAGAAGGTCAAAGATTTTTGTATTTAGGTTTTTCATTTCTTAGTTAGCATCCTAGTTTAATTTATGGTAACTTTTGTATATATATTTAGCTGAAACTATGTAAAATATAGAGTGGAGAAATACAAAAATCTTTTTCATTGTTTTTTCCACCCTGACAACACAACAAACCACACTTGCTGAGTTATTTCATACCCGTCTCACTCATATGACCCAACCTTAGGTGACAGAACCATGTAACATTATCATCAGGATTTACAAATGAGCATACAACAACAGTCCAAAGAACTGTGCTTCCGATAAGGTGGTAAAGACCACCAGACAACTTACCCTTCATAACTACAAGGGCACTGTTGGACACCTTCAAGACACCGTTCTCACCAAAATTCTACAGCCCCTTTTATCCTAGAGATTCAAGGATATGAGATTTTTCTTCATGTGTAGAACATGACAAACTTCTAGCATCCTTACTACAGCATCAAACATCTCAATCTGAATCGTAAAATCCCAACAATTGAGAGTGAGAAATGATCTCTCAAATGTACATTGCCCATGTCAACTGGTTGATAAGTAGTGAACTAGTCTTTATTTGTACAAATATGATAACAGTAAGCCGAATCAAGAATCCACATGTCCTTTTGAGTACCATTCTTGATTGCAAGAACACTATCAACATCTTCAGAGGTTTCTGTGCTATCATCAACTATATTAGCTGTATTAATAGATTTCTTGTTCCTTCCATCTCCCTTACCCTTGGACTTTGGACGGTCCTGTCAGCAGTGACCTTTATTGTCAAAGTTCTTACAAGTTTTCCCCTTTCTAGATTTGGATCTAGTTTTACCTTTCTTTCCAGAACTTTTATTCTTGCCTCTTATCTCCATCCACAACCAATCCTTCCGATTGATTCTTGGGGGGAAAAAAAGAAAATTATTGATAGCTTCTTCGACTCTTTGGAGTTCAAAGACGTCCTGACATCATCGAAGGTGATGGTTTCTCAGCCATAGAGTATGGTTTCAACAAATGTTTCGCTGATGGAGGCAAAGAAAATAACAGAATTAATGGTTGGTCCTTGTAATCAATCTTAACTGCAATATCTTTAAAATCAATAATACTTTTGTTAAACTCATCAATATGTGCTTGAACAGACTTACCTTCTTGCATCCTCCGTATGTATAATTGTTCTCCGTATGTATAATTGTTGCTTTAGATAAAGCTGATTGGTTAGGGATTTCGTCATGTATATGCTTTCTAGTTTCTGCTATATATATCAATTGTTGAGTTCTGCCCCGCAACTTCATGCAAACCTTATCCAAAAGGGCCAACAGGCACACCATGTGCCCTCTCCAAGAGATTCTCTTTCTGCCCTCTTGGCATTTCTGCTGGTGGATTCTGTATCCCCTTCAATGCCCCTTGTTTTACAAGCAAAGCACACATCTTGATTCGCCACAAGCCGAAATCATTTCTTCTATTGAACTTCTCAATCTCATACTTTGTCGATGAAGATGAAGCCATCAAGAGATCCCAATTAACTCAAATCTCTAAACTCTGATACGAGTTTGTTATGAATAGCGATATATGCAGAAGTGCAGCCCAAAATTTGTTAATCAATTGAACCATCAAAAGAACCAAGGAACAGGGAGAAAATCAACCACACACATGAACAAAACGATTTAACATAGTTCAGCTCTTGAAAGCCTACGTCCACTGGCACAGATGATAGAGAATGATACGCTATAAGAAAAAAGTCATAAGATTACTAGAATACTCTCAACCCAAATCCCTTGTACACCCAATTTCTCACACACTTGAAGGCTGTAGAATGCCTCAAGAAACTAAGAAACTGGCAAAAGTTGGTTACCTAATTTTAGAACATACATATATATATATAATACAAATTCAAGACAATATTCTACATGTAAGGATTTCCTTTTAAGCTTATTTTGATAAAATATGCTATTGGTAGTTGTTAATTGCAATGTAAATTAACATGGGCAGATGGAAGATAGGATTTGAGTATTGTTAGCATCTTGTAAATAAATGTAATTTTCAATAGTGGTATGTGTTTTTTACTTAATATTCTGATTTTTCTCTTCCATTAAAGTAGTCCTGATATGGTTTAAAGGACACAATGAACCGAGTGTTATCTTCTTTCATACTAAACATAATTGAAATGAAACTATAGGAGACTAAAGATTTGTGGAAATGGGTGTTGTTGATGTGGGGTCCACAACCAGGCCGGGCCGACATGAGATTTAGCTTCGGAGATCCTATAGATCAAAGGACAGATTATTCTGTAGTGTTGCTGGCGTTCCTCTTCCCATAGTCAAGTCCAGACTAGATACCAGCTAATGTCAAGGGTGCTACAAGGACCATGCGGCCAATGTTAAGTGCTTTGGGCCCACAAGCCCAAAACACATTATAGATTGACCTTTGCAGGTCATAGGGCATGATGATGCACAATATACTAGGCGCATGACATGAAACCTAAGGGTAAGGTCATGCGAGACCCATGCATGTAGTCCATGTAAAGAGTAAGCAGACATTGTTGAAATTTCAGGGGAGTAGAGATGATAAGTAGCAGAGCCACCTCCAAGGGATAGAATCTAGTGGTTTCTCTCTCTCTCTTACCTTTTTCCATTGTGTTCCTCTCTCTCTCTCTCTCTCTCTCTCTCTATAATTTTGACTTGACCAACAAAGGACTAACTATGGCAACACTCCGACGAAGTCTCTCATTTGTTTTTTAAGAACTCAGAGCCCAAGTCTCACCTAAGACCGCCTGGTGGTGGACCCTAGATCAATGGGTGGAGGCATCGAGAACTCAAATGATTGAAGGATGTTATTAAATGGTAGGGTAGCAACATTTCTTTCAACTATCATGCATATTATGTAAATGTTGGCAAATTTGTGTGTTGTTTTGCTTCATTGACATATCTTAGGGTTAGACTTTAGGACAACTGTTGCTGACATGTAGCTAACGCATCATTAGATATTGAGTAGTTGATATGCATATTGCTTCTCATAAGCTCCATGAACCCGTGTGCTTCTAGTGTAGTATTTAAAAGATTATATGTTACCCTTGATTCTGATTTTTATTCTTTTACCAATTATAAGTCCTGAAAATCTTTGATACCTAGTCAACTTTTACACATCAATATTTCTACGTGTTGTTTTATTTTTTATTTTTTATTTTTTATTTTTTTTTAATGCAATACATAAGGTTTATTTGAGTTGAGACATAAAATGGAAATGACCATACAATCATTTTAATTCTGCAGGCTATAGATCTTAAGCCATTTGGGGGAATCCATATACTGCATAAAAATAGGTTTGTCTATTCTCGATTTGTTCCATGTGAGATGTCAGCCTGCTCAATGAAGATTGTTGCCTCATCTTGTTTAGCTACAAATCTCTTTATTGTCCCTATCTATGAATGCTAAGTTGAAGTCCAGTGAGGAGTTTTGAGGGACAAAAATTTTAGAAAGGACCGCCTGGTCCTAACTTGTTTCCTTTCCTCCAACTCTAGGATCAGTTTGGTTGCAGTTTTTGATTCTGGTAATTTGTTAACTTAATCAACAAAAGGACTTCCGTATTTTCTTTCCTGCTGTACTGTACCATATTCTTTGGGCAAACTTATGGTCTGATAGGTATAAGGAGAAGGTAAGGCTGTCTACCCACCTTTGATCTTATGTGTCTATCAGCATGCTCTAAACAAGAATCAAACCATTTTTTTTTTACCGTACCATGATATCATTTTAGTGAGGGTTTATAATCTCAGGTCTTCTGCAAGGTTGGCAATAAACAATATCTCTGGGGCTTTTGAAGATGCTAAAGAAGCTCTGCAACTTGCTCCTCAATATATTGAAGTGAGTTTCCATTTTTTCTTTATTTTCTCCCATTTTTCTTGGTAAATTTGGAAGAGGGGAGACTTAAGCACGGCCAAGGTCAAGTCTTTTGGGGGTCGGGGTGCAGGGTGGTACCATTAGGCCAAATGGCCTTTAGTGATCTACTGAAGTGAGTTCATCAAGAACCTTTGAATCACATTTGAATAATTTAGGGGAGGGGAAGCTATGTTAGTTTAAATTTTTCTCTTGGAAAACAATTGCTTATACTATTTTTATTCTTATTGGATAGGTTTACTTCAAATCCCAAAGGCTTGGCCAAAGGACCTAGGCCTGTGCTCACAAATTTATCTTATTTCTTGCTATTATTAATTTTAATAAAAATAAATTTGTATGATTAGAGATCCAATTATTTAGTAGAATGGTCTATTGTCAGTTTATTTTTAACTTCTCATAGATTGTAGTTTGATTTTATCTCCGAATGAGTTTAGGGCTTTGCAAATGTATATATTTAGACATTAGCAAATTTATTATTAGTTATGTTTGATTAATGAATTGAATTAAGTTTCCTCTCTGAGTTATAGGTGGATTTCGATAGTTTCTCTCCTCACTCCCTATCCTCTTGACTCTTCCTTCTCTCATTTTTTTCCCTCACTTTTTCTCCTGCCTCTTCTCTATTTGTCCTTGTCTATTCTACATTAATAAGATCTAGGGCTTACTCATTTAATGTTTGCGAATTTCAAAAGCAGTAAAGTTAATTTTTTCCCAAAACCATTAGGCAGTGAATGTGTTCCTTGTCAAAGAACAAGTCTTGTTATCAATTGATCCTTCGTTGTGCCATCTTTTGTTGTTTGGTGTTTACTATGTCTTTGTCCACCCTACGTAGGAAAAAAATGAGGCCAAACTCAATAAAGTCTAAGGGCAACTTTGCCCATCTTTGCCCATCAATATGAGTCTACAATGAGTTTAAACATGTTTAATTTCAATTGCTTGTTTCCAAAATTTACTTCTTTTATTTGTTGCACGAATGCTTGTGTTTTTTTATATTAAAACTTTAAATTTAATTTTGCAGTTTACTAAAACATTAAAAAGCAGAAGCCAACATGATAGCGGGTCTTCTATCTTAATGGGGCATATCTTGGATTGTGTGTATGAGAAAATTTTTCATCCCGAGTTGTAGGATAAAATTGTAGCTTTTCTTTTTTTGGAGAGGAAAAATACAGTTTCTGGTCTTTCTGAATTTTTGCCTAAATGTTTTTAGTTTTGATTTTCTTTGTGCTGTATTGAAAAATTCACTAGCTGATGCATGGCAGTTTTGTGTTAAAGTTTTAGCAGCTATTGAGTACTAAAACACTATGGATAGGTTGGAAAACTTGTAAGTTTAGTACAAGCAAGGGAATTGTTTATTTATTTAAAGACGAAGGGAAAACTTGTAAGTGTAGTTAGTGACATGATTTTTCATGGAGCTGAATAGAAAAGACAAATTCCTATAAACCGACCCTAACTAAGTTGGGCTAAATGGTTAGTTGAGTTGACTTATTTATTTTTTCGTAATGATGTTGGACAAGAAGTGCAGTAAGATGCAAACTCCAATTTTTCTTACGATGTGTCTTATATTTCAATTTTAAGCCTACTAATTGATTAACATGATTTTCAGCTTGCAATAGATTAGTGAATTTGGATTTATGTTAGGACGATCTACCACTTACTAAAACAGTTGATGGAAACATTTAGAGCGCGAAAGAGAGATCTACATATGGTAATCATTGACCTTGAGAAAGCATATGATAGGGTCCCAAGAGACGTATTGTGGTGGGCGCTGATGAGGAAAGAGATCTCTTTGAAATACATTAACTTTATTAGGGATATGTATGAAAGAGTTGTGATCAATGTAAGAACTTGCGGGGGGCTGAGTGATAGTTTCCCCATTAATATTGGGTTCTATCAAGGTTCGGCACTGAGTCCCTTACTATTTGCAATAGTGATAGATGAAATCACAAAAAATGTTCAAGATGAAATACCATGGTATATGCTCTTCGTAGATGATATAGTTTTGGTTGATGAAATTAGAGAGGATATCAGTGTTAAATTAGAGTTATGGAGGGACACATTAGAATTTAAAGGATTTAGATTGAGTAGATGTAAAACTGAGTATATGAGGTATAAGTTTAGGGATAACTATCGGGATAATGAAAAAACGATTAGATTAGAAAGAAGAGAAGTTTCAAAGAGCGAACAGTTTAGATATTTTGGTTCCATCATCCAGAATGATGGTAATATAGATGTGGATGTAAATAATAGAATTCAAGTGGGTTGGATGAAATGAAGAAAGGCATCCGGAATTTTCTGTGATCGCACGATTCCATTATATTTAAAGGAAAAATTTTATGGAACCGCAGTAAGACCTGCTCTATTATATTGCACTGAATGTTGGGCTATTAAACAGTAATAAGAGTAAAAAATGGCGGTAGCCGAAATGAGAATGTTTAGGTGGATGTGTGACAAAACTAAAAATGATAGAATTAGAAACGACGAAATACATAATAAATTGGGAATGAGCTCAATTGTAGATAAGATGTGAGAATATCGTCTGAGGTGGTTTGGACATGCGTAGCGAAGGCCTAAGGACGCACCTATTAGGAAGGTAGAGAACTTAAATATATGAGATTTAATAAAACGTAGAGGTAGGTCATTGAAAACTTGGATGCAATGCATTCGTAAAGATATGATAGTGATGGATTTAGTTGAGAAGATGGTCTTAGATAGAAATGAGTGGCGTAGGAGAATCCGCACAAGCTAAATCGTTTTTTTTTTTTAGTCGATTTCAATATTTCTCTCATATGGCTGACCCCAAAATTTTGGGATAAAAGGCTTAGGTTGTTGTTGTAATAGATTAGTGAATCTAGTGAATTTGAAGTTGATGCTTTAATGTTCTATTTTACACCTTGTGAATATAATTTATCTGATAAGAAAATGTAATCTCTGCAATCTCTTTCTCTCGGTTCTCCTTTCCCTCTCACTCTCTGGTTTTCATATTTCCCCACTTCATCTTATGGTTCCGCACCACTTGCACAAGGGGAGGTGGAGACTGAGTGAACAAGAGAAGTTGGAGGGTAACTAGTCAAAGGTGAATTGAATTAAATGTTTGTCTACCATTGCACTTGACAAGCACCCGAAATTTTCACCATTCATGAACAAATTTGCCTGTTTATATTCTGTTGGCGAGCTGTTTATTCATACAGAAATACACAGACACATATTTATACCAACATATGCATAATATGAGGTGAATATGAAATCTACCAGATTGTGCATGATTAGCAAGAAACTGAGATTTCTGAGTTGGATGGATAATGCAGGTTATATAAGTTTACCATTTTTTTCTTTTAATACCATAATAAAGTTAATTAATTAGGGTCTGTTTGGGAAACTTGGGGCTACACTCAGCTGACATTTCAATACAAAAGGTTATTGATAGGACAATATTTTTAGTCTAATTATACTTCTACTTACAAAATCATACATTTGCTGCAAAATAGTTTCTTACTTTAGTTGAAAAATACTACAAATAAAAAGGAAAAATAGAGGCAACTTGAGTCGAGGCAAGTTGAAGTTTCCGAACAACCACTTATTGGAATGTCCGCTTGAACTCATTAATGAATTTCTGCCAACTTATAATTTCGCAGGCATATATTTGTCAAGGTGATGCTTTCATGGACATGGACCAGTTTGATTCAGCTGAGAAGTCCTATGCAAAGGCATTAGAGATAGATCCCTCAGTTCGACGTTCTAAGTCATTTAAGGTATGATTTATCCTCCAGAATCTGTTCTTTATGTAACTCAATTGCATTGGTTTTGTCTGTCCCTCTGATGCATTGTGCAAGATGACTTGCAGCCTGATACATTATGTTATTCAGCTATTAGATGTTAGAAACAATATAGATTTCTTTCTAGGGCTAAAAGAACCTATTGATTACAAGTCTTTAATATAGTTTCATAGTTATAAACTTTGAAGAAAGTTTCATAGAATTGGATGCAGCAGGATGATATTCCTTGACACTGAAGTACTTCTTGTAGCTTAAAGCCTTGAATTGTGCCTCAATTAACCAATAGAAAGTGGGGATAACTGTCATATTTCCTTATTCTTATATTTGATATGATTGTGCCTCAATTGGAGCTCCAAGTTGGGAGGCATGCCTTATCCTCTATTTGTCATTGTTATAGGTGTGTGGCTGGAAATTGAATGAGCCGTCAGAGCTTTTGTGGGTTGTCTTTTTTAAATAAGAGTGGTTCTAACTTTATATTATTATGAGATTTCTAAAATGTGACATGTCTATCTCACCTTCTAAAATATTTCTATTTATTTATTTTTGGTTTTCGCATTTTTTTGGGGGGGGGGAGGGATGATTAATGTTGGCTTGGCTTACAAAGTGATGTGAACCCAATGGGTATAGAAATTCTAGAATCCACGAACAAGTAACATAGCCCAAGAATTTTCCCAACAAATGATTTGAACAGATGGAATTAAAGACCTCAATTCTTACCCTAAAGAAGGAAGAACTTAAGGTATATGATCTTAGACTCATTTCTTACTAGAACAAAAACCTTGGTATAAAGATAGAATGAATGACGCCACAATCTAGGTGGTTCGAAACCTAAATTGATAAATCAAAGAACTAAACAAGACTTCTATCTTGAATAAGTTCAGAAATTCTCAAAAGAACAAGACTTGTGTGAAGAAAGCTCACAATTTTATTAATTCTCTCAAAATTGAATTTTACGTAATGTGTACCGGCCTATTTATAGGTAAAGGTAAAGAATAAATTGACAACTAAAATTTAGTAACTCTCTAAATAATCAAAAATTAGAAAACTAAAATATAAACTACAAAGAAAAATTAGGAAACTAAATAAACCAAAATACTTTGACCAAGTATTGTTGCTATTTTTTTTTTATTTTCGTCATCCCTTGGTCTTGGATAGTTTTGGACCCTTTATTCTTCTAATTGGGCTTGTATGAGCATAATTAAGGCTCTTTTTGGTTTTCATTTATTTGGGCTCCAATTTCTTATTGTAAAACCTTCTGAATTAAATTATTCAGTACATCTTTGAATTTTTTAACTCGAGCCTTTGTCACCGGCCCAACTAGAACTTGAGTTGGATCTTGTGAATTCCTTGCAATCTTGATGACCTCATCACCGAGGTTGTGCCATGTGGAGTTGGAACTTTTGTTCTCTCTCTCTCTCTCTCTCTCCCCCTTCCTCCCTCCCTCTGAATTGTTTTCTGTTCTCCCTTTTGTTTGTTCCCAAAAGGTTGGGCTACCCTTCATTTGTCTTTCTGGCATTGTACTAGCTGGTAGGAGCCCAGAGGCTACAAGAAGAGGCCAACACTAGGACACAAGACCCACAATAATGCAGGGCCTCAATGCCTCAATCTGGGCTCAAAGCACTTGCAGGTCCCACGTTGGGAAGCCCTAGCAGGTCCCACATTAGGACAACAGACCTCCCTTGCACTCACCATAGCTTGAAGCACGGACAACAGGGCAAGTGAAGTTCATTCCTTTTTTTTTTTGAAGGGGGGGGGGGGAAGTTAGCGATGAAATAGGTCGTCAAAGATGTATATTAGATGTATATTGGAGATTTTGATTATGAGACATTTCATTTTTTGTTCTCAAAAATATGCTTAGACATCATAGATAGCACTATGATAAAATTAAACAATTCCCATGCAGGCTAGGATCGGAAAGCTTCAAGAAAAACTTGTTGCCCAAAATGTGGCTTAGTCCCAAAACTAAAATGAGACTGCAAATGTGGAGGTCTTGCCAATTCACAACAGCAGGAAGTTGTAAATGCGGATTGAGACTGGGTATGTTTTCTAATGTCTTCTGATATTTCTACATCGTTTACGCTGGTTAACTAAGGTATGTGGAATGGAAGCATCAGTGATTCCCAATCTTGTATATTGTAAGGTGTGAATAGTAGTTCATGTCTATCCAGCTTGCCAATATCTTGTAAAAATGAGTTATTCTTTTCTCAATGTGATATATTGTAGTGTGTAAATGGCAATTCTCTCTCCCCAAAGTGAAGCAAACTTGTCCTGCCTTGCTATGAAGTGCAGCCACTTGGGGACCTTTTAGATCAATTATTATATTTCCCACATGTTAACTCAATTCCTTCAAATTGCATTGACCATGTCTTCGCAGCTATTTGTGTGCAGTGTCATGCACATATGCCTTTTCAGTATAGCCAGCTATCAGCTCGCAAAGATAAAAAGCAAAGTGCCCATCTGCAAACCATGTAACTGGGAGGCCTTTGGGTATGCCCTTTTATCCTCTCTCTCTCTCTCTCTGTCTCTCACTCTCATGTCATCTAGGTGCTGGGGGACAGCCATGGCTCCTCTTTTTTGGAGAATCCATACGTCACTCGTCATAAGATTCAATAAGAACTCATTTATTTTGTTTTATTTACAAACAAAAATGAAAATGTTGAACTCATACAAAAAAGTATTGAGTTTTATTAAATTTTGATAAAAGTACAAAATTGCCCCCGGAACTTGAAGCCAAATGTAAAAGGCCCTAAACTTTTAGAAGAAATATGTAAAGTCAATCCTTCCATCCATGATTGGTTTATTTTTACTGTTAAAATAATAAAAAATTATCAAAAGTTTTATTTATTTTTTCATTTATAAAATCGAGAATAAGAAAAAAATTCATTGAAAAAAAAAATTCAACTCTCTCTCACCAGCATGGTTGTCGAAGCAGTCGTGGCCACCACGATTTCCACCGAGCCGCATCCTAGCTTGGCTTCCTTGGCGCCTTGCAATCTGAAAACCCTTGGCCTCCTAGCAATGACAGACCGTTCCCGCTGTCAGGGTGGCCTCTTTCCTCCGCCTTCGTGGGCACGGCTATGGCCTCTTTACCTCTTGGTGATGGACCATTCATCGGGGAGAGAGGCGGTCATGGTAAAAAAAACTTGGTGGGGGTACAAAAGCGTGACTTAATGATACTGATTAAACAAAGAGCCTCTCATCCGGCTAAAAAACCTCAGTCCCTTGTCCTTTCAATCGAATTAAGCAAAAAAACCCTCTCTCATCCATGGTGTAAAAACTCATTTCTTCCTTTGGGCTGGAGGTGCTGTAGCAGCAAATCTCATTTCTTTCAATCAATTAAACCTATCACCACCTTTCTCTCACATTAAATTTTGGTTATCCTTCATCAAATTTTGCTCAATCTTGTTGAAAAACCTTCCTCACGACACTCCCATCGCCATCACCACTGGTAAGTGAGAAATCTTTACCCACTCATTCAATCCGCCTTTACTCGAGCCCCTGAGTACATTTTACAGCCAATGTCAAGCGTCTATTTACATCTGTCGAAGCTCACTAGTTGGGACATGGCCTCACCGTTTAGCTGTTAGACTTGCTTGCAAGTAAAAGCTTGTGGGAGGCGAGCTTTTACTGTTCGATGGTATCAGGGGGGCCACAACTATGATCCCGGCTGCGTTTTTCATTGTGAAGTGGCAGCCTCTCTCCCCCATGGGACATTCTTTTAAAAAAAATTTTCTCAAGAACAAAGTTTTTGCATAAAAAAATGCAGAATCATTTAAAAATTGTAAAATGTTTCTGCTAATGAACATAAAGCAGTTTTTTGTCAATTAATTTGTGTGTTTATGCGACCCCTTGTTCTCTGTTGGCAAGAGGTTGCACTATACCACAAGTTCTCTGCACCACTGCAGGGATATTTGGGAAGCCTCCGCTCGCTTTCCAAACACCCTCTTACGTATCACCGTACATTTACCCCTGCAAACACCCTTTTGGTCCCCTTAAAATTCTGAAATCACCTTTATAAAGGTTACCCCGTCACCAAATATTAGTGCAAAAATGAAATGCCATATTTTTTGGAGAGGTGCTTAGCGATATTTTCTAGCAAACACAAAACTTTGATATTGTTTAATAATGCAAGAAGCTACATCACATGATCTTCTCTATTCATACCGGTTAAGCTAGATATTACAAGGACAAAGGGAGAGTTTTAAGATCAAAAGCCTTTGATTTATGTTCAGTAATAGGTAGAATTGGGATGAGTGGCACACATAAAAACATCAAAATTCTTAACCCTCTCCCACCACTTGATGACCCTACCCTTCATCACCACACTCATCCTTCCCCCTCCTCTACAGCCACTCTGACCGTTACCCTCTTTAACAACTGGGTTTTTGTTGTTCTTGTCGACGAGTCGATCGCAATAGTCCTTATTCCTCTTCTCCAACCCATATATCTGTGCTTGCAAGTCCTCTATTTTCCTACTCAGCATACACACTCTGTGATCATCCCTCATTTTCAGCACGCATCTTGCTAATTCTCCTGCCTTTCGCTTCATGAGTGCGGCCTCCGCTGCCAGCCCCTCATTCTCCTCCGCCAATGCTGCCACTCTATATCCCAACCTTGCGTTCTCTGTCAGCAGAATCAGCCTCTCCGACTCCAACACCTCCAGCAAGCTCTTCTGCAGCTCCATCTTTCGGGATGACTCTCCGAATTGCCCCTCCATTACGCCTATCTCATGTGCCATTATCTCGTACTCGACCGTCTTCATTACAAGCTCCGCAACTATCTCATCATTGACATTGGCATTGGCAGTGGCATTGGCACTGGCATAGGCTGAGGCTGATTCTTTCATTGGCTGGAAGGAGAGAGAACTCTCGACGTCAGACTCCATTGTTCCATCATGGATGGTGTCGTAGTCTTCCGCGAAAAGGTAGTCATTATCGATATATGAGATTTGCGAGGAGAGCCTGCGAATATGGTGGTGCTTGGCTAGGGTTTGACAGTAACGGTCAGCTAAGGTTTGGTAGCCCATGTACAAGTCTTGGAGCAGGGAAAGTAGCTGAGGGCGTTTTTGGTAATATGACTCCGCGCGTTCAGCAAATGTGTCCGCGTTTTCCTCTTCCATGAAGTTCATGCTCAGCATTTTCATCCTCTCATCCATCCCTGCACCACCGAATACAACTACGAAATTACAAATTTACCGTTCACGTTTTTTAAGTTTTATTTTTCCCAATTTTATTTTTCCCAATTTTGGAATATAATTATTTAAAATGAAAAGAAACGAGAGAGAGAGAGAGAGAGAGAGAGAGATTGGGTGGTAGAAGAGTGACGCAAGGATTTTGAAACATTGAAAGCGAAATGACAAGCTTGGTCTGAAGGTAGGCCATGAGAAAGGGGAAAGGGCCCTAGTCCTAAAAGCCTCCGTCCTGTCCTTGTCAGTGGTGGGGCATTTCCGTCACTGTTGGCAGAGGGGGTGAAATGCACAAATCCAGAGAAAAAGAGAAAATCAAATCAAATCAAATCTACAAATGGGTTTTGAAAGAGCAAAGAATTGGTGAGGTGTTGCAGATCCCCCTCCCAACAAAAAAAAAAAAATGGAGGAGGCTACCCAGAAGTGGTAAAAACGCGAGGTGAATGAAGAATGATGGAGGGATGATGACAGGTAAAGGTGACATGAGATAGGGCTACTTCCCCAGGTTTAGAGAAGGACAGCTTGCTTGTTTTATTTCGTAAAGGAAAGCAGGTTGAGTCACTTGACATTCAGATTTCATGTTATCTTATGATATGACGCATGAAAGGGAAACCCTTCTTTCTCTCTCTTTTTTCAAAAGTAGAGGGGGAGGAAGAGAGAGACCAACAACCCCAAAACAAAAAAGATAAAGAATTCAAATTTCAAAACTAAAAATAAAAGAAAAATTCAGAATTGAGAGAGAGAGAGAGAGAGAGAGAGAGAGAGAGAGAGAGAGAGAGAGGGATACCTGCGAGAGTTGAAAGAAGCCATGAAGGCTTGGTGGAGGAGGAGATGGAGCGAGAGTGAGAGACTAATATGTCCGTACAGCTGCCCATTTGTTTCCCTTCTTCTTCTTCTTCTTCTTCTTCTTCTTCTTCTCCTACTCCTTTGAATTGTTCAGTCATGAGGCCCTGACCCACCATTTTGTCACTGCACTGTACGTACAAAGCCCACATCAATTAAAAGCCTTCTCTGCCATTGTCTTTAATGGAAGAACAGAAAGAAAATTAATTGAAAGGGCAGAGGAAAGGAACAATTATATGAGACACCCGCTTAAGCTATAGCCGATCTCTGCACCTTCCACTATTCAGTAAATAGAAATAGAAGCTGCTGTCCTGTCTGCTCCTCCTTTCCTCTAACTTTTAACATAATCTACAACTACACATACTCATGTGAATGCCACCTGGCCGAGTTGCCATTTGCCAAAATGTAATAATTTTATATAATTCTACAAAACTTATGTAAACAAAAAACTCACCTCCTTTCCTGTCGTCAGAGCTTCTTCTAAAAAGCTATCGGGTTGGGTTGGCTTTGCCTAGATTTCACCTCAGGACCCATAATGAGAGAGAGAGTAATAACAATATTTATAGAGAGTGAGAAGAGGAGAGAGAGTGGGTGCCGGATTTGACAAATCATAGCGTGACACGTTTGGTCAGTACTTTGCTCATCTTGGATTTTAATCTCACGGACCATAGTAGAAGAAAATGCTTGTCTGCACCTTCCACTAATTCACTCCTCCCACCCACCCATACGCTCCCGGTGAAATGGAAACGTGGAAAGTCTTTTGCATTATTTTATTTAGTACAACTAGCAAGTTGCACATACACCATATCTTACATTATATGTCTAAAAAAAAAAATAATTATAGATAACAAATTTTAATTAAGAGATTGACTACGTGAACGCATTAAGAATTAAGAATAAATCAATGAAAAAAATACACTCTTTCATATTTGAATAACAAATTATTGCGTGTATAGAAAAAAAAAGCAATCATAAATTTATAAATGTAATATTGGTAAAACATAACTACTTGCAATGAACATAAAGTTAGAAATTATAATATATATTCAGTGTGTTTGTGATATCATAATTCTCTTCCAATCCCAGGATTTAAAGAGAGAGAGAGAGGATTTATACATTTAGACCCATCCACATAGAAAGCTCTTTAACATGAGCTACTCTGTTACGGAATGAATCTGTTAAATGGGGACTTCAAATTCATTTTATGATATCTATTTTTGAATATTGAATATTGGTTCCATATCACTGATTTCCATTACCTAATAGAGATCTTCTATTATCATTATTTTTTTAGATGAGTAGTAAGAACCGCCGCATCTATGTTGAACTTTTTTTTTTTTCTATTGGTTTTTTTTGGGTTTTTCTTTTGTTTTTTTTTTTGTGTTTTTATTTTTTTATTGTTTTTTGTCCTTTTTTTATTTTTTTTAATTTTTACCACTACCATTATATTATTACTAATTATTCTAAATTCACCACAATTTATCATTACCATTAAAAATTAAAAAAAAAAAACTCAACATAGTAAACTAATAAAAAAATAATAAATAAAATAAAAAACAAAATAATAAAATAATAAAAAGAATAAAGAAACAAAATAAAAAATGAATAAAAAACATAATAAAAAAAGAATAAAAAATAAAATAAAATAAAATAAAATAAAATTCAAGATAGGAGGGGTGGTTCCACTAGCGGTGGAACCCCCCTCCTATGTTGATTTTTTTTTTTGTTTATTCTTTTGATCTTTTTTTTTTTGTTTTTTTTTTGTTTTTTTAACTCTTTATATTTTTATTCTTTCATTTTTTTTTGTTCTTCATTTTCTATTCATTTATATTTTTATTACTATCATTATATTATTAATAATTACTCTAAATTCATCACAATTTACAATTACCATACAAAACAATAAAAAAACAAAAGAATAAAAAATAAAAAACAAAATAAAAAAGAATAAAAAGAGTTTTTTTTTTGGTTTTATGGGTTTTTCTTTTTTCTTTTTTAATTCTTTTGTGTTTTAGTTCTTTTATTTTTTTTCTTTCATTTTTCTTCTTTTTAGTTTTTACCATTATCATTACATTATTACTAATTATCCTAAATTCACCGCAATTTATCTTAAAAATAAAAGAATAAAAAAAGATCAACATAGTAAACTAATAAAAAAACAAAAGAATAAAAAAATAATAAAAAACAAAATAGAAAAGAATAAAGAAAACAAAATAAAAAAGAATAAAAATCAAAATAAAAAAAGAATAAAAAATAAAAAACAAAATAAAAAAAGTTCAACATAGGAGGGGCAGTTCCACCGGCGGTCGAACCCCTCTTTTATGTTGATTTTTTTTTTCTTTTGACTTTTTTTTTCTTGTTTCTTTTAATTATTCTTTTGTTTTTTTGTTTTATTCTTCCTTTTTTATTTTATTTTTTTGTATTTTTACCACTACCTTTATATTATTTCTAATTACTCTAAACTCATCATAATTTACTACTACTATACAAAATAATAAAAAAAAACAAAAGAAAAAAAAAATAAAAAAGAATAAATTTTTTTTTTTTGGTTTTTTGGGGTTTTTTCTGTTTCTTTTGTTTTTTCTTTTTAATTTTTTTTTGTGTTTTTATTCTTTTGTTATTTTTTGTTCTTTTGTTTGTTTTGTTCTTTCTATTTTTTTAGTTTTTACCACTAACATTACATTATTACTAATTATCCTAAACTCTCCACAATTTATTACTATCATTAAAAATAAAAGAATAAAAAAAGCTCAATATAGTAGTCACAAAAAACAAATTAATAAAAAAACAAAAGAATAAAAAACAAAATAAAAAAGAATAAAAAGAATAAAGAAAACAAAATAAAAAAGAATAAAAACAAAATAAAAAAGAATAAAAAAACAAAATAAAAAAAAAAGTTCAAGACCAAAAAAAGAAAAGAAGAGAGGGAAGGAAAAAAAAAACGGAGGGAAACAAAAACACAGAGAGGGAGTTGGGTGAAAGGTTTAAGTGAGTGGTCGTCACTTACATAACACCTCAAGCCCCTTTTAAGGGTATACATAGAAGAGAACCGAACGTAAATGAATCGGAAAAAATAAGGGTGAAAGTAAAAGGATTTTATTATTTGAACTATTCTTAGAGACTTTGCATTATATATATATATAAGTAAAATTATACAAAAATTTTGGTTGAATTGATATAAACAACAAAAATTACACAAACACACTAGGAATTATGGATCAATGATCCTTTTTTTTTTGGAAATAAATTCAAGTTTTTACTATTATTTTTTTTACTACAACAACAACAACAATCTGAATTTTAATTTCAAAATGTATAATCAACCGTCTGAGAGACAACTATAATAATAATAATAATAATAATAATAATAATAATAATAATAATAATAATAATGATAAAATAAAAAATAAAAATATAATATAAAAAAAAACACTATCCAACTATATTTATAATACGAAAAGTGATGATTTAATTTACTCTAATTCTCCTATGCCAATTATTATTGTCTGAAATCATTCATCACTTAACACTTTAACTGTCATATCTTTGCGAATATATTGCATTCAGATTTTTAACGGTCTATCTCGTCATTTTACTAAATCTCCTATATTTAATCTATCGGTTCTCCTAACTGGTGCATTTTTGGGTTTTCATTACTTATGTCCAAACCATCTTAATCGATACTTTCGCATCTTCTCCACAATTGAGTTCACTCCCAATTTAACATGTATTTCTTCATTTCTAATTTTATCTTTTTTATTTTTATCATATATCCACCTTAACATTCTTATCTCAATTACAGTCATTTTCTACCATTGTTGTTATTTAATGACCCAACATTCAGTATCATATATAATGCAAGTTTTACTATTGTTCTATAAAACTTCATTTTCAGGTATGATAGCATCCTACGGTCGCAAAGAACTCTAGATGCTCTTCTCTATCTCATCAAACCCGCTTGTACTCTATGGTTTATATCTCCATTAATGTTGTTATTGTTTTGGATAATGGATCCGAGATATATAAAACGTTCACTTTTTGGTACGTCCTATCTTTCTAATCTATTCGTTTTTTCATTGTTCTGATAATTATCACTAAATGTGCATTTCATGTACTCCATTTTAGATCAGTTCAATCTGAATCCTCTGAACTTTAGTTTTATCTATCAATACTATATCATCTGCAAAGAGCATATACAATGGTATTTCATTTTGGATGCTATTTGTGACTTCATCTAGTACGATTCCAAATAAGATTGGACTTAAACCCGATCCCTAATGGAATCCAATATTTATTGAGAAATTATCACTTATCCTGCAAATTCTTACATTGGTAACAGTTTCATCATACATATCTTTGATGAGATCTATGTATTTAATGGA
This sequence comes from Dillenia turbinata, assembly GCA_037126225.1. Classification (NCBI taxonomy): domain Eukaryota; kingdom Viridiplantae; phylum Streptophyta; class Magnoliopsida; order Dilleniales; family Dilleniaceae; genus Dillenia; species Dillenia turbinata. The sequence goes on along the minus strand of JBAMMX010000020.1, from coordinate 24,873,154 downwards.
AATCTCTTTCTTTATCAACGCTTGCCACAATATGTTTCTTTGAATCATATCATACGCTTTTTCTAGGTCAATGAATATGATATGCAGATTTCTCTTCTGTACTCTTAACGTCTCCATCAAACGGTGGCGGTGGCGGCCGCTCGCTGCGGTGAGAGAGACGAGAGGTCGAGAGTGATTCGCGAGAGGTAGAGAGAAAATGTGAAGGAGAAGGAGAGATAGAGTGTTAGAGAGAGAACCAAAAGAGAGTGGGAGTGAAAGATTGGTGGTCGTGGGTGGTTGATGGTGTCGGAGGCGGCGGAACACGGCGGAAGAGGCGGAGGGAGAGGGGAGAACGGTGGTTGCGGCGCGGGAAGAGGAAATGTTGCGGGAGAGGGAGAGAGGAGAGGGGGAGAGGGAAGGAAATTAGGGCTAAGCCCTAATTTCGATTTTTTTCAAATTTATTATTATTATTATTATTATTATTATTATTATTATTATTATTATTATTATTATTATTATTATTATTATTATTATTATTATTATTATTATTATTATTATTATTATATATGTATTTTTTTTTTATAAAAATGGTTTATAAATAAATGCATGAGGAAATAATTAATTTAATAAATGAAAAATATGTTCATATACATATACATATATTTTATTTTATTTTTATACTTGCTTCACATTTCGAATCGGAAATACGAAAACTTTTGAATATACTAAAAATTTGAATTAAAAACCCTAAAATTGAAAATCAATATAAAATAAAAATTTTCTCTCTATATAAATAAACTGAGGAATATTTTATTAAATTCAAGAACGGGAGTACAAAAGTACGACACCACAGAGTCGGCGTTACAAAGAGCTCCCAACATCTTCAAGCAGACCCAAATCAAGATCTCACATGGCCAAGGGCAAATCCATACTACCTCCTGCTCCGTTGAAGTTGGGCGGACACCTCAAGTTCTATTCTGCTGAGCACAAGCGCAGGTATTCAGATATCTCCTCCCGAACTATTATTCCCTGCAAATCTTTTCATATTCCTACTTTAGAATCTCTGGGCTTTCTTGAGAACATACAGAGTTATTTATCTACAATTGATTGGAGTGCATATTTGAATTTGTCTTATCCTATATTTAGAGAATTGACTTGTGAATTTTACACTACATTTCGGTTTGATAGCACTGCACATTGGACTGTGAACACCCCAGGTCTCATAGAATTTCGTTTGATGAACCGTTCATTTCATTTTTCTTTGACTCAGTTTAATGAGGCCCTAGGGTTTTCAATTGACTCCTCTGATTCCTCAATTTGTGACTACACTTCACATTTTAATTCCTATTATTCACGTATTTGGTCTGAATTGACTACTGACCCTCATAATTTTGATCCTAGTCACTCTAAGAGCCACTACCTTAGAGATCATGCATTGCAACTCATTCATCGGTTTTTAGCTTTTAGTTTTTCTGGCAGGAAGGCTAGTTCAGCCGTATGCTCGAAACCTGAATTGTTTTTCCTATGGTCAATGACCCAAAACCAAAAGACTAATTTTGGTTATTGGTTGGCCACTCAATTTCGGAGTGTTCTGTCATCTTCTGCTAGACCATTGATTTTAGGCTCTTTGATTACTCACTTGGCTATTAATTTGAAGGTTTTGGACTTGGGTAATCACAATATGAACATTGCTTGTCCTGCTGAACCATTAGACTTTGATTGCCTCATTCGCATGGGTGTTGTGTACAAATTCAATGGTGTCTATCACTTTGACATCCGGTCGAGAGTTCCCTCTTCTTTTGCAGATTCCTCCGATACTACACGATCATCTCCCTTCCTTTCCTTAGCTCAAATAGTGCAAGACATGCAGCGACACATCTCTCAAATGGAGCAAAACATTCAAGCCCTCACGGATTTTGTAGGATTTCAACTCCTATTCCCGCCACCACCTTAGGGGAGTTCTCTCTCTTTTCTTCATTGTTTTCATTTTTAGCATTTCATTCTTCCGTTAGCTTTTTATTTTGTTTTTTGCGTGTCTTTATTTTATTTTTTTTATCTCTAGTTTATGGGCTAAGATAGTAGTAGTGGTGATTTTCTTTCCGCATTGTGCCTAAATGTCTTATTTTTGCTTCATTGAGGACAATACAGCATTTAGGTGTGGGGGAGGAATTCATGAATCCATGTTATCTCTTCTATTTTGTTTCAAATTTCATACTCTTTTGATTTTCATTTGAAAATGATCTTTGAGTTAGTATACATTGTCGATTTGAGTTGGAACTCATGAAAGAGACAAGTATGATTAGTTATATTTTGGATAAAAAGTATTTTAAGCATCCTATTGACTTTGATGATTGAATTAGATGCAAATGTGCAAGATTCGATACAATATTATATACTTTTGTGAGCATTTGAGCCTTGAGAGCATATTATCATCTTTGCTCTAATTTTTTTTCATATGTGTGCATCAATCATAGCATGTTTATTCTAGAACTTGCTTTGCAATACTTTTCAAGACCACATTCATGAATTCATGCATTAATATGATGGTAACGGATCTTGTTGCATTGAATTCTGATGATATTTTGAGTCTATTGGGATGCCTATATATTTTCTTTTAAAGTTATACAAGCTATGATTACTTGCTCTCTGGATTGTGGTTCTGGCTTGAATGTTTCAATGTGTGCTGCTTGAGGTAGTTGAATGATAAAATAAAAGAGGGGAAAGAATGAAAAAGGAGAATAGTTGAGAGATATTGGTCTAGTAAATACTTGAAGACAAGCATTGGTTTGGTGTGGGAGAATTTGATAACATGCAATTTATTGAATTTATTTTTGTTATCATGGTTTGAATTTGAATTGTTTAATGTCCTAATGATTGTTTTTATTGAATTTTTATTTTAGGAGATTGAATTTGAAGGCTTGAAGCAAATTGGGCTTATTCAAGCAATTTTGGAGCTAATTGGGTCAAGACATCTTTTTGGGTTTTGAAGAAGAGGAGCTTGAATTCTAATTTGAGTATTGTAGTTGAATTTTTAATTTTAGTAGGAAATCTATTTTAGTAGGAGAAAAGATTGTAATTTTTCCTAATTTTAAAGACTCCTAGTTGATTTAGAAGTCTAGGGGGAAGAAAAGTACTACTAAATATTAATATTTCTATTTTTAAGAAAGGGGCTGGAGGCTATAAATTCACATTGAGGGAACCAAGTTTTGTACAACATTTTTTCCATTCCATATAGGGCCGGCTGCTGCCCTTCATCACCAGGGGACATATTCAAAGGGAGGCTTGTTGCATTCTTCAGAAAAATCAAGTCACGACTGCCCATTTGCTTCCTCATTAGGTTTTTATTTTATTTTATTTCATTAGGAACATTATTTTCCTTATTTTTCTTGTGATAATACTTTCCACCATGAGTGGCTAAATTTTTATTTCTGATTCAAGGGGAATTTTAATCGATTGTTTTTCATTGTGAGGTTATGTTATAAATTTAATTTCTTGCTTTTATTCAAGTATTTGTTGATTCTTGATTTAATTTTAGGGAAACCTAATATTGGTTAATCTGACAATTTAATTCAATATTAGTTTTTCCATTGCTATCCAGGAATTCAGTGATCCGTAATTGTCATGAACGAATGGTACAAGTAGTAACTATGTTATTTTGTTATTGGTCTTTTACCGGTATTCAATTGACCTAGGGAATCAATGGAACAAAATTGAGTAATTGCGGCTATCCCAATTATTTATATTTTGGTTTAACTGTTTTCACAGAACGTAATGCTATTATTATATTGATATGGAACACTATCGTGCCCAGTCAGTTAATGATAAGTTTCGATTAGATGATGGGTTTGGTCGATTAAATTAGGTAAACACAAGATTTATTACGGCTATCCTAATAGATCTAAGGTTAAATGTTTGAATCGCAAGAATAATATTTAAACCGATGATCAATGAGACAATCGAATATATGAACCCTTGGATCAGTATTTAATAGATTGAACTTTCTTTCTAATTTTAGTTTGTTGCACTATTGCTTGTCTCTAAATTTTAGGTTAGTAATTTTTATTTAGCAAATTTTATTTTAGCAATTTATTTGAAAACCCCCCAATTTTATTTTTAACATCAACTAGGAGATTAAGTTAATTAGTTCCCTTAGAATTCGACCTAGTAACCACTATTGTTACAGTTTGTTGCATTGGGGGAAATCAATATTAATTTGAGGGTTTCGACAACCCGACCAATATCCTTATAATTTGCACAATTTTGTATGTCACTCTTGTTTTTAAATGAAGGTACTAAATATTTTCTCTCCATTCGTCATACATTTTCTTCATCCTCAATATTATATTGAATAAGTTCGTAAAGCATCCAGTATCTTGTTTCTTTAGGAACTTCCATATCTCTATTGGGATATCATCGAGTCCAACCATTTTTTTGTTTTTTATCATTTTTGAAATCTCTTCAACTTTTGAGGGTTGAATTCTTTGATAAAAGTTTATATTTTTATACTCCTGTGATCTACTTAGTTCACTTAAACTAAATTGATCATCTTGGTTTTCTTTACTTAGTTGATAAAAATATTTCTTTTATCGCTTTTTTATTTCTCTATCATTCACTATTACCCTATTTGATTCATCTTTAATATATCTTATTTGTATAAAATATCTTATTTTCACCTCTCTCGCTTCAGTTATTTTATAGATGTCCCTTTCCCCTTCTTTTGTATCAAGCCGTCGATAAAAAGTCTTTGAGAGCTTAATTTGTGGTTTCATTCCTTGCTCTTTTCATCTCTTTTTTGACTACTGTATATTTCTCTAAGTCTTCCTCATTCTTACAAGTGTAGAGTAATTTATAGATAGTTTTTTCATCCTTACTCTCTCCTGTACTTGCTTTTTTTCACTATCAAGATTCTTTATTTGGAGGTACTCCTTCTTTTGACTCACCAAATACACTTTGTAATACCGAAAACTCAATGTCGGACATTTTGTGAACATCCTTATAATAAAATAAAAAATTTCAATTTATATTGATTTTCGATTTTTGGTATTAAATTAAAATTTTTGATATAATTAAAATATCCGTGTTCGTGAATACGTAGTGCATTCCATTGTTGATAAATTTGGAATTTTAATATGATAGGGGTATAATATAAATGAATATATCTATATATGTATTTGTTTGTATAAAAAAAAAAGAGGAAGGAAGGCACTGCGTTTTGGCCCAAAATGCAGCACCTTCCCCCAATTACGAATTAGGGCAAGAAGCCCTAATTCTCTCTTCTTCACCCTTCGTCTCTCTCGCTGGCTCTCTCCCGAAACCTCTCGTCCCTCTCGTACTCTCCGTCGCTTCCTCACTCTCTCCACCACCATCTCCGTCGTCCTCCGCCCTTTTTCTCCACCATCATCGTCACTCTCTCAGTCTCCATCGTCTCTCTGTCTCCCTCTCTGTTTCTCTCTCCTTCCCTTTCGATCGCACACACTCTCTCTCTCTCAGTTTCACTCTTCCTCTCTGTTCTCCCTTCAATTGATCTCTCTCTCACCCGTCTTTCTCTCTCTCTCTCTTTCTTTCTCTCTCTATTTCCCTCTGCTCACTCTCTTTCCCGCGCGAACAGAGAGCTTTCGCTCTCTTCCTCTCCCCTTTCGCGCGCGATAACTCCTCTTCCTCCTTCTGTTCGTTCGTGCGCTAGCTTTTCCTCAGCCGCGAGCACTTCTGCGATCTTTACAGAAGCTCTAGTCAGCAGGACAACAGAGTTTTGGAAACCCTAGGCTGCGGGTCTGCATAGGTGAGAATGGATTTTCCAATTCTAGTTCTAGGGTTTGAATGTTCTTAGTAGCTAGGTTTAATTTCTAACAATTGCTTCAAATTGGAAACGTTACAGGTTTGAGATTGAATCCAATGGCGAATGGAGGGTAGGTCTGCGAACCGAGAAACCCTAGGTAAGGGATTTATGATCCATTCAATTAGTTGACTGAATTTAGGATATATTTAGGGTAAGAAGTATCGTATATGTTAGGATGTATGTTAGATTCGATTAGGATGTATTTTTTTGATATCTATATGTAATTATAAAGGTTAAGTATAGGACATTATATGAATTAGGCTATTTGATACAAAAGGAGCATATTAGAGGATGAAATGAGAATTTAGAAATTGTGAAAGTGCAATTAAGGGTATATTAAATGAGGAAAATATGAAAACCATTTTGTGGGATTTTATTTGATGATAATTGCGATGTTTGATTAGGTTAATCATTTGGGGAAGTCGAAAGGACTCAAATTGAATTAGATTGATAATTAAGAGAGTGAATACCCTCTCTAGAGGTGAGTGGATGGTTCATTGTGTTCATGAATGAGTAACATGTTTTAAAATTGCTTTATAAATGATTTTTAAACATTTTTATAAGTTTTATATAAATTGTTTTGTGACTATGGACTGGCTGAACTGGATTGTAAAATACGAATGCATCCATTGTGTTTAAGAATGCTTCTGTGCCATGTGTTATTTGATATTACTCTATAAATTGCTTTGGCATGAGTTGGCATGAGATTATTGATTATTTGATAGAAATCATGGCACATTGTTTGTGAAATGGATTGATTGAGAAATGAAGGGAGTTGGATTATAAATGGCTATAGTCATTCCCACCACGGAGCGACCCGACGGGGTGGCGTGGTTTGGGGTTGGATGTGCGGGGGAGTTAGACGTCCCTCCCTCTGCCGAAGTTGTGCTATATCTGATGCACCCCGGTGAGGTACGAGCCAACGCCAAGGAAAGGGGTATGTTTTGAAACATTGGATAGAAAAACCCCTTGGCAGGTTTTCATCTGGATTCGGCCACTCTAAGACAGAAGTGTTATCGATGGGACCCCAGGATTTTCTGAAAAGATGATTGATATGGATGCATATTTTGTAAATTGTGATTTTGAAATATTTTATGCATATGAATTGCTATTTATAAGATATGTTTTGACTGCCCCACATTCACCCATTGTTTATGAATACAATCAGACTATTGCATTCCACTCACTGAGTATTCCCCAATACTCACCCCTCTCTCCACATTTTTCAAAGGATTCTTAGTTCGAGGATTGGACGTTAGAGTTTGCGAAGTATTTTTGCTGACTTGTATAGGTATTTGGCACTGCAGGATTTTTGGAGATTCATAGTTCTCAAAACCATGGAAAGGGAAGTCTGTACATCCCATGTCGTGCGTATTTTATTGATACTGGCTGAGTTTTTGGTAAGTATTGGTAAAATCTGACAATTTTTGATTTGTGCTTTATTATTTTGATTGATCTATTTTTGGGAAACTGTTTCATCTGTACTGAGACATTTGGATTGTAAATTTTAAACTTTGTTACTTTCTTTTTGATTTGTGAAGTTCTGTACATCTCATATTGTTGGGACTTTACTGATGTTAACTTGATTACTTCAGACAAGTATTAGTAAAATCCTACGACTATGATTTGGGACTTATTGTATTTTAAATGCTTTACTTGTATTGGTTGGCTAGGATGGCCACATCGCATGCATGCATATACAGGAGCCCTTTCCCCGATTGTGTGCCGATACATGCTTGTGTGTACAGGGAATGGACTAGAGGAGTCCTTTGCATGTGTATTGTTACATACTTTCCTTATTTTGATGAATTGTGTATTGAGAAAAATTGTTATGCTGATTTGTAGTTTTGCGGAGTCTCGATATATGAGGAGGTTCTGTCCGTGTACCGAGACTACGCGGCGGTTGTTGCGTGCTCGATTCGAGGATCGGGGCGTGACAGTTTTATTGGTATCTGAGCCTAGGTTTATGATTTTAAAAGTTTGATGATTTCCATATGTTTTCAAATATTTTTAAATGTCCCAAAAGTTTTCCAAAAATTTTAAAATGTTTTGTTATTTTTTTTTTTAAAAAAAATGCTAGACTTTTTAAAAGATCTTCGGAGAATGTACAGGACTTTACATGGTTTTTCTAGGGAATTACGAATATTATTTTTAGGGGGTTAAGTAATAGTCCTCGCTTAACCCTTTGGCTTAATGATAGATTTCCGTTTTGTAGATTGCAATGCCTCCGCGAAGGAAAATTAGGAATGTGAGTGAGATTCCTCCATAGGAGCACGAGGCTGTGTCGTCCTCGCATGCTCTTCCTCCACCTGTGTCCATACACCCAGCTCCTTATACCGGGATTGCTGCTCCTCCTATCGCTACTCTTCAGCAAGTGATAGAGTGGTGGAGTACATTCGGAGCACAGTACCAAGCTCCACAACCGACTTCAGACACTCCACCTATTCCTCCTTCAGTGCCAGCTTCTGCACCCAGTGCCCCGCTAGCACCCACTCCTTCGGTTGTTGCACCAATCAGCCATTTCCCAATTCAGTTGTCCAAACTGATCAAAGAAGTAAGGCAGCTTGGTTGTGAGACCTTCTCGGCATCTGGTGATCCTGCAGAGGCAAAGAAATGGATCAAGAAGGTCAAGAAAGCTTTGACGGACATGGGGATAGAGGATAGTTTGAAGCTCTTAGTAGCAGCGAGGTTGTTAGACGATGATGCTAGCACTTGGTGGGATGGATTAGAGGAAAGTGCAGTTTCACCTCTCACTTGGCACGATTTCCTTAAGGAATTTGATCAGAGGTTCTACACCCGATTTGATCGGGACTTGAAGAGAAGAGAATTCCTTCGGCTTCAACAAGGAAATATGTCCGTGACGGAATACGAGTCAAAAGTTAGAAGCATATCTTCATTTGTACCAGAGTTGATCAACTCTGAAGAGTACTGACGCTTCAAGTTTGAAGATGGCTTGAATCTGAACATCCAAGAGAAGATGTTGGTCATGGATGAGCGCACATACTTGAAAGTGTTGCAATTGGCCTTGAGGGCCGAACAGATGGTGCTTAAAAGGGGAAATGTTAGAGACCACCGTGGGAAGAAGAGGTCCGACGGATTCACACCGGGCCAGAGCTCTAAGAAGGTCAGAACTACAAGCTTCCAAAGTGGTGGATTTGCTTTGGGATCGGTTGGATTCCCTTAAAGCCAACCAATTCATAGATCCAGTGCTCTCAGTGTTAGAAATGTTGGATTGGGAGCAAGACCCAGAGGAAGTAGAATACAGACTTGCCCTAATTGTAAAGGGTATCACACGGGTCCGTGCAGAGGACCTAAGAGGTGTTATCACTGTGGAAAGGAGGGACACCTCCGTTATTCTTACCCTGAGTTGACAGAAGAAGGGCAAGGGAGTCGTCAAGTTAGAGGTCCCTCTAGCGCCTCCAAGACTGGCCCAGTTGTTTCGGCGACATCTTCCACCAGTACTAACCCTAGGACGAGCGTAGGAAGCAATGCGGTAGCTACCTCCTCTCAGTGACCTCAGCCTAGAGCTCAAGCTAGAGTCTTTGCTATGAGAAATGAAGAAGCCCAAGTTAATCCTGACGTAGTCATAGATAATTTTCATTTACAATTAAGTTAAGAATTTGAAAATGCGATATTTATGGTTTATAATTATGATTTGATGATTTATGATCATGAATTAAAGAGTATGATGATTAATCTTGTTTATGGTTTACATTTATAGGTATGATGAAAATTTTTGGTGTTGATGCTCATATACTCATAGATACTGGATCGAATAATTCGTTTGTGAGTTCGGGATTTGCAAGATATTCTGATAGGGATTTAGTCCATCTTGATGAAGAATTATTGGTTATCACCCCCTTGGGAGAACATTTGATTCGGAATTCAGTATATAAAACTTGTGGGGTGAAAGTTGGTGAGACAATCCTTGAAGCGGATTTGATTCCGTTGGATGTGAAAGATTTTGACGCCATCTTAGGCATGGACTGGCTAAGTGTTCACCGAGCTTCAGTGAATTGCTTCACTAAAGAAGTGAAATTCCGTAGGGCAGGACATCCACTACTTGTGTTCGCTGGTGAACGGCGAGTATTGCCGAGCTGTGTGATTTCAGCTCTTGAAGCACGGAGATTAGTGTATAAGTGCTGCGAAGCTAATTTGGCTCATATCATTGATACTACGGCGGAAAGCCCTGATCTGAGCAATGTTCCTGTGGTGAATGAGTTTCCGGACGTCTTTCCAGAAGAGTTACCTGGGTTATCACTGATTCGAGAATTTGATTTCACTATAGATTTTGTTCCCGACACGGCACCAGTCTCTATCCCTCCTTATTGAATGGCACCAGCAGAATTGAAAGAGTTGAAAGTCCAGCTTCAAGAGTTGTTGGATAAGGGATTCATCCGACCGAGCACTTCGTCTTGGGGTGCTCCGGTTCTCTTTGTAAAGAAGAAAGATGGCACTCTTCGGTTGTATATCGATTACCGGCAATTAAACAAGGTGACCATCAAGAACAAATATCCCTTGCCGAGGATTGATGACTTGTTCGATCAACTCCAAGGGGTGAGTGTCTTCTCCAAAATCGATATGAGGTCCGGTTATCACCAATTGCGGATAAAGGAAGATGATGTCCCCAAGACTGCGTTTAGAACGCGGTATGGGCACTATGAATTCTTGGTGATTCCTTTCGGTTTGACGAATACTCTGGCAGCTTTCATGGATCTTATGAATCGAGTTTTTCATTCCTATCTTGACAAGTTCATCATTGTTTTCATTGACGACATCCTTGTGTATTCCAAAAATGATGAAGAGCATTCAAATCATCTTCGGATTGTGCTGCAGACTCTCCGAGATAAGCAATTGTATGCTAAGTTCTCAAAATGTGAATTCTGGCTAAAGGAAATTGGCTTCTTGGGACACGTGGTATCGAGAGAAGGGATATTCGTTGAATCGAAGAAAGTTGAGGCAATTATGAAATGGGAACAACTCAAGAACGTCACCGAGGTGAGAAGCTTCCTCGGATTGGCAGGTTACTATCGAAGATTTGCAGAGGGTTTTTCCAAGATTGCAGCTCCGTTGTCTCGCTTGACGCGGAAGGGAATTAATTTTGAATGGACGGACAAATATGAGCAGAGTTTTCAAGAACTCAAAAAGAAACTCACGTCGGCTCCCATACTTGCTCTTCTTACCACCGGTAATGATTATGTTGTCTACAGCGATGCAAGTAAACAGGGATTAGGATACGTCTTAATGCAGGGAGGCAGTGCTATCGCCTACGCTTCTCAACAGTTAAAGAAGCATGAGCTAAATTATCCTACCCATGATCTAGAATTGACTGCCATTGTATTTGCTTTAAAGATTTAGCGCCATTATTTATATGGAGCCACTTGTAGAGTCTTCACCGACCACAAGTGTCACGCCCCGATCCTCGGATCGACCACGCAACAGCCGCCGCGAAATCTCGGTATACGGGCAGAACCTCCCCATATACCGGAACTCCGCAAGGCTACAAAGACAGCACCACAGTTCTTTCCATACATCAATCATCAAAAATAGAAAACATCACATAACAAAACACATGCAAGGACACATCCGGTCCATCCCTGTACACACGAGCACACATCGGGGAGAGGGAACCTGTACATGCGCTTTTACACATCAACACACAATCGGGGAGAGGGAACCTGTGCATGCACGGCACACAATATGGCCATCCAAGCCATTTCAAAGTTTACAGTATAGGGAAAGCAATTAATAAACAAGAAGTCCCAAAACATAGTCGTAAGATCTTACTAACACTCGCTTGAAGAATCAAGCAAACGTCCGTAAGATCCAAACGATATGAGTTGTCCAAGACTTCGTGAAATCGAAAGAAAATAACCATTCTCAATATTACAAACCAAATGTCTCACTCAAAAAAATAAGTTTTTACCAAAACTAGGAGAGAAAGAAAGTAAACAACAACCACGTAAGGATTCCATCAATACTTGTTCCTATACAGCAAACAAGTATCGATTAAATCCATACCAAAAAGAATTGTACAAGTCTTCCCTTCTTCGGATTTCAATTCAAACCAAAAATGACTATACATCTCGATGTATACCTACAAAAGCCAGCTGGTAGGCCCTCCCCAAGCTCCAATCTCTGTCACAAATCTAATCTTCCTCTGAAAAATGTTAAAGAGTGGGGTGAGTATTATAAATACCCAGTGAGTGGAGTGCAATGGCATGATTGTGTAATAAATAAGGGGTGAAAGTGGGGAATGTCAAAGCATACTTCAAACATCATTTTCATATCCAAACATTTCAGTAATTCAACATCATTTATAAAATATGCATCCATATCAAACATTTTCTCAGAAAATCATAAGGGTCCCATCGAAAACACTTCCGTCTCAGGGCGGCCAAACCCAGACGAAAGCCCGCCAAGGGTTTTTTTTTTCTATCCAATGTCTCAAAACAAACCCCCTTCCTTGGCGTTGGCTCGAACCTCACCGGGGTGCAATCCGGATAGTCCGACGTGGCAGAGCAGGCCGCATACCTCTCTCGCATATAATACCCCAATCCACGTCACCCCGTCGGGTCGCTCCGTGGGGGGAATGACTATAGCCATTTCTCTCGTGCACCATCATTTCACAATCATCAATTCACAATACCATAATTTCTCAATCATTCAAATTTCCATCCATGTGCCACATTTTATCAATTCAATCTGAAATTCATGCTACAAGCATTTACCATTCAAGTAACCAAGACAAATGGCACAAATTCATGTAAAATCACATAGGATGCATTCATAATTCAAATTCTCGTTTCAGACATCCCACAATCACAAATCATTTCATATAAATCATGTGAAAATCATTTAAAATCATTTATCAAAGAATTTTAAGACATTTTGCTTATTTACTACACAACGATCCGTCCACTCACCTCTAGGGAGGGTATTCACTCCCTTTTTTCGAAATCAACTCAAAAAGACTCCCATCGAGTCTCCAAAGGTCAACCTAGACCAATCAACACGAATCATCATCAATTAAGGCTCTATAAAAGGGTTTTCTAATTTCCCTTTTATTTAAAATAGCTTAAATTTACACAACCACGTTCTTACACTTTCATTTCATCAATTTAGGATCATTTCAAATCACCGACGACTTTAAATTTACAATATTCCTCAATTTTACCAATTTTCTCCCGAATTACATAATCCTGATTTAATTCATTCCAATTTCAATTCAAATCTCAAGAACAACTACGCAAATCAATCAAACAAAACTCTAATACTATCTACGACATTCTATCATGCTTGGATCAAATTTACATCAAATTCTAGACCTAACTTCCATCATTTCATACAAACTTTCAATAACGCATTTCCTACGGATCTAGCATATTTTTAGAATATATCCACACTTATTCTCAACCTAAATTAGACAAATAATCTAAGTATTGAAGGGATTGAAAATCCCTCACCTAGGGTTTTCTTGCGGTTCGAAATCCTCGCTCTAATGTCATCTCAAATCCTTGCTCAGCACCTGCAAAGCTCCCAAATCAGAGGTTAAGTTCGTAGTAATCTAAGCTTATTACCACAAAATTTCGAAACCCTAAAGCTAGGGTTAGGACCGATCCTACCTTTGCGGTGAAAGTGGGTTGCGTGATGTCTCTTGACAGAGGACGGGGGGCGGGGCGTGCAAGCGTGCGAGCAAGCAGAGGAGAGGGAGAGCAAGAGCCTTGCTTGTCGCGCGCACGGGAAGGGAGACGAAGAATCGCCCGCTCGTGCGTGGAAGAGAGCAACTGTGATAGACCGAGAGAGATGGTTCGGGACAGCAGGTGGCGACCGCGGTAGTTCGCGGTGGCTCGCGGTGGTAGCGATCGATGGAGGGTGAGGTCTAGATGGCAAACAGGGGGATCGCGAAGGGAGAGAGAGTGCTGAGGCTGGAAACGAGAGAAAAATAGAGAGTGAGTAGAGGGAGAGAGACGACGGTGGTGGTGGCTTGCGGTGGTTTGCGGTGAGGGAGAGAAACGGAGTGCGCGACTACGCGGGAGGGAGAGAGCAGAGAGAGATTCGGGAGTGAGTGAGAGACGAAGGAGGGAGAAGGAAGAGGGATTAGGGCTAAAAGCCCTAATCCTCATTTGGGGCAAAACGCAGCGTTTTCCCTGCGTTTTGTCCCCCCCCCCCCCCCCCCCTTTTTTTTTTTTTTTTTTTTTTTTTTATAAATACCAATATATATATCTATATATATATAGACCCATAATCGAAAATCAAAACTTTTAGGATTTTCTTTTATAATTACTGAGATATTTTACAGAAAATTTCTAATACCGAATTTTCGGTATTACAACAAGAGCCTCAAGTATCTGCTCACTTAGAAGGAGCTCAATTTGAGGTAAAGGAGATAGTTAAAGCTGATCAAAGACTATGATCTGGTGATTGATTATCACCCGAGTAAGGCGAACGTAGTTGCGGATGCTTTAAGCCGTAAGTCCTCATCTTCTTCTCTGATTCAGGGAGATTCTTACCTCTCATGTTTAGTGGGATTTTGTGCTCTTGGAGCCAAATTTGTTTGTGATGACAATGGTATATTGTTGGCGAGATTTGAAGTTCGACCAACCTTGGTGGACCATATTAAAGAACTCTAAACCACTGATGAAGAGTTAAAGCAAATAGTGAAAAAGGTTCGCAAGGGTGAAACTAGTGATTTTTATGTTCGGGAGGATGGTACAGTCATGTATGGGAAACGGATTTGTGTTCTCAAAGATGATAGGTTTCGAAAGGCCATTCTTGAAGAAACACACTCTTCGACTTATGCTATGCATCCCGAAAACACAAAAATATACCGAACCATCAAAGAAACTTATTGGTGGTCAGACTTGAAGCAGGAAATAGCCGAGTTTGTAGCAAGATGTTTGGTATGTCAACAAATCAAAGCCGAGCATCAAAACCCAGCCAGAACACTTCAACCATTGCCTATACCTGAATGGAAATGGGAGCATATTACTTTGGATTTCGTGGTAGGATTGTCACGTACTCCAAGTCGTCAAGATGCCATTTGGGTGATAGTAGACGGAGTCACAAAATCGGCACATTTCCTCCTAGTTCAGAATACTTATTCCTTGGAGAGGTTAGCAAGTTTGTATCTTGATGAGATTGTCCGACTCCACGGGGTTCCAGTATCGATTGTATCAGATCGAGATCCCCGATTCACATCCAAATTCTGGCCTAAGTTACAAGAGGCCTTGGGTACCAAACTGAAATTCAGCACTGCATTTCATCCGCAGACGGATGGGCAATCTGAACATACAATCCAAATGCTGGAAGATATGTTGAAAGCGTGCGTTATGGATTTCCATGGGAGTTGGGATAGGCATCTCTCGCTGATTGAATTTGCATACAACAACAGCTACCAAGCTAGTATTGGAATGCCTCCCTATGAAGCTCTCTACGGAAGGAAATGTCGGACTCCACTTTGTTGGGATGAAGTTGGAGAACGGAAAATTGAAAGCATAGAATTGATTGAAACTACCAAGGAAAAAGTGAAGCTAATTCAAGAAAGAATAAAGGCAGCTCAAGATCGACAAAAGAGCTACGCCGACAAAAAGAGAAGGCTCTTGGAATTCGAAGTGAGAGATATGATATTCTTGAAGATATCTCCTTAGAAGGGCATAGTTCGATTTCAGAAACGAGAAAAATTAAACCCACGTTATGTTGGACCCTTCAAAATCCTTGAAAGGATTGGAGCGGTGGCATACCGACTAGAATTGCTATCAGAATTACAGTGGATCCATGATATTTTTCATATTTCGATATTGAAAAAGTATTTGCTGGATCCTTCACGCGAATTGGAAGTTCCTCCAATAGAGTTGAAAGAAGACTTGAGCTTCAAAGTGCAACCCGTTCAGATGTTAGATAGACAACTCAAACAGTTGAGGAATAAATAAATTCCTATGATTAAAGTGCTATAGAGAAACAATCAAGTTCAAGAACAGACTTGGGAAACCGAAGAACTAATGCGGAAGCAACATCCGCAGCTCTTTGATATATGAGTTGTATTTTGAAATTTCGAATACGAAATTTGTTTTTAGGGGGTTAAGAGTTGTAATACCGAAAACTCAAGGTCGGACATTTTGTGAACATCCTTATAATAAAATAAAAAATTTCAATTTATATTGATTTTCGATTTTGGGGGTATTAAATTAAAATTTTTGATATAATTAAAATATCCGTATTCATGAATACGTAGTGCATTCCATTGTTGATAAATTTGGAATTTTAATATGATAGGGGTATAATATAAATGAATATTTCTATATATATATTTATATATATATAAAAAAAAAAGAGGAAGGAAGGCACTGCGTTTTGGCCCAAAACGCAGCACCTTCCCCCAATTACGAATTAGGGCAAGAAGCCCTAATTCTCTCTTCTTCACCATTCGTCTCTCTTGCTGGCTCTCTCTCGAAACCTCTCGTCCCTCTCGTACTCTCCGTCGCTTCCTCACTCTCTCCACCACCATCTCCGTCGTCCTCCGCCCTTTTTTCTACACCATCACCGTCACTCTCTCAGTCTCCATCGTCTCTCTGTCTCCCTCTCTGTTTCTCTCTCCTTCCCCTTTGATCGCATACACTCTCTCTCTCTCAGTTTTTCTCTTCCTCTCTGTTCTCCCTTCGATTGATCTCTCTTTCACCCGTCTTTCTCTCTCTCTCTCTTTGTCTCTCTCTCTATTTCCCTCTGCTCTCTCTCTTTCCCACACGAACAAAGAGCTTTCGCTCTCTTCTTCTCCCCTTTCGCGCGTGACAACTCTTCTTCCTCCTTCTGTTTGTTCGCGCGCTTGCTTTTCCTCAGCCGCGAGAACTTCTGCGATCTTTACAGAAGCCCTAGCCAGCAGGACAGCAGAGTTTTGGAAAACCTAGGCCGCGGGTCTGCATAGGTGAGAATGGATTTTTTGATTCTAGTTCTAGGGTTTGAATGTTTTTAGTAGTTAGGTTTAATTTCTAACAATTGCTTCAAATTGGAAACGTTACAGGTTTGACATTGAATCCAATGGTGAATGGAGGCTAGGTCTGCGAACCGAGAAACCCTAGGTGAGGGATTTTTGATCCATTCAATTAGTTGACTGAATTTATGATAAATTTAGGGTACGAAGTATCGTATATGTTAAGATGTATATTAGATTCGATTAGGATGTATTTTTTTTATATCTATATGTAATTATTAAGGTTAAGTATAGGACATTATATGAATTAGGCTATTTGATACGAAAGCAGCATATTAGAGGATGAAATGAGAATTTAGAAATTGTGGAAGTGCAATTAAGGGTATATTAAATGAGGAAAATATGAAAACCATTTTGTGGAATTTTATTTGATGATAATTGCAATGTTTGATTAGGTTAATCATTTGGGGAAGTCGAAAGGACTCAAATCGAATTAGATTGATAATTAAGAGAGTGAATACCCTTTCTAGAGGTGAGTGGATGGTTCATTATATTCATGAATGAGTAACATGTTTTAAAATTGCTTTATAAATGATTTTGAAATATTTTTATATGTTTTATATAAATTGTTTTGTGACTGTGGGATGTCTGAACTGGATTGTGAAATACGAATGCATCCATTGTGTTTAAGAGTGCTTCTGCGCCATGTGTTATTTGATATTGCTCTATGAATTACTTTGGCATGAGTTGGCATGAGATTATCGATTATTTATTGGAAATCATGGCACATTGTTTGTGAAATGGATTGATTGAGAAATGAAGGGTGCTGGATTGTAAATGGCTATAGTTATTCCCACTATGGAGCGACCCGACGGGGTGGCGTGGTTTGGGGTTGGATGTGTGGGGAAGTTAGACATCCCTCCCTCTGCCGAACTCGTGCTAAATCTGGTGCACCCCGGTGAGGTACAAGCCAACGCCAAGGAATGGGGTATGTTTTGAAACATTGGATAAAAAAACCCTTGGCGAGCTTTTGTCTAGGTTCGGCCACCCTAAAACGGAAGTGTTTTTTATGGGATCCCAGAATTTTCTGAAAAGATGATTGATATGGATGTATATTTTGTAAATTGTGATTTATTGAAATGTTTTATGCATATAAACAGTTATTTATGAGATATGCTTTAATTGCCTCATATTCACCCATTGTTTATGAACACAATCACATCATTGTACTCCACTCACTCAGTATTCCCCAACTCTCACCCCTCTCTCCATATTTTTCAGAGGATTCTTAGTTCGAGGATTGGACGTCGGAGCTTGCGAAGTATTTTTGCTGACTTGTATAGGTATTTGGCACTGCAGGATTTTTGGAAATTCATAGTTCTCAAAACCATGGAAAGGGAAGTCTGTACATCCCATGCCGTGCGGATTTTATTGATACTGGCTGAGTTTTTGGCAAGTATTGGTAAAATCCGACGATTTTTTATTTGTGCTTTATTATTTTGATTGATTTATTTTTGGGAAACTATTTCATCTGTACTGGGACATTTGAATTGTAAATTTTAAACTTTGTTACTTTCTTTTTGATTTGTGAAGTTCTGTACATCTCATATCGTTGGGACTTTACTGATGTTAGCTTGATTGCTTCAGGCAAGTATTAGTAAAATCCTACGACTATGATTTGGGACTTCTTGTATTTTAAATGCTTTACTTGTATTGGTTGGCTAGGATGATCACATCGCATGTGTGCATTTACAGGAGCCCCTTCCCCGATTGTGTGCCGATGCATGCTTGTGTGTACAGGGAATGGACCAGATGAGTCCTTTGCATGTGTATTGTTACATGCTTTTCTTATTTTGATGAATTGTGTATTGGGAAAAATTGTTATGCTGATTTGTAGTCTTGCGGAGTCCTGGTATATGGGGAGGTTTTGCCCGTGTACCGAGACTACGCGACGGTTGTTGCGTGCTCAATTCGAGGATCGGGGCATGACACACTTTTAGGCAACATTTTCACACGAAGTGTTATCTTCTCCCATGCTATATTAGGGTCTCGATGCATTTCTTTTAAGGTTTGTTCTCTTACTTTCTCCTTAATGTTGTTTCTTTTATTATCTTATAAATTCTACCACTTAATTCTAAGGGTTATGCATACTTTTCTTCTATGAATACTATGTTTGGTACACATATCCAACATCACTTAGCTATATTTGGGGGGGTTAAACTCTCTCCCGAAATGATCTTTTAATTCTTGCAAGTTTTTATATATATATATATATATATCTCTTTCTAACCATAAGAAAGTCAATTTACGAATTATTATTCTAATTTTTAAAAGGGACTAAATATTTTCCTTTCTTTTTGAAAAACATGTTGGCTATGATAAGTTTATATATTGTCACGATATCTAAAATAGTTTTTTGCTCTGCATTTCTTCCTCCAAATCATAACTCCATGTACCTTTTCATATTCCTCTTCTCTCTGTCCTACATGCCGAGTTAGGTCTTATCCTATTAATATCCTCTCACTTTATGGAATCTTCATATTACCTCATTTATATCTTTCCAAATCATGTGTTTAATAGTTTCATCTAATCTTATTTGAGCTACATATATGCTAAGTATGTTAATAGTTTATTTTGCTATCACTATCTTAAGAGTTATAATCTTATCTTCTTTCCTAACTATTCCTACTACTTCATCCCTCAAAGAGTAATATGCTCATGGAATACTTTGGGTGATAAACCCTTAGTAAGTGGATCTGCATTTGTGGAGTATGTTCCTATATGCTCCATAGATTATGGCCACTCTATATATATATATATATATATATTTAACAACTAAGAACTTGATATTTATGTGTTTGGATTTTATTGAACTCCTGTTATTATTGGAATAGAGAATTGTCGATTTATTGTTACAAAATAATTTGAGTGACCTATTAATCCTATCCACTATTCGTAATCTTGTGATAAAGTTTTGTAACCGTATTCTATAGTTGGATATCTCATAACACATTACGATTTCCGTTGTTATGGTAAAAGATGTTATAAAAGACTGTTTAGCACTCTTTCAAAAAATGACTCCACCTACTAATTTGTAGATGTAGCCCGTCATACACTTCATGCTATTTTGGTATCCCACAAAATCGGAGTTAGTATGCCTAATGATCTCAAACCATTTCGACTTCCGATATGTGAGCATATGTTCCTTCATTCTTTGTAGATACCGCAAGACATGTTTGACAACTTTCCAATAGTTTATTTTTGGGTTGTTTAAATATTTGCCCATTATTTTTATAATGTACGTAATATCCGGATACATATATATCCAAGCATACATCAGACTCCCTACTACTGATGTAAAAGGAATCTTTCCCGTTTCTCAAGGTTGCTTTTGGGGTATTGTTTGAGACTAAACTTGTTTCCTTTAGCCATAGGGATATTATTTGGTTTACAGTTTTATATGCCATATCTCTATAAGATCTTCTCAATTTATTATTTTTGGGACAATTGAAAAATACCTTGAGAGTGATCTTGGTGTATCTGAATACCCAATACAAAAGAACTTTCACAAAGATCTTTTATGTTAAATTTCTTAGTAAGAAGGATTTTGGTTTCATGTAATAGGTCTTTATCGTTGCTAGTAAGTTTATCGACATATAAAACCATAAAAATATATTTACTCTTATAGAACTTATGACATATATATTCATCAACTAAATTTATCTTAAAACCAA
Source organism: Dillenia turbinata (assembly GCA_037126225.1). Taxonomy (NCBI): domain Eukaryota; kingdom Viridiplantae; phylum Streptophyta; class Magnoliopsida; order Dilleniales; family Dilleniaceae; genus Dillenia; species Dillenia turbinata. Next base: position 24,852,678 of record JBAMMX010000020.1, on the reverse strand, counting down.
ACGAGATGATCATTTGATAAAAATTTAAAATACTATTGCCAAGATACTGGCTTGAGTCCATAAATGGATTTCTTAAGTTTGTAAACGATATTTTTAGATCTCTCGCTACAAAGTTTTCTGTATACACGATATAAATTGTTTTATTAATGTCACCATTGAGAAATGTCATCTTTATATCTATCTGATGTAACTCAAGATCAAAATATACCACTAATACAATATATAGTCACAAAAGAGTCTTAAAAAAAAAACAGAGAGAAAATCTCTTTATAATCGATACCTTCTTTGTGTGTGAAGTCTTTTACGACAAGATGAACCTTATATCTCTTTACATTGCCTTTTGAATCCCTTTTGATTTAAAATACTCATTTACAACCAATGAGTTTTGTAGGACGAGATCTCATACGTCATTGTCTTTCATAGACTCTTCATCTCCTCATTCATAGTATCAATCTACTTTTGATTATTAGAAGATTCCATGGCTTGACGAAAGTGGATTAAATCATCTTCTATCACTCTAATGTCAAACTTAAGTTCCTGAAGAAATACAATATAATCATTTGAAATTGCATTTTTCTTTTTATAGTAAATCTCCTTAATAGTATAGATTCTTTTGGTGGTAGAGTTTGTTCTTCTAAAATGAAGGATTCTCCAATGTTGTCTGATTCCATTGTGTTTTGAATAAAATTTGAGATAGAAATCTGATCAAATCCAATAAAACACCTGTAGGAATATCAACATATTACTTTTGGAAGATAATGTCTCTAATCATGTCTCCCCCGTAAACTCAACATATTTAAAGAACCGGACATTTTTCTATTAAAAAATGACTTTATTTATGGGATTATAAAATTTGTACCCCTTAGATTTTTCCGAGTACACAACAAAATAGCAAATGATCATCCCGGAATCTAGTTTCCTTTCATTAGGCCTAAAAGGCCTAATCTCAGCTGAACAACCCCAAACATGTAGATGGTTCAGACTAAGATGTTTTCCTATCCAAAATTCATAAAGGATTTTGCTAGTTGCCTTAGTAGGAATTCTATTTAGAATGTATATTGCAGTTTTGAATGTTTCTCTCCAAAGTGACTTAGGTAAAACAGAATGAGCAATCATGCTTCTTTCCATATCCTGATAAGTACTTTTTGATCTTTTAGCAACACCATTCATAGAAAGTGAGCCAAGCATGATGTATTGTGGGATGATATCACATTTTTCTAGAAAGAGAGTAAATGGTCCCAGACGTCGTTCACCTGATCTGTCATTTCTACCATAGTAGTCTTTGCCACAGTAAGATTTAACACTTTTAATCCTTTTGCCGAGTTAGTTTTCAATTTTGATCTTATAAATTTTGAACAAGTCCATAAACTGAGACTTATTTGTAAGGAGATATATATAGTCATATTTTAAAGGGTTAATTATAATTTTCTCCTTTGTGGTTTGTCCGAAATCCAAATACCTCCCTATGATGAAAAAATACACAGTTATGTCTCTGTGATTTAAAAAAAAATGAAAAGTGACCGAAAAAGTCAGAAATTAACGGAGCGTGTGAATCACATGCGAAAAAGGCTAAGTTAACTTATAATTTTTTTTCTAAAATTATCCCCAATTTTTCTCTCTTTTCTCTCCTCTCTCTCTCTAGGTAGACGAATTCTCCTTGCACAAATCAACATTACAGAGGAATTCTCCTCCCCTCTCTGTGTCTTCTCTTTCTCTCTCTCTCTAAGGTAGACAAATTCTCCCCTATGGTCAGAGATCGGACCCGAATCATGGCAATGAACGTGAGCTTACAAGTTGTGCACCCAATTGAGGCGCCTCCATCACTGATGAACAATATGCCGCCACCACTGCTGATAAAGGACATCGAGGGCATGTTGTGCACATGCGATGGGCTTCTTCTCCGTTTTTGCCAATTCGATTTCGTAGTCATTTCGCTTGTTGTTATGGGCACTACTAGTGACTTCCCTTCAGTGGATTTGTGAAACAAAGAACAAACAAACCCATCTCTCTCTCTCTCTCTCCTCTCTTTCCTGCCATTTTCAGTAGATCTATGAAAGCAATGGGTGAGTTTTTTTACCAAGTGGTGAGATTGGGGATTTTGGATTGTGGATTCTGTGGAAAGCAATGACTAGACTCTCCTCTCCTCTCTCTTTCGGATTAGTGAGATTGGGGATTTTGGATTGGGGTTCTGTCGATCATCTTCTTCATTGGGGGTTCTCTTTTCTACCATTTTGGATTGGTGAATTGGCGTTCGATCTGGATGATTAAGAGGACAGTGAACTCTTTTTTTTTTTTTTTTTTTTTTTTTTTTTGTCGGTTGGATCTAGACAAATGTATTTTACGTTTTTTTCTTTTTTTTTTTTTTCGTTTTTTTGTGGTTTTTTTTTTTTTTTTTTTTTTTTGCCGTGGTTCAATCTGGACAAATAGGTTTTATTCTTTTTCTCCTTCTTTTGAATTTTTTTTTTGTGGTTACGAATGGGTTTTAGTTTTCATTTTTTTCTTTATGTTTTGTGTTTTTTTTTTGGTTTTCTGAAGATGAGAGACAATATATTTTTTTTTTGTTTTTTGGAACATGAATGTTAATGAGTTTTCTGGATTTTCTGGGTTTCTTTGAATGTTATAGAGGTTGAAGATGAATCGGGAAGGAGAGAGAAAATGAATGAGGGTTATAACAGCCATTTTGTAAAATTCCATCAAATTTCGTTAAATTTTGTTGAATTCTGTTAAATTCTATCAACTCCCTTTTTTTTTTTTTAAACCACAGGGGTAAAAATGTGTATTTTTCCACCATAGGGATAGTTTGTGGATTTCGGTCAAAGTACAGTGGGAAAAATTGTAATTAACCCTATTTAAATAATTGATTTAAAACGTGATAAAATATCGTTGAAGCAATAGCCCACAAATATCTGTATAAAATAGTTATAAGACATCTGAAGTTTTATTGGTTTCAAATCTCCATTTGTTGGTTTATTTTCCCTTTATACAATTTACAAAAATATCAGAAATTATGAAATTAAGGGTATCAAGAATCTCTTTTAATGCAAATCTCTCTATTCTCTGTCTAGAGATATGATCCAACCTATTATGCCATTATGGAGAGGAATTCTAGATTTTAATAAAGAATTGGAACCAACCAATTTGGATTCAAAAAGCAAACTAACCTTTCTATTTCTAAAAGAACAAGTAAAACCAAATTTGTTCAATACAGAAATAGAAATCAAGTTCTGTCTAAAAGACAATACAAAAAAAGTTTTATAGAAATTCAAATAAAATCCAGTCTTTAGCGATAATCTAAATTTTACTATTAATTCAACTAGAATTTTATTGCAATTGCCTACATGGATGTACTTTCGTCATCATTTGGTAGTCGACAATTTATGCATCCCTACATAGACACACTGATGTGAATGGTTGCAATGGAATTTAGCTACCAAGTGCAGCTTTGTACTAAAACTAAATTAACCTCAAAACAAAACAAGATAAAGAAAATAGTAGCATCCTTATCTTATTTTCTTTTATTTTCTTTCTTATTCTTAGTGGTCAAGTATTCTTGACGCTTATATCGCACTGAGATAAGGTTTATTAAGAGTGTACCAATCTTAGCCTTTATATACTTAATAAATCATTTCTTAATATCTTTAAGGAAAGTTTTGATTATGGTTACAGATTCAGATATTGTATCTCTTAATGTTTGTCAGATGGCTTATTTCATAATTATTAAACATATTTGATTTGACCTCTCTCACTTTTCTTTCTCCCTATTTTCATCAGAGGTATTTTTATCACTAAAAGGTGGGGGAGAGTCGTTTTCTAATGCAAGATCCAAGTCCATGATTCCAAAAATTATCAATAAGCTCTCTTGCCATGATTGGAAATTGAAACCATTAAACATGGAAATGGAGTTAAGTTTGGCATTGATGTTGGTGGCAACACTATTAACTACCAAATAGAAAACAGTAATCAATATATAATCAAATGAAACTTTTTTTTAAAAAAATTCAAATATAATAAATCTCCATCACAAGATATCGGACACTCTATTAATATTTCATTTTTGAACAAAATAATTAACTTATAATTGGTATCTAAGTGGAGTAATCAAATGCTGACGATAATAATATATCAACCAATTATCTTTCTCGAGTTGGCCACATGTAAAATTGAAAAATTGTCATCCATTTATTACCCAAGGTGTATATGTAATTTTGTCAAATACGGACCTTCTTTTGGACCAATCGTATTTACATGAATTGCATACACAATTTTTTATATTCCAAAATATATTAATTTTCACAAGAGAGATCACTTTGACGACATGTTTCAATTAATTTATCTCAAAATATATACAAAACTATACTCATATTTAAATTATATTCACAATTGAAAAAATTCCAAATTTATATTGATGACCTTAATTTCTCAAAAATTGGGTTATTTAAAACCTAATCTTATCACTCATAAATTGGGCCTAGGCCCAATTTATCGAATCTACCCCCTTTATCTTTCTTTTCGTCACTCTACTTTCATTATCGGTATAAAACTAAAGTTTTCACTTTTTGTTGACAACTGATTCAAAACTTAACTGATCCTAATTTTGTAGTAAAAGCACAAGATAAATTCTCAGGCAAGTGGTGGAATTTGTCCTTCATCACTTCAGTACCACTTTTCTAGACGGAACTTTTCCTGAATCTGTCTTACCATTCCATACTAAGGGAAAACCGCCTTGAACACAAAAGGGGAAGTGAAGAATGATAAAGATGATAAACTGGTTCAATTGAGTCTAATGAATTCCAAAACATTAGCACTTGCAATTGGGCCTAAAAATTGGCCTATAAATTCCTTTAAAAAATAACTTTTTTTTTTTTGACGTAGGGTGGGTGAAAATTACGAGAAAGTCAACATAAAAAATAAGGTATCATTTTACATACTAAATCTGACTTTCTTTTAAAAAAAAATTGTAAAAGTTATGGAAAGATCAATATAAAATGAGATACTACTTTATATACTAAATCCCACATTTTTTAAAAAAATTTTGTGAAAATTGTAGGTAGGTCAACATAAAATGAGGTACCATTTTACATACTAAAACCCACTTTCCTAAAAAAATTTGTGGAAATTATGGGAAGGTCAATTGCCCTGAAAAAAAGGGTCACAAAAAATCATAGTCTTTGATCTCCTCTCTCCTTGTGATAGTCCTTCTTTTTTAAAGAAAATTGGATGTCGACGGAGTCTCACTAGCTCTATCGACTTTGATGACCAAAATCTGGCATTGGATGATGAAAGAGAAGAGATGAAAAAAAATCTCACTCTTTTCATCCTAAAGAGACCTTTCCCAACAATTTTTTTGATCGAAATCCATGCAAAACAAATGTCTTGCATATTTTCAAAAATTCACACAATCCCAGGATTATATACTAAAATAAAATTTTAATCATAAAATATGAAGAAAAATTCTGATGATTCAAGTATGAGTGGCTTTGATATCACTTGTTGAAAAAGTAACTTAATACAAAACTATGCAAAATATCATATTAAATTATCAGAATAACTATTTAGATCAGATGGAAAGATATCTAATTCCATATCTAAAAAAATTGACCTGAATGAAATCTTGGTCTAGACAGAGTGCTAGATCCGAACTTCCGGGTCAACTGTGTCCTTATAAAATCTCTCTATATGATAAATGTATCAGAAGATTAGAGTGATACCGTAAGCTTGAAACCATAACTCTTTTATAACTGTAGAGATGACTTTTTATCTTCCAAATTCATAATGAAATTTGTTTGTTTAGATTTTTTAAGTTACCTTATTAAATTCACATAAATGAGGTAACGTTTCTATCCTTAAATCACTATTTGATATTTCTTATTTAATTTATTATAAATAGTAAATGTCCATTGGTATTTTCACATTTATTATGTTTATATCCTGTTCGATACATTAAGTCTAAATTGCCAATTTTATTAAATTATTTTTATGTGTTTAGTTTAAATAGTAGTATGTAATATATAATTATTTACATATAAATGTAACGTTAGATTAATGATCTAACATCCACAACATCAATCTACAAAGGTTTAAGAACAAACACTTCTCTGGCTTTATATAACATTAAAAGGTCTAATGGTGTTCTATATATATATTTGTTTGAAGCAAGTTTATCAACAAAAGACATTCAAAACTGTTTTTGGAAAGGTATAAAATAACATCGGATGACTCTATTAATGATATGTTCTCTACTTGGTTTTACATTTACTTGGCGCGACAATGATCTAACATCCACAACATCAATCTACAATGGTTTAAGAACAAACACTTCTCTGGCTTTATATAACATTAAAAGGTCTAATGGTGTTCTATATATATATATATATTTGTTTGAAGCAAGTTTATCAACAAAAGACATTCAAAACTGTTTTTGGAAAGGAATAAAATAACATCGGATGGCTCTATTAATTATATGTTCTCTACTTGGTTTTACATTTACTTGGGCTTCCCCACATAACTCCTTAAAAATCGGAAATACTCCGAGGAAGGAACCATCATAATGGTGTTTGTCAAGTGAATGGATGGTATTGCATTTCTAACAAAAAATAGTCTTAGCCATAGGCGAGGATAGACTGTCATGCCTCGAACTTTGGATTGAGTACATGACAATTATTCTGCTACCCCAGAATACGGGTAAACCCAACCCTTACGTCAAGGTATCATAAGATATTTATCGATATCCATCTATTTTTACAAAATAATTCAACAAATTCAAATAAATCAATATGCATTAATCATACAATCAAAGGATTAGTCGGTTCGTCTCTGTTCAAAACATGTATGCATAAAGTCATCCCGACCATCCAAATCCAGATACGGATACAATGCGAACCCAACCATTCCAATCAAATCTATAAAAAATAAAACAAGTTTCTACTCAAGAGATCCAAACCAATTCAATTTAAAACAATTATCAAATAAACTTTCAAATAAACTTTCGATAAAATCATTAGGTCCTCAATATACATATACTAAACCAAACATAATTCAAGATTCCAAATTCAATAAAGATAGTATCGAGATAGTTTTCTAAAAAAAAAAAATAAATATAATCAATACCTCTATAAAGGTCTACTAATACCTCAAAAATATAATTAAAAGAACTGAGACTCATTGATTTCATGTGCACCATTTCATGTGCAAAATTTAATTCAACAATTTTTAAATTAAGTCATATTTAATACACTCGCATAAAACATGACACATTATTTATTTACAACCAATTGGATGCATAAATATATCAAATTCACATATAGGAATATTACACACAAAGCATTTCAAACTCATTTAAAAATAATTTAAAAAAATCAAGTAAAATATTTTATTCATTTAAAGCATAACATATAATCCACTCATCTTTTCGAAGGGTCAACACTCACAATTCGCAATCCAAACTAAGTTAATTTCTCATAAATTTTCAATTGTCTCAACCTTAAGACAATAAATATCATTTCATGGTTAATCATAAATCGAATTTGGGGTTAATTAATTTTTCTATAAATTTTCCTAACCCTAGGTCTTCAACATTATCAATTCTATATTCAAATCCTTCTAATAAATATTATAGATTTAAGGAAATAATTTTTTATTCAATATTTCTTTCAATTTCATCATTATACAAAACTTAAGTCTAAAACCCCAAACTAAATCTTTCAAATCTCAACATAAAGTTTATATACAAGTAAAATGTACTCAAATTTAAGATGAATGCAAGAAAATTATCTTATTTGTGCCATCAATTTTGCCCTTTAATCACGTTACTTTCAAACTCTAGATTTTCCCTTCATTTACAAAACCTAAAATATCGATATAAATTTCAAATTTATACAAGAATAATTAAAACCCAAGTTTAGAAAAGAGTATTACCTCTATTGGAACCACCAATTTCATCTCTTGTTGTGGTACTCCAAACTCTAAATTTTTATCTCTCTATAAAATATTGAATTTCTTTCTAAATTTAACCTTCTAGGGTTTCGTTAGAGGTTTTAGAATTCAAATTCATGGATGTTTGAGGAAACTTAATAAATTTTGAGTGAGAGAGAGAGAGAGAGAGTAGGTCGAGAGGGGAGAGAGTGGAGAGAGTGAGAGGGAAGAATGAGTTCTTGGGTAAGTGGAGAAGAAGTGGGGGAGGAAGAAAGAAAGGGTAAAAAATAAAACAAAAGCTGGAAATGGGTTTTGACTTTTCTTTTGTCTTCTCTCTCTCTATCTCTCTTTTTTTTGTCTCTTCTCTCCATGTCTCACTCTTTTTTTGTTTTTATTCTTTTTTTTCTTCTTTCTTTTTATGGGTGTTACATAGACCACCGGGGAACTTTAGAAAACACTAGATCATTAACTAGCTTTAAAACAAAGCAACTAAAGAAAGGACCACACTATTAGGAAAAAGGGTCTTCACACAAAAATTATCGACGGATAAAAATCCATCGCTGTTAACGATGGATTTACATGGATTACCGATGGAAAAATCAAGCACGTGATTTAGCTGACGGAAAATTAGAGACGAAAATTTTCCGTCGTAAAACTTTTTCGGATTAAATTTGCATGGATTTAGCGATGAAAAATTTCCGTCGCTAATTTTTCATCGCTAAAAGTTAAAAAAATTTTTTTTTTTGTTAAATATAATTTTTTTTGTTTTTATTAAATATAATTTGTATTTTTATTAAATATAATTTTTATTTCTATTAAATATAATTTTATTTTTTATTAAATATAATTTTTTGTTTTTCTTAAATATAATTTGGTATTTTTATTCTAAATCTAATTTTTGTTTTTATTAAATATAATTTTACATTTTTATTAAATATAATTTTTTGTTTTTATTAAATATAATTTTGTATTTTTATTAAATATAGTTTTGTATTTTTATTAAATATAATTGTATTTTTTATTAAATATAATTTTATATTTTTATTAAAAATAATTTCGTATTTTAATTAAATATAATTTTGTATTTTTATTAAATATAATTTTATTTTTATTAAATATAATTTTTTATTTTATTAAATATAATTTTTTATTTTTATTAATTATAATTTTGTATTTTTATTATATATAATTTTATTTTTTATTAAATATAATTTATTTCATTAAATATAATTTTTGTATTTTTATTAAATACAAATTTTTGTTTTTATTAACTATAATTTTTATTTTTATTAACATAATTTTATTTTTTTAAATATAAATTTGTATTTTTATTAAATATAATTTTTATTTTAATTAAATATAATTTCATATTTTTATTAGATATTATTTTATATTTTAAATATAATTTTATGTTTTTTATTAAATAAAATTTTAATAACTTTATTAAATAAGTGAACCGTATTTTTAATATGAGAGTTACAAATAAAGTATAGAAGTAGAAAAAATAAACTAATAACACAACAATAATGGTGGTATGGTGGTTAAGGCTCTCAAGTTCCTCTCTTACACCTGGGTTTGAATCTGGGTGAGAGCATATTTCAACGGAGTCACATCACATTTAAGGCGGGCGAGTGTGGGCGACAAAGCGGGCGGAGTCCGGGACGGGCCACGGGCGGGTGGGTCGGGCGGGCATTTTCGGGCATTTGGGTTTACTGTTGTTACTCACATCAGCGATGGATTAGCAACGGAAAATATCCGCCCTAAAACTGGGCCGGTAATCCAAAAATGCTAAAAAAAAATTAGCTATTGATTTAGTGACGGAATCTCTCCACGCTAAAAAACCTCATACGATCTTCTCCGCTAAAAATTAGCGATGGGGGACTTTGCGAAATACGGATTCTCCATCACGCTGTAGCCGTGTCTGGTAGTGCCACATCTTTCATTTCCCACATAAACCTTCCTAAATCAAGTCTTTCAATTGATGTTTAATGCCCTATGCCAACTAATGCGCAAAATTCGTGGGATTCATTTGTACAAGGCGATTCAACCCGAGAACAAGATCCGCATGCGGTTTGAGTAAAGCCAAAAAGCAGGCCAGCAAGGACCTGAGTTCAATGGAGGTTGTCCATTTCTTTTGCATGGTTGACTGCATTTTCAATAACTTACGGTACTTTTGAGGTAGAGAATCAAGTTTTCTAGCTATATTTATTTTCAGTTTCATCAGAACCTCTTTTCCGGAATCTTTTATTGTTTTTGCTCTTGCTAGATTCAGAATTGTTTACTTATTAACCTTCTTCATAGTTACTCACATTCCCTATTGTCATCTTACTTTTGGAATCTCATAATTCAAACCCTCATTATTTATTAACAATTTGATTGGAAAAGGAGAAAGTATTTGAGAGAGAAAAAGAAAGGGCAGCCATTGATGCAAAAGGAATGAAAGAGAAAAAGAGCAATGCCCAGATACAGTCAAGTTTGCAATGGTTTTGCTAGATGGCCAACTAAGAGCAATAGCAATCAACTAGGGGACAAAAGGAACATCATAAGAAAGAGGAATGGTGGGGGGTTCTGAACATGTCTTGACTAAAATTAAATTTGAGGGACATTTGTAAATATTTATAAAATTTGAATATATTTTTTTAATGATTGTGGCTTATATTTAATAATGAATATTACTATTTAAATTTAATTTCTCTATTAAAAAAGAATAACATTTTAGTATTTGAAAATATTTTAATCTAAAAAATAGTAATGGTAAAGATTAAATTATTATAAAATTTCAATTTTTTATTAATCATTATAGACAATGTCACTCGGGGGGTCTCTTAGAGCCAATATTGTTTTATTTATGAAAACTAATAAAAGCTGAAAACGGAAAAAGAGAGACAACTCTTTTAGATTTTTGTTCAAATTAGAGTAGGCGAGTGAATGCATGACGATCAATTTTTTTTTGGGGGGGAGGGACAGAGAGAGAGAGAGAGAGAGAGAGAGAGAGAGAGAGTACGGATAACGTGCTTGGTTAGGGTTTCTGACGGGTTTTGTTTAAAACGTGTGGAGCCAAAAAATAGGAGGGGGGTAGAGAGAGAGAGAAATAGAATGAGAATGGAAAGCGTTAATGAGTCATTTGATTTCTAGTCATTGACATTACCTTTGTCTCTCGTGGTCTCTTCTTCTACCTCTGTGTTCTTTCGGAGTAAAACGAAGGGGAGGAAAGGAGGTGGAGGAGGAGGAAGAGAAGGAGGCGGCACGGGCGCTGGCACTGGCACACCATGAATGAAAAGGCTACAGTTTCTAAGGAACTCACGGACAAGCATGCCAAGGTACAGGATTTAGTGTTCCTCTTTTCATTAAACTAAAAATGAAAAACAATCATCCCAGTTTTCTTTTCTTTTTTTTTCCCCCTTTTATATTGGAATCTTTTTTAGACACATATGGAATGTGTTCACTCCTGTACCTTAAGCATGGAGGCAGCATGTCCGAAGTTAATTGTTCCTGCATGTAAAGCTTCATTGATGGTTGCAATGTTGTTGCAGTTTCTGTCCGGTATAGATCTTATAATCAATTATAGATTTCAAAATTTAAAAATATAAAAAATAAGGTTACGAAAAGTTTTTCTAAATTAGATCCAAGCAACAATATTCGAACTGGATTAATCAAAAATATAATTTTAAATACGATCGATTATACGAAAAAAGCCTCCCATTTATTAGTATTTTAATTATAATTTAAAATAACAGGAGATTTTTTTTTTTTTTTAATCTCATAACAATCAAGACACATATGAATCTCATTCCTGAGTTCTTCTTTTTCTTTTACCTCTTTTTGGGGGTTTTTTAATCTGTTTGATATGTTGCCAATCTTGTAGGTAATCTAACTTTATTTTGTGTTGATTTCATATTTTCAGATATTGGAGGGCCTTCTCAAGCTCCCATCAAATAGGGAATGTGCAGGGATTGCCGGAACAAGTATGCATTTTTCTGAAATTTTATGTATGTTAAATAGCATGCTGCGCATAATTACTGCTTAAATTTTTGGCCAAAATCACATCAAACTTCTAAAACTTCTGAAATCTGCTTTCGAATAATCCATAAATTTATTGCACTTAGCAACTGGCGAGTCTTTAAAATAGAAGTAAGTTTACATCAATTGGAGGGAATGGAGTTAGAATTTCTTCTAATTAAAGATCATGTCTAAGGGGCTGATGAACATGTCTTTTCTCTTCTTCCAGTAACTTTGTCATATCAATAGTTCACTTTTGTGACATAAATAATATTTTTCCTTTTTAATAAGAATTACTTATAATATTGCAAATAAGAATTATTTATATTCACAATATTGGGATTAAATGTTGCTCCAACTTGTATTGACAGATTTGACGTTCCAAAATGGAATCTGCTTAAATTAATTGTTGTCAATTGAAATGGTAATGTATTTTTCACTCAAGTTTTACTGTAAAAATTTTCAGGGCTCTCGATGGAAGAGTGTAAATCTTGGAATATTTATTTGCATGCAATGTTCTGGGATACAGGAGTCTTGGTGTACATATATCAAAGGTAATTCATCCTCCTTTTCTCCTTTTTGTTGATTGTGTAAGAAAGCCTCGAACAAAGAACTTGTTGGTTCCGTTGTTTGAGATACAAATGAATGGGAACACCCACGAACGAGCGAGAGAGGAGGTCTATGTTATAGAGAGAGAGAGAGAGAGAGAGAGAGAATGTTTATGCTGCGCCACACCGTTTGTAGTGAGTTTGCTTATTGTGAAAGGTGGCATCTCCTTCATGTACTGGTATTACATTGCTATGTCTTGTCTCTTGCCTATAGGTCCGGTCTACTACTTTGGATACAGGGCTGCCAGAGCAGGTTGCTTTCAAGCAATGTAAGAATTTAAGCTACAGTTATAATCTTCTCTAGATATCATTTAATAGGCTCCATAGGAACGTTTATCATGCAGTTGCAGCTTAATAAATAAATAAATAAATAAATCTCTCTTTAATCAATCAGGGGAAACATGAGGCGGCTCCATTCTCA
>JBAMMX010000020.1:24577631-24839239 GCA_037126225.1 Dillenia turbinata | reverse complement strand
CCGGCTCCCAAATCCCGGAGTCCCATCAAACAAGTGAGGTATGCACCATATCTTTCTCCCGAGACGATGGTGATTTCCGACTCAAGGCATCAACAACCATATTGGCCTTGCCCGGATGATAGTCAATGACAAGATCATAATCTTTGAGGAGCTCCAACCATCTCCTACATCTCGAGTTAAGTTCATTTGGGTGAATAAATACTTGAGACTTTTATGATCCGTATATGCCCCGACAGAAATCACCTCGTACAAGTAATGGTGCCATATCTTCAAATGCGGAGCTATGGCCGCAAGATCTAGATCGTGTGTCCGGATAATTCACCTCATGTTTCTTCAAGTGTCTAGAGGCATGAAGCGATCACCCGACCATTTTGTATCAAAACATAACCCAGAAGCCCTGTCGGCTAGCATCAACGTACCTTTGTGTGCTCCCATTCTTCGGTAGCGCCAAAATCAGAGAGCTGGCAGTCAGCAGATTGTTTAAGGCTCTGAAAGCTCTACCTCCTGATTATACCATACAAACTTGACATCCTTTCACGTCAATCTAGACAATTGAGCGACTATCAAGGAAAACCCTCAACAAATCTACGATAATGCAGGCAGGACCAAGAAAACTCCACAGTCTCGATCCTTTGTCTGCGACTGCTCCAATCTCATAATGGCATACGACCTTCGCGGATCGACAAAAAATCCCCTCCGCGAGAAACGACATGACCCAAAAATCTAACTTGTCTTAGCCAAAATTCACATTTTTGAATTTTGACATACGGTACTCATTCTTGAAGAGATGCAGCAAAAACGGTATGTCTTGAACATGATCCTTATTAAACTCCTTGAGAATACACCGATATATCGTCTATGAAGACTATAACAAGCGGTCGAGATAGTTACTGAAAAACTGCATTCGTCAAGTCCATGAACACGGTTGGGGCATTAGTCGGCCCAAACGGCATGACTGAGAATTCCTTAGTGCAGTATCGAATGTGGAAAATTTGTCTTTGGCACATCTTGAGTCCTAATCCACAAGCGTTGATATCCCGATTGAAGATCAATCTTCGAGAAAACTCGGGCACACGGCAATTGATCAAACAAATCATCTATGCGAAGCGGCGGATATACATTCTTCCATGAGTCACCCAATTAAGGCTGCTGTAATCCACCACACCCAATCTTAGTAAGGCCATCCTTTTTCTTCCTGAGAGCAGCCTTTGGAGGCACCCCAAGGTAACGTACTAGGGCGGATAAACCCTTTATCCAGCAACTCGGTCGGTGCCATCACGGCACGCGACATAGAGAAGAGGTAGTCCCCGGAGCTTAATCGATCTCAAAGTCAAACTCCCGAACCGGTGGTCGGGTAGCTCCTTCAGGGAAAACATCGAGAAACTCATGCCAGAACATCCTCCAAGTTTCGGTCCACGGCAGTGGTGTCTCATGATGTGAAGCCGAGATATGCCGTGCACCCACGGCGATTCATGCGTGCGGCCTCCCAAAGCGAAATAACACGGCGGGGTAAAACCGCCTCTCGCCCTCATAAATCAGCAACGGGCGATCGGGTTTCGAAACTCTACACCTTCTTAAAACGAGTCAGCGTGAAAACCCGATGCACCTATATTAATCCATCCCCCAAAGATGGCATCCAAAAATGGAGTCCTGTTGAAAGGGATTAGATCTTGCCTTCAACAACTGTATCCCCCAACTTTGATCTCCACATTCTCTATCCGCCGTGCCACACAATCTGCTCACCCAGTGATGACCAATATCTCCTCGTCCCAAGGTCCGAGTGGCCTATCGAGAATGTCGGAGGGGTGATCGCTCACATAGGAATAGTTAGACCGGTGTCCAATAAGTCTGAGCATACATTAAGAAGATAGGTGAAGATCACCTATCATTAAACAAAATTTACATAGACTTAGAATAAAATCACATCTAATATATATATATATGTCAAAATAGTTGAGCCTCTAAGGCTTTTACAACCGGTGTGTAAAGATGTCGAGTAGTATCTTGTGGAGCAAAGGTACACAGCATAAAATACCTGTACAATTATCATGATGCAATGCCGGCATCCCACGAAAGAAGTGGAAAAGCGAATAGAGATCCTATTATATAGGATTAGAAGGAGGAGTACCCGTGATGTCGGGGTTCGCCACCAGCGTCCTCTGTGCCATGGCATAAACACAGGAGCTTTGAGCCTAGAGAACAGCTGTCGTGCAGTGCGCCTTTATCATTATTACGGTGGTCACCACAGAGGTAGAAGATCTTCGGCGAGTAGGCTCCTTGTGGCGACCCATATGAGGGAATTACTAGTGCGGTTACGTGAACTCTTGTCCTCAGAGTCCCTAACTCGAGAGCGGGAACTTCGATATGTCGGCTTCTACGGTGGAAGCAAGTGGCCCCCGACTTTCTTGAACATGCTCCTATCGAGATAGAGCCTATTGCACCAACGACAATAAGGATGCCGGTGAGTAGTATCTTTGTGCGGGGGGTGAGTCGGAGCGGACGTACGAGACACAAGTCTTGTCTCCATCCCGGCTCGGAATCTGATCCAAATCCGCCTATACGGGCGGATCCACTGCCCCTCTTGGAGCTCTGTGAGAATGAGACTTCCTCTTTCTTCCTCTTGCTCTCTTGCCCTAGCCTCGCGGCGCGGACCAAAGCCTCCGCGGTGAGGCACGGAGTCTATCACCTCAGCCGGTGTGGCTGGCTGGAGTGTGATCATATACCTCTTTATCTGAGGCTAAGACCGTCCTCGAACTTGAAGCGCAAATGCGAGGTGTGGCCGAGATCCCGGTGCAAATGCGGCAGAGTCTCCGCATGTGCGCCTCATACTACGAGACAGTACGGATTCCCTGTGTCGCCGTCCCAACTCCGACCTCATCCGGTCCATTTGGTAGAGTGGGAAGAATCTGCGATCAAACTCGAGAAGGAAATCATCCCACCGCGGTGGCTACGCTCGCCTCATCGATGAGGCCTCCCACATAAGAGGGCCTCTCCCTCTAATAGTCCCATTCTGCCACTTCCAGAGCCAGGCTCCTCTCTAATCCCCGGATCGGTCAAAGTCGTAGGTGCGGTTGATCCAATGTAGGCTGCCAAGCATCACCAAACCTGTGAAATCGGTGCACCCCATCTGACGGGCCTCATTATGTGTCCAACTCATGTACCCGTCTAAGAGTAGCCGATGTGGTCTCCTCGGCCTCGACAAAGTAAAAGAACCGGCCACCGGCGGTGGAATCGGTGCCGAAGGAGCGGCTGTTGCTGGGAGTGTAGGCACACATTGTAGAGGAGGGGTAGTGGGAGGTGAAATCGGACCCCATGCGAGCGTGCCACTCGTACACGTTTGCCGAAAGGCATCGAGGTGTGGTCACGAAGTCTCATCTCGACGATTGGCTGGGTAGGTGCAATTTTTGTACGCAGGTCGAGGAACGATCCTCGGGCTCGTCTAATTCCTCTGGTGGGGTGAAACGGGTGCTCCGTCGGTCGTCATGCTTACGCAGAGAAGGATCCTTATTAGGTATCGTTCAAGAATAGGCATGGTTCAAGAAATTTGGACTAATCACAGCATGACTACCCTGCCCAAAAGAATGAATCCTTAGTTCAATAAGGAGTGAAAAAATAGCATGTTAGGTTAGATACAAACGTATCTAAACTCCCTAAAATGGATGAACTCATGTACCTATGACCATATCTTGGGACCATCAGCGTATGAAACTCATGCATTGAGGACTTTAAGCACAACAACACACTTGGGAATGTTTTCAAGACTCTTTTCCTACATAGCTCTCAACCTAGAGCTACGTGCCAATCAGTATCCCACGCCCCAAACCGGGAATCGTGAACAGCCGCCCGTTATCCTGGATGCCGGCTGTATTTTACGAGGAAAATCGGCGAATCTCTCCATAAATCATAAGGTCTCCCATGTACAAATAAACACAGACCACTGTGATAATTTAAAATCATCCTGTAAATTAAACAAATGACCATCCCAGCCTCTCAAAACCAACAAATCTCACAAGTGACATCCATGACAACGCAAGGCTAAATAAATACTAACAGCCCTAGCCACAGACCTCTACTGTCATACCCAACTAGGGCATGAGCGGCCGCCACACCGAGCGGACCTAAATTTTATACAAATATATTATAAATTCCCAAGTTAACACTTTAAATATTTACAAATGCCTCAATGCAAGTGAAATATAATAGTTTATGAAACAAAAGTCCAAAATTATACAGTCATCCCAAAATATGTACAACGATCAACTACGGGATCTCAATATCAAGACCACGCAGGTCGACATAAAAAAATCTGGAAATTCATATTTTCAATTAAAACTTAAATATCACCGCCGTAAATACCAATCCACCAATAAAGATCATACCTCTAGAACCAAATGCGTCGCCCTAGCACCATAATCCGTCTAGGGAGGGGAAGAGGAGGGGTGAGTACTCGGGGAAGAATACTCGAGAGTCAGTGAGTCAATGTAATCGTCTAATATTGGGTGTAAAGCGGAGTGTCAAAGCATAAGTATACAAATCGTATTCAAATCATCATGCTTTTCATTTTAACAATATATCATTAGCACGCATTGTCAAATCAAATATGCATCCAAAGCCTTGTCAATAAAATCATAGAATTTGCCGAGAAAGTGTCTTGGCAGAGGTCTACCTCGACCTATGACGGACACAGAGTGTTATATGCAAATTTATTTAAAGTGCTCTAACCCGACGTTGGCGATGGACCTCGTCAGGTGATAGACTTGGAGAGAATATCCAAATCCTCTCCCTTTCGGGTTCAACCTGGCTAGTACCGTGTCGTAAATATAATCTCGACAACTCGTGGGATACCCCAGGTCTAGGCATATCCGAACGCCACCCAAGCGCCTCTCACGGTGTCCTACATAGCTACGAACAATACATACCAAAGTCCTCAAGGCCAAAAATCAATATCATATCAAACATGTGCGTAAAATCAGGTTCACAAACCAAATGCAACATATAGCATAAAATGACACATTATACATTTTAACCATATGGATGCATATTTTCATAATTCAACCAATTTTTGGACACTCCATCGATTTATAAAAGTCAGTTCCAAAACCAGTCAAAACATTTCAAGCACACGATAAATCATGCTCATTTATCAAAATGTTGTAAAACAGGGTTTACATATTAAACGAAAACATTGAAATAAATGTCACTCATGGTATACGGGAGGGTCAATCACTCCCTACAATGCACAACAAGTATAAAAACCGTGCTCCCCTCGATCGGTCTCAAGCAAGTCACTACAATTATAACACATCACATATGTCATGAATTGAAAAATTACTAAGTTAGTTAGCATTTTAACTAACCCTATATCTAGGCCAAAACCAGAGCATGCTAAATACTCTCTCAAATACGCGTATTTCCATCTTCTTCTTTCTCCATCACCAACAACAACTCCATGTTCCATAGATTCATTCCTCATAGTATCATCACCAAGCATACATGCCTCTCATTCCAACCTTTGATTACACAAAACAAGTTTGCACACAAACATATTTATTCTTTATCAAATTTTCTCCTTCAACATACAATATATAATACACATACATTGATCATACATATACATGCACATAGTTCTCACACCTCAACCTCAATTATATCCATGCACATTCACCATTTCACCACAAAATCCGCACACTTTCTACCATTCTCCTTGGCCTTTAAGGTGATTTTAGTACACAATAATATCTCATTATGCTCAACCAACAACACCACTTTTCAGCCCATATACACTTGTATATACTCACAATTCAATCAAATGAAATCTTACTCGATCCTCGATTGACCTTTCCTAATACAAAATCATAATTATGTCATCAATTTCCATTTTTTCTAATTTTTGTACAAATCTCAATTCTTCAATTCATGAATACACTCTAATGTCATCAATTGCATTTCATTTATAAATAAGTAACACATTGAAAGTCAAGTCTAATGCAATCCTAAAGATCATTCAATATCGGAATTAACCATAAAATAATAAATCTTCTCCCAATTCATAAACTTTCCGATTCTTATCCAAATATTTCCCAAAGTATATATCATTTCAACGTAAGAAAGTCTAGTTTCATACGCAGAGATTGTATTTCAATTACTTATATACAAAACAACCTATAATATAAAAAGAATGCATCAACCCTTAGCTCCAACCCTAGATCCAAATACTTTCATACATATTTGAATTAAACTCTAGAGAAAACATTCAAATCAATTCAATTCGATTCTATTATCCTTTAACATGTTTCTTTAGTATCAGACAATCTAGTTTTCTGAAAAATCTAGATAACACCTTAGAATTCACATACCAAATTTCAAGAAAAATGCACTCTCCTCAACTTCCACCTATTACAAGACATATATAAGAATCTTATTCTAAATTCAACCTAATCTCATTCATCTATTGAAGGAACCAGAATTTTACCTCACCTAGGGTTTCCACAGTTCAGACCTAGCTTCCATTCGCCAATTGGGCTCAGTCCCAAGCACCTAATGTATCCAAATCAAAGCGAGTTCAGACATTTAGCTTAATTACAAAGAGATATCAAAACCCTAGAACTAATTTTATCCGTAGCTATACAATGAAGGATTTCACGACCTAGGGTTTACGAAGTCTGACTTGTGGGCACTTGGGGGCTCGAAGGGTTGCGAGATTATTGGCGCGACGGAGCAGTCACGCGCGTAGTGAAGGAGGACCGATAACAGTCGCGTGGGAAATAGGAAGAAGAGCTCCATCTCCCGCGTAGAGAGAAAATAGAGAGAGATGCGAAGGGAGAGAGTGAAACAGAGGAGTGGATGAGAGAGAGTGAGCGGAGGCGATCGGTTGCAGCGGAGGACGGCGGTGGCGCTCAACGGCGGAGGAGAAGGGGCGGGAGAACAGTAAGAGATTCGCGAGGAGTGAGAGACGAAGAGAGAGAGAGCGAATGTGGAGAAACGGGTAGAGGGAGAAAGTAACGGCTATGGCCATTTGCGGCCGGTGGGTGGTATGCGGTGACGAGTGGGTGGCGGAGGGAGTAAGAGAGCCGCGGTAGAGTAGGTAGGTAGAGAGAGAGAAACGGGAGCATGACAGGGATTCAGGCTTGCAGCTCCTAATCCTATTTAAGGCAACCACGCGGCGTTTTCTTTGCGTTTACAACACCCCCTTTTTTTTTTATAAATGAGTAAATAATTAAATAAATAAATGAATAGGTGCGTGTATATATATGTATATAAATTTTTATACTCACCCTACAAATGGGAAGTACGAACATTTTAAATATACCAAAAGTTCGATTTAAAAAAACCTAAAAATCGAAAATCAATATAATATATATAAAAAAGAAATTTCTGCTTATATAAGTATCGAGAAATATTTTATATATATTTCATAAACAAATACATTAGTACGGACAACGATATCTTGTTACATTTACATTCCTACGCCATATCCAGCCCATCTACAAATGTCTTCTCTACATTGCCTTAAGAAGAGACGTTGAAGTCCAAACACCCTAGTTGTAGAGGTTTGAGGACTCCAAAGGCTCTAAAGAAGATGGTGTAGTTGCAGATCTATACTCACTAGGGAGTTCAATTAAGTCGCCTAAAACATCCATATCCATCTCCAAATCCATGACCCCTTCTCCGTCATTGCTCATCAAAGGGGGTCAGTGCTAAGATATGGGTGAACCGAGACTAGGATCAAGCAGTTTCTTTTTGCATCGATGGCGAGCTATGAGTCTCCTCTAACCCTAGGGTGTCATCTCTATTATGCTTGCTAGAGGTGTCCATCGATTGTTGTAAAGGGATGTTCGGTGTAGGAGAAAGCAATGGGGGTTTTTGACTAAATTGGCTTGGTCCTGATGGCGGATGGCATCATCTGTCTTACTTCTGGTCATAGAATAGCGTGAAGGAGTAAGATTTTTCAGCTTATTGTTCCCCATCACTCTTCTAGCAAGAGTGAAATCTTCCTTATATTAGTGGATGCAGCTAGTAGCGAGCTCAATGGGCCCGATTTTGGGATGGAAGTGCTCGCCTAGGCCCATCTACTTGGGTCCGAGTGAAGTAAGAGAGGAGGAGAAACTTGAGGTGGTACGAGGGCATAGCTTAGGCCATGGTTTAATGAAACCAATGGCTTAAAGGGATCAAGGTCCACTATCTTCTCATGGGCTTGACTTTGATCTAGCAAATCAATCTTTGAATTTTGTCCGCAATTCAAGTACACAAGCTTGCCATTTCTTCTCCTCTGACCTTCCTTGCTGGGGAGGGTTGACACCATTAATTTCTGCAAAATTAAATTTGTATGATGTTGAGCATCAATTCT
Source organism: Dillenia turbinata (assembly GCA_037126225.1). NCBI lineage: Eukaryota > Viridiplantae > Streptophyta > Magnoliopsida > Dilleniales > Dilleniaceae > Dillenia > Dillenia turbinata. Next base: position 24,830,892 of record JBAMMX010000020.1, on the reverse strand, counting down.
TTCCAATGACCCATTTAATTGGACAACCCAATTATTTTAAAACCCATAATTCATCTTTCGGTATACATTCCAATTTTCCTTATTAGTGAGCTCCAATCCCTTTCATTCTGGCAGGATTTTATCATCATGGGTATAACCTTCCATTTCCTCTATTAATCCCACTCATTAGTCAAACTACTTATCGTAGGTCCCATAGCCATGGGTACAAAGCCGACCGGGAGGTGACCAAATTTTCCGGGTTTCTTTTGGACTTGTACATAGGGTTCATATTCTGTTTTCACAACTTGAGCTTTATATGTTGGTGCTAGGGAGACTGCAAGAGCAATGTTAATGTCTTAGGGGTGAACTGGTGCCGACAGGTGATTGTCCTTAGAGTGTTCCACTCTTTCATGGCCAAAACAAAGAGAGTGAATGCCTTCACACTCCATTGACTGGATTCTTTTCCTTATTTTTACTTGAGGGATGAGAAGCTTAAGGAGGTCTATTTTAATGCAAAGTCTGGCATAGTTACCTCTGGCAGGCCAGTTGTAGACATTGGTGTCCACTTTCAGTGTCGACCCAACTTTCGGTTAATCTGAAGTAACACATTTTCATAAAAAACCAGATTAGCGGCACAGTAATGGCACCCACACTACGGTTTTTACTTTCCTTCTTCGAGGGGACAAACCATGGTTTCTATTTCATCACTATCAAGTAGTATGCTTAAATTGTCCTGATCCTTTGTTAAGGTACGAAGAAGACATATTATAGGGATAACTTACGTGAGATAAAAATCCCTCTCCATGTCCATTAGATTGAGTTCACCCTAACTTGCACAATGACATAATTTAGGACCTCGAGAAATGGTATCCCATTGGTCTTTCCCCATAATTTTACTACTATCAGCCGATTGTCGTCGTCACCGGGAGAAGTTGCAGTTGCTTGTCTAAATGTGGACAGAATGAATGATTGACTCATTCCCAGCATGTCTCTCTCGTCCTTCCTCATCTAACTTAATTTCTTCACCAATACACATGGTGGTACAGTCCATTGTGGGTAAAGGGTCCAAACCGAGGAGCGAGTCCTTGAAACTTGTAGTTAAGGTTAGTCACTCCTCCCCATCATTCCCTTTGATTTTCTTGATGCTCCAATAGAGATGGTCTTCCTCCTCGGACAAAAGATGTTAGTCTCCATCTCCCTTTCCTATCATGCTGAAACTTCTTGTTAGACCTAATTAATCTGTTCATACTTTGTTTTACTAAAGAATGAATAATATAACATATATTTCAATACCTAATGACAGGACATGGCCCAAGACCCAATTGGAAGGGTCAATCTTTGGAAAGCCCATAAGCCCGCCTCAGCGACCAGTGTCTCAATGAGTGCCACGACAACCTACCGGGGGGTCTTAGCCGTCCAAATCTCCGAACACTAGGGCCTCGGTCACTCCGCCAGGCGAACGTAGTACACCAAGCAAGGGTGATCGCTCCAAGGAGGCAATTTAGCGTCAATCCTTTAACCAAACAGAGTGGCAATCCTGAGATCTTTCAATCAAGGAAAGTATCCATCTTGAAAACGGAAATTTTTCAAAGGATGAGAATCGCAACCAACACAGAATATTGAGTCCTTGAGATTTTCGGATCAACCGGATAAGGAAGGTAGGGTTGAAGCCTCTAAGTGGTGCACGACTCTGAAAGGTATAAGATCTCTCAAAACCCTTTAAGCCAGGTATGCTTTCAAGACAAAACACATTGGCACACCAATCACAGGGAATCACTCCCTCACAGTCTCAGTCTATTCTTTAATTCGAAAACTGCTCTTTACTAACTTGAGCGTCGATATCTCCCTATTGGAGTACCCTCCGATGGTTTTTAAGGTGTTTTCCTTTCTCTTACTCGAGACCGTCTTAAGTTTCCATAAGGAGCCAGATCTCAGTGGAGCTATAACCCACACTCTTGATTGACACCGTCCCGTGAGTAACAAATTAAGAGCAACTTTTGTCATTCGAATAACCATGCCTCTGAGAACCAGAGCATCCTCAAAGGCTACCCTCATTGCGGAAGGGTATTCCCCTATGCCCACCACACCTATAACCCCTTCGGCATCCCACCATTCAAACCATGACCATATGTTTTCTCCTCGACCGTCCCGTCCGTGCCGGATTAACTGTAGCACTGCAGTAAGCCAACCATGGCCTCAAGGCCCGAGCAGTTAATCAACCCTAGTGATAGACCGGAGCCAAAACTCCAAAGAATGAGTAAACAATTAGAAGAGCTCAGTGACACCTCGAGTCAGACGGCCACTCGTCCGCCATTCCTTGAGTGGAGTACAAGCAACCACCAAGACGAGAACTTCGCTAACCCCGGAGCCATCAATAACCACTCAAGATGATCCCCAAGACTTCAAAAGGCAAGTCGAACAACTTATGGCTGCCGAACTGAAGAAGAAGGGTGTTGGGACGGGGAAGCCCCCTATGTCCTTCAAACGAATCACCATTTGATTCTAAGATATCCTTAGAACTGATACCGAGAGATGTCCTATTACCTTTCATGGAGCAATATGATGGAACATCTGATCCCCGTGACCATGCTTTTCCTCGGTCCACTTCATAACAATTATGATCTCCCAAGATTTATCGGACGCCGTGATATGTAAGCACTTCCCCACTACTCTAAAGGGAAATGTCTTGGCATGGTTTAATTCTCTTTTTACCGTTCAATATCAAGCATTTTAGTCTAACTTCGACAATTCGCACCGACTCATTTCCCATAATCAGCCGGGGGGCCAAATGAAGGGTCCACTTCTCTACTATCATTGCGACAATGGAAGGAAGAATCTCTAGGGATCTCTGGAAAGATTTAAACGAAATGCTAGCAAAGTCCCGCTTTGGATCACAACATCGCATTAGTTGCCCTCCTAACGGGCTTACGCTCTTTCGACATGAAAGTCTCTATCACAAAAAAGTCCCCAGCAACCATCCAAGAATTTTACTCCCGAGCAGAGAAATATATTGCGACAGAAGAAGCAAAGGCGTTCGACCGACTAAAGAACCGCCCCAAAGAAAGGAATGCACCGATCGCCTCGTCGGCCCCTCTCCGAAGAGAAACAAATCAGGGAGTTCGCCCACGAAGGTTCAGCGTCTACACTTCCCCGATCGATACCCCAAGTCAGGTTTTATATCGATAAAAATAAGTCATATGTGGTGGTCCCCTCGTCCCATGGAAGAAGATCCCAAGAAAGACAAGTTCAGGTACCGTCATTTTCATCGAACTTCTACCACACAACCGATGTGCAAAAGGCTTAAGGATGAGTTGGAATTCTTGATTCGCGCTGGTAAACTACGGAGTTCATCGGTGCGAAAGGAAGGAACCCGCTTCTCCAGACAGACACAAGACACCACGTTTGAATGAACTGACAATGGGCTAGATCCTAGGCCACCGCACAAAGAACCGAAGGATGATCCTCCAAATCCATGGTGAAGATAATTGGCACGAGCCTTATGTGCCCACTAGCATCTGTCCGACCTACAACCTGGATTTCCCTGCGCTTTTTCCTTGATAAGGGTTTCGATTTTCTCTTATTATACATTAATAACATGTGGCATGGGATTTTTAATGATTCGCGGAGAAGAACACCCCATTTAATTTACCGTCGGGTCTCAGTCGCCTAGATTTTTCCTAACGAATGTGTCGTTAAGTTGGGATAAAACTCTCCAAACGGGCGGACACGACCCTAACTTCTAAAGCCTTTAATCGGTCGTCGGGTCTCAGTCGTCCAGATCCTTCCGAACGAATATGTCGTTAAGTTAGGACGAAACTCTCTGAACGGACAGATATGACCCTAACTTCTAAAGCCTTTAATTGGCCATCCAGGCCTCGACCACCTTGATCCTTCGAACAAATATGTGGTAAGTTGAAACGAAACTCCCAAATGGGCGGATATGACCCTAACTTCTAAAGCCTTTAATTGACTATTGAGCCTCAGTCGCCCAGATCATTCCGAACGAATGTGTTATTAAGTTAGGATGAAACTCCCCAAATGGGGGGATACGGCCCTGACTTCTAAAGCCTTTAATTGGCCGTCGAGCTGAGTTGCCCAGATCCTTCCAAAAATATATCGTTGAGTTGAGATGAAACTCCTCGAATGGGCGTACACAACCCTAACTTCTAAAGCTTTTAATTGGCCATCGGGGCCTTAGTCGCATAGATCCTTCCCGAATGAATATATTATTAAGTTGAGATTTAAATCTCCCCGAATGGACAGACACGACCCTGACTTCTAAAGCCTTTAATTGGCCGTCGGGTCTCATTCACTCGGATCTTTCCAAACGAATGTGTCGTTAAGTTGAGATGAAACTCCTCGAATGGACAGACACGACCCTAACTTCTAAAACCTTTGATCAGCCGTCGGGTTTCAGTCACCCGGATCCTTCCGAACAAATATGTTGAAACTCCTTAAATGGGAGGACACAACTCTAACTCCTACGGTTTCTAACCTATCAACGGGCCTCAATCAGCCAGACTTTCCAAACTAATATGTTGGACCAATCTCCTCGAACGGGTAAAAGCAACCCTAACCTTAAAGGTTCTTAGTCAAACATCAGATATCGAACAATCCAACTCAACTGATCGGACACTCATTAAGAGGGCAAATCTCCCTGACCTCACTTGACTAACGGGATATAGTATTCAAAAATTTCTCGAAAATCATTACATTTCAATAAGTTATGGAGCAAAAATTTCTTCACAAAATCACAAGGGAGTAGAGGGAGTAGTGGAAGTGATAAGGGCAAAATCCGAATCCGCTGATCTCTCGAGAAGGGGCAGAGCCTCGTACTGACTGACCTGTCAAACAATCTCTTCGGTATACTTCAGACATTCGAGTAACCTGTGCTGAGAAAGTTGGAGGTTGACAGTGTCTGCGAGCATGATGCCTTGAGATCGGCCATTTCTTGTTCGACCCTTCGAAGGATTCCTCTTGAAGACGAGCTAATGTTTCAGCAGCTTTCAATTGCGCTCCTCGAATGCGTACCTCCATTTTCAATTCTTCACAATGAGCATGGGGCGAAGCAAGGTCTTCCTGAAGATGCTCAAGTTCTTTATTTTTCTCCTCTGCAATGCACTTCCCTTGGTTCTCCAGAGCATTCCGTAGCGCCAGCACTTGGTCTCCCATGCAGATAAATTGGTTATCGCGATCTCTCCTCCGTTTCCTATGAAGTTCGGTTAGGGCCGAGACCTGGAAAGAAATGTATCGATTAGAATCATGAGATGGCAAATCGAGCTTAACTCTTACAAGAAGAATGCTCACTGTAAGGCAAAGAGAATGAATAGCTTTGTCGATACAATCCACAGGTATCATTTAGAGAGAGAGTTTCGGAGGAAACTCAAACTGCTCAGCAAGTTGCAATGTCGCCTGCGGATCAATGAGATTAAAATTACAACCCCCTACCGAGACTACCACCGATCCTTCCTCAAAGTTACGTCCCTCTCCACTAACAGACTCAACCGGAATAGGTGGTAGAACGCATTAGTCATCCGCTATATCTTCCAAGAGACACTGGGATCCTCGGGGAGACTGTTCCAATGCTTCTCCTGGATCAGAAATAGGGATCTGTGTCACTGGAGGTTCCTCCTGCCATTGTGAATCCTGAGCCGGAGCACTCCCAGAGCCTCAAGGAGTCCCTTGTCGGGGGCACCTTCCTCTTCAATCTCAATGAGCCCATCAAAGGTCCCCGAGTAATAGATCGTTTGGTTTCCTCCCGCTTCAGAATGCTCTTGGGAAGGCTCATGCTCTCCAGTTCCGGCCTGCTTTTCCTCTCCAACATGTGGGCTAGACACTCGAACCCTGGATCTTTTCTGCTAGGATTTGGGAGAAGTATTAGATGCCTCCTTCGTCGCATACGACCGCACTTCCCGTTCGGTAGAAATCTCGTTGAAAAGATGGGCATCTATGACTAACATAGTGTTAACCCACTCCATTTCCTGTCATTCCAGTAAAAGAGATTTTGTGATCTGACTTGTCTCGTCCACCAGCAAGCCGACAACAGCAACATTTCATCCTCTACCAAAGAATCTACCCAAAATCTCCGATGATGAGCCTCACAATGGCGTGCGATAGCCCATAGAAAGTGAGAATGACGAAGGATATCAGGGGTCTTCATGTTTAAGAAAGATACTTGACTGGCATCCAGAAACGCTAGAAGGAGATCCTTGTTCAAAAACATCACATAGAAAAATTTCTACATCCAATTTTTATCTTGAGATTCACTATAAAAGAACCTTCAGCGAGACTCCCTACGAGTTTGGAGTTTATACCAGCCACGGATAGAACCCTTGGAACTGCATCGCCTCAAAGAGAAGATGGCACCCAAAATCTCTAGGTCGAAGCGGACGCGAAAGAACCCTAGTAGGGAAATTAGGGCAATCGCAAAACACCAAGCGGTCGGGATAAGAAGCGAGGGATGAATGTTTCAATACCTCAGGATCTCTGCCAACGGGCCAGTGTATGAGATCTTTAAGCCATACTTCACACACTACTTATATATTGGGACACAATCATCGGGAGCATGACTTGCCTTGTCCCTCTCACCTGGCAATACAAACTCGAAGTCGCTTCCGAGTGACATTTCCATTTGAACCTCCCTCAGGTCCTCTTCGGTCATGGTGCTTTAAATAATATCCACACTTTGCAGCGAGAAAGAATCTCTCGACATTTTCTTTATGAAAGGAAGTTCTTCAGAGAAGGGTTAGAAGAACAGTATAGCTGATGGAGTATACAATCCTTTAATAAGCTTGAACCCTTATAAAGCATATAAAAGATGATTCACGAAAACCGAAACAATAAAAACCAAGTCAAGAAAGGTTCTCCCCCTTTTCTCGAAAGTTATTACTCATGACGCTTCTTTTCCTAAGAAGATCATGAGTCGGGGGGCAAATGATGGGATATGGTTTAAGACCCAATTGGAAGGATCAATCTTTGGAAAGCCTATAAAGAGCGCCTACTGACCGGTGTCCAACGATTGCTATGACAACCTACCGAAAGGTCTTAGCCGCTCAGATCTTCCGAGCAATAGGGTCTCAGTCGCTCCGTCAACCGAACGTAGTACACCAAGCAAAGGATGATCGCTCCGATCTGGCAATCAAGCGTCAATCCTTCAACTGAACAGAGCGACATTCCTGGGATCTTTCAGTCAAGGAAAGTATCCCTATTGAAAACGGAAATTTCCTAAAGGATGAGAATCGCAACTAACACAGAATATTGAGTTCTCGAAATTTTCGGATCAGTCCAATAAGAAAGGTAGGATTGAAACCCCCAAGCGGCGCATGACTCTAAAAGGTATAAGATTTCTCAAAACCCTCTAAGCCAGGTACGCTCTCGAGGCAAAACATATTGGGCACACCAATCATAAGGAATTACTCCCTTAAAGTCTTAGTTTGTTCTTTCATTCAAATACCGCTCTTTACTGATTTGAGCGTCAGTGTCTCCCTAGCGGAGCACCCTCCAACGGCTTTTGCAGGTGTTTTCCTCTCTACTGAGGGAGACCGTTCGAGTCTACAAGGAGCCGATATCTGTAGAGTTATAACTCATCTCCAACACCTAACAACTCAACCCTTAAAACACAACCCAAACAATCAAAAGACGAGCTAATGCTCCAAAAAGCACAAAACTCATAATAAAACAATATGACTAAAACATACATGAGATCACCGGTTTCCAAACATAAAAGTATTGGACTTTCATATGTATAAACTTTCTTAATAAGAAAAATTATGCTATATGAAAGTTTGGGATATAACAAATATATGCCATGCCCAAAACTTTTATTTTTCCAATAAAAGTAAAATATAGAGCCATAGTCCAAAGGGTCTTTGATCTAGTGTGTTTATTGTGCTGGTGAGTGAAATATAGTTAATGTTTGCCATACATTTAGAGAATGTATGGTTTGATGTATTCTAACGAAAATTTGATTACCTATCATCTATCTCTCTCTCTCTCACTGTGGCATGTTTACATATAGATAATAGGAGTGCTATACATGTTAGTACATTGATGAGGATTGTCATTTGCCATGATATCGGAGATCTTGGAGGTAAGGGCACTATATTTTGTCATATATCAATTTACATTACAAATTTACTAATTTGATTACCAAGTTTATTATTAAAATTACAAAATTGCCCTTGTCACAAGTGACTTTCCATACAATAGACATGATAGACTTAGATAGGAAGACTAATTTTGTTAAAATTAATTATTCAAAAGAGAACATAGTAAAAATTAAAAGTTCAGATAGTTATTTAACAACAAAGTAAAAGTTCCGAATAATTTTATATTTTTTTAGGAAATTGTTATAAAATTTACATATTTTTATGATAACAAAATATTCATGTTTACTAACATATTTATTAAGTGTACATATTTCAAAAAATTTAAATAGATCAAATATATATATTTATATATTTTCTATGAGTAGAAGAATATCTTCTATGGGTAGAAGATTTTAATCTGCAGATTTCAAAAATTCTATTTTTGAGACCTATTCAGCATATTAAATATAATTTAGGTACTGTATTCAATCCTAAAAAAATACTAGATTGTTCAAAACAACAATAAACTTTTCAAAATTCAAATTTCAAGTTAATGTTGCTTTCAAATTTTGATATTTCCATCCAAATTCTTGCCGGATAAGATGTTGATCATTAAAGGGTTGGTACAAACAAACTTGTTAAAAGGTCTAATAGTCCAATAAATTTGAATTTAAATATCTAGAACATTGGAGAGTAATTGAAGTTCAAATTTTAAATTTTGAAGGTGCAATAGTATGAAGATTTGAAGGAGAAAATCATGTTGAAATCAGGAATTCAAACTTTCTATTGAAGGGTGCCAATTGTGGTGATGAGTTAAGTTGGTAATCTCTTCTATATATGCAAAGGATTTGGTTAAGCATGTAATGAAGAAGAGAGAGAAAGTGCTATATGCACGGATTTATGAGAAGTAATAAAAATGAAAGTCACTTTGATTAACAGAAAAACCATCACAAAAAGTGTTTAACAATCGACCTTGTCTGTCAATTTTTTCTAAACTTGTGAGAGACAATTGTTTTAGTTTTTTTGTAAACTCATTTATAGTCAATCTGTAACATTTTTAATAACGAGATTGTTGAGTGAGAGACTTCAAATTAGTGTTAGTAAGTCAAATTTGTGAGAGTGAGAGTCAAAAAAGTTTCTAGACAATTTTCTTTCTAGGTCAGAAGTCTATTTCTCTAACATCACTCCTCATTTTATATGCATTATCACTTTAATTTTTTACACTTAAAAATATAAAATATAACATATTTTAAAAGAAGAAAAATTCGTGAAGATTTAGACAATTAATTCAATCTATTTTATTGATTGTCTTGGGACCAACATTTTTAAATGATAAAAATGAACAAAAAAGAAAAATAATAAAATTAAAAAGGAGAATAGAGTTTTATTTATTTATTTTTTAATTAACTATCAATATTTAAAAATATGTCTAATTTATTTTAAATAATTATAAAATTTAATATAAAAACTAATTATTGATTATTTTTTATTTTTAAAATTCAAATTCCGGACGATGCCCTGTGTTTGGCAGGGGAAGAGAGCCAAAGTTTCGCAAACTAAGCATGAAGCGTAGCTTGAAAGGAAGGGGTGAGAAACACAAGGGTAAGTCGAGTCCATCCCCTAAAGACAATAATTTTGGGGCAGAGAAAGACATAACAGGCAAGGAAGAGGAAGACAGCAGACAAGAAGCGTGCCGTAGAGGAAGGGAGGGAGGGAGAGAGAGAGAGAGAGAGAGAGAGAGAGGGAGAGAGAGAGGTCTTTTAGAAAGGGGTGGATTCGGCGCCATTTGGACGCTATTATTGCATCTAATATTAGGATTTAAACGCTGTGCACTGCAATAGTTCAGAGGTTAAAAATTGCTTTTCTTTTTAATTTATTTAGCTAAATCACGAAAGGAAGATGCGACTGTGACTGTGCTGTAAAAAAAAAAAAAATCAAAGAAACGTATCGAGAGAGAGAGAGAGAGAGAGGGAGGGAGAGAGGATGTTCTTGATTGTACTCGTAGACGAGGGGGGGGGGGTTCGAAGTTGATCGGATTTTGACTTGAGAGCAGTTCCCAAATTCTGTCGAAAATCAGGTAAAGCTGAATCAATCAATTCTACTCTACTCTACTCTGTTTTGGTGGAATTCAATTCTCAATTCATTGGGGGGTCTGAGTTTTGGTTTTTTTGAGTAAATGACAGACAAAAGTGAATGGAGGCTTTGGTGGAATTGGAATTCAATTCTTCGTCTGGTGATTCTGACTGTAATTCAGTTCAATTCGCTTTCAGATAATATTAATAAAGGAGAAACGAGGGGCTTTTCCTCTTCCCCAACCTAAGGTTGCTTTGCTTTGCTTTGCTTTGTACTATTCTTTACTCCTAATCCTCTCTCTCTCTCTCTCTCTCTCTTCCTCTCCCTCAATTAAATTTACTACTGCGGGTGTCTGAATTGTTGAATTCGTATTGGAATTGCTATACACATTTGATTTGGCCACCCAAAACCGTATCTCTCTCTCTCTCTGTCTCCATCAATCAAAAGAAAGAAGAAAAAAGTTGGAAGTGTCAATTGTCACACATGGCTTCACGTGACTGAATTGAAATTTCTTTTTCTGTTGTGTTTTCATTTCATTTGTTGAATCTGGGAATTTCTGACAATTTTCTACAGGAGGCCCATCCTCTGCCTTGCAACTACTCTGACCGGTGAGAACATCTATTGTCCACATAAATCTCAGAGAGAGAGAGAGAGAGAGAGATTTCTAGTAGTACTCGTGACCTTTGGTAGTTGGCATTTAATTAGTCCTCTCCTCTTTATGGGCTTTGTTAAACCTGTCTAATTTCTCTACTTTCCTTGTGACTACTTGTCTACATCCTTCGAAGCGAATTCAAGTTTTCCATAATCATATGAATTTGCTTCCTCTGCGGTTGGGGAAGAGAGAGAGAGAGAGAGAGAGAGAGAGCTCTTACGTGCTTCTTCTCTGTTGCATTTGAATGTAGGACATCTCTTGACTTCCTGGTTGACTGGCAGGTAAAGTGAGCCTCAGGGAAAGAATATGGGTTGCATGGGATCTACTCCAAAAGATAATGGGGTGAATCGGCGAAGACCCAGAAACATTGGTGATGTCTATGTTTACGTTCCGGGCTTACGCATTCCTAAACCTCTTGATTTCTCCCAATCACTTGGTGATCAGTTGTCAAAGAATTTGATCGAACGCATGTCTGCTCTTAGAACTCGAATAGTTGTAATGGCTGGCCAGGAGGCTCCCACAATTACAAGAACTAGGAAAAGAACAGCCACCCAACATGGTGCGTTAAAGAGAATACTAATATTTTCTTCTGGTGATTTCTAGATTCTGTTTGCAGTTATGGTTTTTGTGTTTACAGGGGGTTCAACATTGGCGGATCTTCAGCAGGCTCTTGAAGATTACTTGCCAGTTCTGCTGGGATTGGCCAAAGATGGTATGGCAAAGCATGCATTAAATTCAACCCTAGTCTGTTTCTTTACTCTTGTTCCAGTGACCCCTTAAAATTTGGTAATGCAGGAAGTCATCTGCAACATAAGGTGCAATTTGTATGGGTTAATCAGGAGGATGAGGCAGAGGTGGGTGGCACTCTCTGTGAATTACGTGAATTGTTCCCTGCAAAACTTTTGTTGTTATTTCTATTCCAACATGTGAGTGCTGCATGTGAAAAGGTTTAATCTTTGCAGGAAACAACCATGTCTAATTGTTGGTATGAGGTATTGTCGGTTTTGCACTTAATGGCGGCACTGGCATTATCACAGGCAAACTTGTTACTGCTCCCGAGAACATCTGCTGATGGTTATCAGCCAAAAGTATCGGAAGGTAGCTTTTATAAAAAATATTCTCTCCCTTGTTTGTTTTCTTCATTCACTATCATGTTAGCAGTTGGAATGTTCTGTTAAATTAGACAAGTAGCAAAATGTAAATACTCATTGAAACTTGGAGTAACCATATAAATATTTGTTAGACAGAACACTAGGGAAGATGATTTCAGTGCAACTTGTGCTGCTTTGTTGGAATTTAAACTTCATGAATAACACTTTGGACCATAAATTTTGAAGTTCAAGTTTTCCTTTCACTGTTTATAATGTGTGCTTGATAGGCAAAGCAAATGGTATTTACATCTTTCAGCGATGTAGGCTTATATTTGTGTTGATTAATTGTGGTAGTTTATTATTGACCCAAACAAACCAGGAGATGGATTTAACTGGTATTCCAATCATGCATAACTATTATACCTATATAGCACAAAAAATCTTGCTCTAACTAACATCTTGTAATCCTATGAATATTGATTAAGTCTCTCTCTCTTGTTTTTCTTTGTCACTATCAATTCACCTTTTATCATTTATTTACTTGAAGAAACCAGGAAACATTCACCTTCATACCAACTTGTTAGTGGGAGCTTTGGAGGCCTGATTGCCAACTACAGCAATGCTCAAATTGGATTTTGACAAGATAATGGAAAATTATGGTCAATCTGCTTGATTGCGAAACCTCAGTATAACTAATAGATGTGCATGTTTGATTCCTTTTTAGGTATTGTGAGTTGCAACAAATTCCTCATTCCTCCCGTACCGATCCTTTCCTCTTCTCAGATGAGGGGACTCTCTTATCAGAATCTTCCTTTACCACTTCCCTATCCTTTAAAGTCTAATCATACCAGTTGCGGTCATACATCCTTTAGGTTTGAGAACATGTGGCTTTCTCATAGAAGTCTTAGAAAGGTGGTCAAAGAGTTTTGGAAAGATACCTTTACAGAAGGATGAAAGAGTTTCTAGTTCATGAGGAAATCAAAAGGTCTTAAGCAAACTCTAAAGGTTTGGTTCAAGGTCTTTGGTGCTGTTGGAGAAAAGTGTTATTATTTGTGGAATTAATGAGAGGGATAAGCTCTATTTGCTTTCTCTAAGCGGGTGTCTTGCCTTTATCTTTTTTGTGTTCTTTTAACATTATGCTCTATTTGCTTTCCCTTTTAAGAAATCTATTGGGGTAGCCAAGAAGATTGAGTAGTTGATGAGAGATTTCCTTTGGTTGAGAAGAGGGTGGCTAGAATAGATCATTTGCTTAGTTGGGAGTAGATTTCAAAACCTAAATAATGGTGATTTTGATATTGGAAGTTTGACGTCCAAGCACATTTATCTGGTAAGCAAATGGTTTTGGAAATTGCCCTTAGAATCCAATTCTTCATAGCATAAGGTTCTTTACAATAAGTATGGTCTTTGACAGATTGGATGCTGTGGTGAGAGCTTCTTATTGTACCCTTGGAAGTTTATCTCGTAGTTATCTTAGATTTTTCTTCCCCTAGCATCTTTTAGAGTTGTTCTCGTGTTCTATTTTGGAAGGATTCTTATATTGGGTACTCTCCCTTATGGATCACTTTCTTTGGACTCTATTGGTTGTCTATGCTTGACTAGACTTTTATCAAAAACTTTTTCAATTGGGAGGGAGGTTTGAACTTCTGAAATTTTCACTTCAAGAAATTTTGATGATAAAGAAATTATTCTATTTCTTCCTTAATTTCCCTTTTTCAGGGAAATGAACATTCTCAAAATGTTCTTGATATTTAAAATTGATATCTTGATTTTACAGGTGTTAGTCTCTTTTTTATTGTCTTTCTTTTTTTCTTTTGTGTGGGTGTTACGGGAGCTTTGTATAGAAATAACCTAAAAAAAAGTAAAATTCCTAAAAAAAACCCTCACTGAAAAATAATTCCAGAACTAACCCATGTATTTCGCGTCTTGAATGCGTGACATAGTGAAGACGCGACATTCATGAGCCTTCTTCTTTCCGGCAATGGCAGACACCAGATGAATGCTTGTGAGATGAAAAAAAAAAAAATGAAAAAAGGCAACCAGAAAGACAAAAACTGAAAAAGGAGGAGAATGGGGATGTTTCAGATTTCCAGGAGCCGCCTGTCTGCCTGCCTTACCTTACATCATCTGGTGTCTGCCATCAATCCCTTAGTGGGTTTCAAGGAATTTGAGTTTTGGGACGGTGAATCTTGTAATTTCTCAAGGGAAGCCCAAGTTTGAGACTCATGAAGTCAATCCTCTGAAGTAGGAGAAGAGGATTTTTTTAATCATTTTCTTGAATACCCAGGTCAATTTGCAGGACCCAATTTGTTCCTCTCCTATTTGCTGCCATCACTTGTACCAAATCCATCAATCCCTCGGTGCGTTTCAAGGAATTTGAGTTTTGGGATGGTGAATCTTGTAATTTCTCAAGGGAAGCTCAAGTTTGTGTTAAAAATACAGCACAAGAAATGAAGAAATACTTCTGATTTTTTTTGAAGAATAGTAAGAGAATACATAGAGAGATTTGAGAATATTTTCTCATACTTTTGGGAGAGGAGTGAGTGCTCTATTTATAGAACTACAAGGGGAGAAAGAAGATAACAAAAGAGAAGGAAAAGAGGAGAGAAAAGGGGCTGCCACCTGACCAGTGGGCCCCATCCCAAATGGCTAGTAAAATAGCTGTTTGGGATGCTTCCCAACCGCTAGTTTACTAGCCGTTGGGGACAGCCCTTGGCTCCTCTTTTGGGCCAAGGGCTGGGTCCTTTTTGGGCCTAAATGGGCAGCCTTGGGGCTGCCCTTCTTGGGTCTTCAATGCCTTCCTTGGTGGGCTGTTTCTGGATCTTGAAATAAGAACTAAATCTTGGACTTTTGGACTTCTAAGTAGATGGGCTTGGTTGGTGATGATAATGGGTTGGGATTTCCTTCCTTTCAACACTCCCCCTCAAGTTGGGTGCGTAGATATCGATAGTGCCCAACTTGCTCATGATTTCTTGAAGATGAGTTGTAGTTCCTCCTTTGGTGAAGATGTCCGCTAGTTGCTCCTTTCCTTTGATGTGAGGAGTGGTAATGAGTGTCGGATGAAGTGACAATCAGCCTCTATATGTTTCGTCCTTTCATGGAACACCGGGTTGGAAGCAATGTGGATAGCCAATTGATTGTCACAATGTAGGTTGATTGGAGTTGTGACTTTGAACCCTAATTCCTCCACTAGGGCCTTCAACCACATGATCTCACTAGCCGCCGATGTCATCGCTCTATATTCGACTTCCGCACTAGATCTTGAGACTACGTGCTGCTTCTTGCTTTTCCAAGCCACTAGGTTGCCTCCCACAAACATGCAAAACCCAGTGGTAGATCTTCTATCCTTCGAGTCGCTCGCCTAATCTACATCGCAAATGCCTTCAATTTGTGAGTTTCCATTGTTCTTCATCCTAATGCCTAATTCGGGCGATCCCTTGAGGTAGTGAAGGATGCGTTCGGCCACTCTCCAATATCCCTTCTTCGGAGCATGCATGTGCTGACTAACTTGACTCATTGCAAAAGCTATATCCGGCCTGGTGATGGTGAGGTAGATGAGCCGTCCTACAAGTCTCTGATATCTCTCTACATGCTCAAAAAACTCATCATCTACTAGTGGTCCAGTGGTGGCTACTGGACTACAAGCCGATTTTGCTCCTAACTTCCTTGTTTCCTACAAAAGATCAAGAGCATATTTCCTTTGGGATAGAATTAGCCCATTATTACAATAGGCTAACTCAATTCTTAGGAAATACTTTAGTCTCCCTAAATCTTTAATCTCAAATTTATAATTTAAGAAATTTTTAACTACATTTATTAAATGCATGTCATTTCCCGTTACAATGATATCGTCTTCATAGACTAGGGCTATCACTGTCTTATCATGATTCTTTCTAATGAAAACCGATGAATCACTATGGCATTTAATAAATCCACTATTAAGGAAAGCATGGCTTAGTTTTGCATATCATGCCCTTGGAGATTGCTTTAGTTCATAGATTGCCTTGCGTAGCTTGCACACTTTTCCTCCTTGTTGTTGTAGTCCTTGGGGAAATTGCATGTATACTTCTTCTTCAAGATCTCCTTGGAGAAAGGCATTTGCTACGTCCATTTGGTACATGCTCCATTTATGATTTATCGCAAGAGACATCAAGACCCTAATTGTGTTCATCTTGGCGACAGGGGCATAAGTCTCTTTGTAATCTATCCCATAGGTTTGAGTGAATCCCTTAGCCACAAGTGTTGCTTTAAACCTTTCAATTGATCCATCGCTTTTGTACTTAATCTTGTACACCCATTTGCATCCTACGACCCTCTTGCCTTTGGGTAGAGATGTGATCTCCCATGTTCCATTCTTGGATAAAGCGTTTAGTTCCTCCTTCATGGCTGTTCTCCACCTTGGAACCTTAGATGCTTCCTTGAATGTCCTAGGCTCTTATTCTTTATCTATCCCATTCAAGAAGGTTTGGTGGCTCGAAGAAACAAGTGAGGTAGTATAATAATCGGAAAGAGGATGATCGGTAGAGATAGGGTTATAGTGAAATTTTCATTCTAAAGGAGTTTGTTTCACCCTTGTTGATCTCCTAAGTTAAGGAAGTGGTGCATCTAATTCTTCCTCAACATGCTCGGATGGCTCTTCCTCTCCGGTTTCATGTTCTCCCCCTGAAGTGTGGCCTGTCTCTTCTTCTCTGGAGTTTGATCCTTCTCCTTCATTGCTTTGAGATTGTTCATTAGTCTCTTGGGAGGTTCCTTCTTCAATTGGTGGAGATGATTGATTTGGGAGAAGCAAGAAATCCCACGTGCTTGGAGCGCTCTCCTCTTTTGATGGTTGCTGGTCTTCGTTGTCTACAAAAAAGGATTCATTCTCCACAAATATCACATCTTTAGATGTGTATGTTCGGTTAGTCTTAGAATCATAACACCTATACCCCTTTTCAAAAGAAGTATAGCCTAAAAATATGCACTTTCTACCTTAGTGATCTAACTTATCCCTCATATGTGATGGAATGTGAATGTAGCATGCACAACCAAATGTTCTAAGATGAGTTATCTTAGGTTTTCTATCTAGTAGGACTTCTAAGGGTGATTTGTCATTTAAGACTTGAGATGGGATAAGGTTTATTAGATGGACAACGGTTCTAACCGCATCGCACTAAAATTTCTTAGGCACATTTAAATGAAATATCATAACTTTAGTTATTTCTAATATGTGCCTATTTTTTCGTTCAGCCACCCCATTTTGTTGAGGTGTGTATACACAAGACATTTGATGTACAATGCCATTCTCTCTAAGGTAGTTCTCAAATTTCAAACTAGTGAATTTCCCACCATGGTCCGTCCTTAGGATTTTAATGTTGGCATTGTAAAGTTTGGTCACATATCTCTCATAGCTTTTGAAAATTTCAGAAGCTTGATTTTTGGTGTTCAAGAGATAAACCCAAGTGTATCTGGTTTTTTGATCTACAAAGGTAATGAAGTACTTGTAACCTAAATGAGACATGATAGGTGAAGTCCACAAATCCGAATGAACTAAATCAAAAGCATTTTTATAAATCGTTTTTGAATTTGAGTATATTGATCGGGTTTCTTTTCCCAAAATACAATTACAATGTCTATCTTCAATATTAATGCTTGGAAATAGACGTTTTAAAAGTTGATCACTAGGATGCCCAAAACGCTTGTGCCAAAGAGAAGCATCTTCTTTGACACGAGCTACGAGTGCATGATGCTTTTGATCCAAAAATATAGATCCTCTCTTCTAGAACTCTTGCCAATCAATTGATTCGACTTGAGGTCCTGAAAAGTAACAGTGTTTGGGTCAAAAACAACTCTACACCCTTGATCCTTAGTGACCTTGCTAATTGACAAAAGATTTGAAGTGAGTTGGGGAACAAATAAAGCATTTGATGGTTTTCCAAAAAGTTCAATTTTCTCAATTTGCTCAATTTTCAAATCTTGCCCATTGGCAACACGAACTATCTTATGGTTGGGTAGTTTTTTAAAACGTTTGATTTTTCTTTTATCTCTAGCCATATGATGGTCCGTCCCCAAATCAATGAGAAAACCATCGGAATTGAAAGAAGATAAAGTGCTTTGATTTTTACCATTAGAGGGAGCAAGTTGTTGGAACTTCTTGGAGAAGTCATTGAGTTGACTTTGAAGAGCAGCAAAATCAGCCATGGTGGGTCCTTGAAGCTTGGCGTGAAGTTCATCATGCTGTCCAGAAATTTGCTCCCTTGGTTTGAAGGTCTTGGGCTTTAAATGAGGATGAAGACCTCAATACTTGTCTTTTGTATGTCCTCTTTTCTTGCAATGAGCACATACTTCATTTTTCTTGGGAATTTGATGCGCCTTGGCAGTCATGTGCTCCTCAATAGTAGCCATGTGACCTTGAGTTTCAATCCTAATTTTAGAATTTTCTTCCAAACGCATGCTAACTTCCGTCTGTTGGATCATATTTTGAACTTTTCCAAATGAAGAGAATTCCTTTATTCGGAAAATTTCTTGTCTAAGAAGAGAGTATGAGTCATCTACACCCATGAGAAGACCAAAGATTTTATCTTCTTCTTTCCTCTTTTGGAGGACTTTGAGATCTACAGAATCCGGATGGAGAGTGGAGAGCTTGTTCCAAGCATCCGTATATTCCCCGAAGTATTGAGGAAGTGACTTTCCTTCCTTTTTGATGGTTGATATTTGCTTTTTGAGCTAAAAAATTCTGCCAAGATTAGATTTCAGCCCATAGAGAGAGAACATAGAATCCTATATTTGCTTGGCATTTGGAGCACATGTTACCATGGCCTTATGAGTTTCATCCATGGAATTGAGTAGAAGAAAAAACACATGGTTGTCCCTTTTCTTCTATTCTCTAAAGGAAGAATCAGATTTTTCAATAGGTTGATCAACAATATGACCCTCTAAATTGTGAAGTTCTAGAGCTCTCCTCATCAAACCAACCCATTGGTAGTAATTTCCTCATTTCAATTGGATGGAGGATATATTTTGAAATTGGGTAAAGTTGATGGAAGGTAGAGGGTCACCCAACCTTGAAGAGGAAGGGATCGAAGTTTGCTCTGATATCATGTTAAAAATACAGCACAAGAAATGAATAAATACTTCTGAATTTTATTAAAGAATAGTAAGAGAATATATAGAGAGATTTGAGAGCATTTTCTCATACTTTTGGGGGAGGAGTGAGTGCTCTATTTATAAAACTACAAGGGGAGAAAGAAGACAACAAAGGAGAGGGAAAAGAGGAGGGAAAAGAGGAGAGAAAAGAGGCTGCCACCTGACCAGTGGGCCCCATCCCAAACGGCTAGTAAAATAGCTGTTTGGGATGCTTCCCAACAGCTAGTTTACTAGCCGTTGGGGACAGCCCTTGGCTCCTCTTTTGGGCCAAGGGCTGGGTCCTTTTTGGGCCTAAATGGGCAGCCTTGGGGCTGCCCTTCTTGAGTCTTCAATGCCTTCCTTGGTGGGCTGTTTCTGGATCTTGAAATAAGAACTAAGTCTTGGGCTTTTGGACTTATAAGTAGATGGGCTTGGTTGGTGACGATAATGGGTTAGGCTTTCCTTCTTTTCAACGGTTTGAGACTCACGAAGTCGATCCTCCGAAGAAAGCAGGATGTGACATACAGTATGTCGCGTCTTGAAGACGCGACATACCATGTCGTGTGTTCAAAACGTGATATATGTGGGTTACTTTTGGAATTATTTTTCATTGACGTTTTTTTTTTTTTTTTAATATAAAGGAATTTTAATTTTTTTGGGCTTATTTCCGTACAAAGCTCGGTGTTACGGTGCTGAACAAGATCAGTACCAATGGATTGATACAAAATTTGAAACCTTTTGAAGCTATGTCTGTGAATGTTTATGCGATGTGCTACAATAATTTTGAAACTAGAGATCATATATTCTTGCATTGTTTTGGGGCACCGGAGATGTGGAATCGTCCCTTTGCTGTTTGATGATGGGATTGTCCTAGGAGTCTCATGGAGTTGTTCACAAGATTTAGAGGTTTTGGAGAGCAGAAAAATGCTTGTTTGCTTTGGCGATTTGCTTCCGTGGCTATTACTTGGTTTATTTAAAGGCCGAGCGGGATTTTAGAATTTTTGGAAGTCAGACTGTGGTTATTCTCTCCTTTGAAATGAGGTTGTGTATTATGCTTCATTCTGGTCATGCCTTTGAAGGGGGTTTGGGCTTGTCCCTCAAGTTTTATAAAGGTTACAGTCTAGAATAGGTAAGGAGAGTTTGAAGAGCAATCCTTTATTATTCTATGTTTCTATGTTTACTTATATTTAGCTCGTTTTGAACGATTAATACAATTCATTTTCTATTAAAAAAAGGGATAGATGTGCATCGAATCATGGCGGGTAGCTTCATGGATTATTTTTGTGGCAAATTACATTTTAAAATGCAAGAAAGTAGGTTTGCAAGGAAGCACATTTATTGTGAAATTTGGATTTCAGTCATTGAAGGTATGACATAATGGGCAACTAGATACTTTGCAAATTGAGGCCTTGTTCGGTGGGTCCAATGTAAAATAGGAAGGGAAAGGGAGAGTAGAAAGAAGAGGGGAAGGAAAGAAAGGAATTGGTATTTCACCTGTTATTGTTTGGTTGAGGGGGAAGAAGTGGAAAATAATAAGTTGAAGCAAAAATTCAACCCCCTCCATTTGTGCCTCAGTTTTAGAATGGGACCAGACCAGTTTGAGTGCGCTGGTCCACTTTACTGTTACGAAACCTCAAATTGGTCGAAAACCACTCAAACCAGTGATTGAACCTAAAAACCATTTAAGGGGTGTTGGTCCAGCAATCCAGACTGCAGCTATAGCAAAACATGAAGAACCTTATCTCCTCTTTCTCTGTCTATCAAAAAAAAAAAAAAGTAGAAAAAAAAAACTAAAGAGCCAAAAACTTAACCTCTCTGCCCCCCTCTCACCTCATCTTCCTCTATGTGTCTGAAAGATCAGTTCTTCTCTGGCTTTTTCATCACGGAAAGGCTAGGAATCATCTCCCTTTCTTTTGGTCTCCTCCTCTTCCGTATCACCACAACAATGAGCAACCCATGAACATCTTCATGGCCACCATCTATCTCATGCATGTGGGACTCTTGCTTTTCTTTGGTCTTCTTGATAGAAAACCCCCAAATCTCTCTCTCAATTTCTGCAAACTTCATTTTTTGGTTTTCTTTTTGATCTTTTTTTGTCCTTGTTTTGGTGACTGTAGAGTGGGAAACTTGTTTCATCTTCATGTTTACAATTTGTGGGTTATTTTGTTCTTAATTTTATTTTAATTTTTAATTTTTTGATAACTACTGGAAGTCAAATTTGTTCTCTGATCTCGTGATAAGACATCAAAATGCCTCCACAATTTGTTAAGTATAAATTGTTTATATGAATAATAATTATGGCACAATAATGATATCCCTGGTTCAACTGTTAGGCTGATTGTGGTTGAACCAATGGTCCCTGATCCTACTTTTTTCCAAGTTTGATGCCAAGTCTGGTTTTAAAATCATTGATTTTTGGAAGGAAAGGAAGCAGGTAGCTTGGAATAAAATCCCTTCTATGTATACCAAATAGCAGAAGGGCCTTCCCTTTCAGTTTCTCTTTCCCTTTCCAACCATAAAAACAAACACTGCCTAATTTACAAGAAAGATATTGTATCATGAGAGGGTGATTATGTTGCACATATGCATTGGGAGAGGGGTAGTGTGTTGGGTGATCTGATTAACTTCTTGCCTGGATGCAATCTAATTGTTACAATGCACATCGGTAATAACTATTAGATGGACTAAGCATTGGTAAGAGCAAGCAATGAAAAGATTAAGCCTATTGCTTAACATGTGCTTGCATTGCCTCAAACTATGATTGATCTTTCATTTATGGATTGGATATTATAGTCAAAATGGAGAGTAATGCTGTAAGGTAATTATGTCAGAAGATCACATTAGTGAAACACGACAACTGCCTCTTTTACTAACTCCACCTCTTGTTTGATTTGGAGGAGATTGAAGGAGTGGGAAGTGGATAGCCCTCATCATGTTGTTGTCGTTATTGCTGCTGCTGCTGCTGCTGTTTTTGTTGTTCTTGTTATTATTATTGGGCAAGAAGAGGAATGAGAAGAGGTGGCCCAACCCACCAAACAATTAAGGAATTTTGTCCAACCCGCCTGATTGCCTGCTCCTGCCTGGGTCTGGAGGGAGAAGATGGGGCTTAAATAAAATACAAAAATTTTTCCCCCAAATTTATTTCCTTCCCCTGTAAAATAAACAAGGGGAGAATTCGATACTCTCCCATCTGACATGTTCAAACAAGAGAAGGGTATGCCCCTCTGTGCTCCTCTTTGGGGATCAGCAAACTAGATCAAGCTATGTTGAAAGTGAAATTCCTGAACAAGCAATGGTATCGACCAATGACAGAAAGCTGGTTAGGAGGTCCAGAGGAGTGTACTTAATAGGCAAATTATTACTTGTTTCTGGCCCTGCTTATTCTTCAGAAGCTTGTTTTGACATTGTGTTGTTTATTTCTTTTTCAAAAAAAGATTTGACCCTTATATCTAGCTATAGGTCTTTTTTTTTTTTTTTTTTTTTTTTTTTTTTTTTTTTTTTTGCATTTTCTATATCTTTTGTGGCTTGGTAGTCTTAATTATCTTTACTTAAGGGTTTGGTTTTTCTTGTCCAGCAGAAAATTTCCCAATTACTATTAACATTAATAGACAATATAAGTTTTTGTGCTAGTTTTTCAGGTGGCTAGCCTATTGTTTGCTTGTATGTGATTATGTACTTCATATTTCTTGTTCAGATGATGATTTTGTGCAATGGTTATGCTGAAAAGCATAATATTTATGACGATAATGATATTGGCATTGTTTTTGTTGTCCCTTTATAAATTGAACTAAATTTCAGAAAGCAGGAGAGCATCTGTGGATGTGTTCTTGAAAGCAGCAGGTTTCTTGGACTGTGCTGTCCGTCACGTTTTACCACAGCTACCTTCTGAGCTCAGGTTTGTAATTGAATTTCTCATTCTGATATAGCTCATTTTGTTGTTTTATTCATCTTCATGCTGGTTTATAATTTAGTCTTGCTTATTTTTTGCTGCTTGTAGGAGAGAGCTTCCTGTGGACCTAGTAGAAGGAGTTCTGCGTGCACTTTGTCTCCAAGCTCTGGGACAGGTATTGAGCTATGACTCTTGGTTGGTTGGACCAAATAAACTTCATTTTTGGATATGTCGGAAATCCAAATTAATTCCTTGTACAATATATTTTGATTATCATGAACAAGGTTTTCCTAGCCTAGCTGAGTTTGTAGCATCCACCAATCCCAAACCAAAGGGAAGTTAAAAAGAAGAAAAAGGAAGGGAATAGTGCACCTAAATCATTGTCTTAGACCATAATATGGTCACCACTGGATTTCTTGTTTCATGTCCTGCCCAACATTAGTCAAATTTGAAGTTTGGTTTGTTAGCAACTATACTAAACTATACAAAAACAAGAAGCTCACAACAATAAACACCCTAAATTCTTTTGATTTATTATCTATGCATTGATACACCTCTTAATGTGTGTTGGACATGGACAATGCCTGTATGTGTCCAAATAAGGAGTTATTAGTTTTTATCTTGGACTAGGTCCACACCCTACTTGGACATGCAGCAGACATGGTTTTGAAACATCTGCAAATTAGTGTTTGGACTTTTTTTGATAAAAAAAATACATTTTTTGAACTTTTGATAAAGATAAATCTATCCGATGAGTTTGTAGCCTATTCTATCATGGTAGTTGCGAACTCAATTATGTATTTTGATAATTAATATAATTTCAAGTCCTGTGGAATTGACGAGTATGGGATAAGCCCTATAAAATAGAGATTTTCCTTTCTGTCCCTTGGATTATAGCCATTGAAATGACTGGGCAAGAGAGAGAACTTTCATATGAATTACTTCGTTACTTACATCTTTGTTGTAATAATACTTATAAATTAATATTTATATTTGCAATAAATGTGTTCATACTATGTTGTGGCCTAATTCTTATGGGTTTTCTTTTGTTGTGCATCCATGTCATGTTGTGTTCGTGCCTCATAGTTCATGCAAAGATAAAGAGAATAGAATAACCTATACGTGCCTCCTCCTAAATAAAATAGAAGAAAAAAGGAAAAAGAACACAAAGATCATATATAGGGAATACATATTTGGGGTCCCTTCCCCCGGGGGGGGGGGAATCCAAGGAGAATTTCTGTTGTGGCTAAGATTAGTTAGAGTTCATATAGTTGGAAGGGTGCTTTTCTTTCTCCAAGCTGGTGTATTACTCCAATCCATGCTTGTGCATCACTTTTTACTTTCTTTCGCTTCTTAAGATTCTTACTGAGGAGGCTAAGAATTTTTAGAAATTGATGAGAGATATCCTATTGTCACAGAGTGGTTTAAGCAAGAGAATCATCCTGTGAGTTGGGACTAGATCTTTAAATCTAATTTGGGTGGTTTGGGTCTAAGTAACTTGGTCTTTAAAAATATTTCCTTAGTTAAAAGATTGCTATGATGATTCCCCTTGTAATCCAATTCTTTATAGCATTAGTGCATTCATGGCATAAGTGTATCAGAAAGTACATAAAATTGCATCAAAAAGTACATAAAGACTCTGGGGAAATAGATGAGAGGTCAAGGCTAGGGCAAGAATCTCTTTGGAAATTTGACTGTTAATTATATCATATCTTTTTCCCTTTTACTATATTGAATCGAGAGATAGTTTCATGCTTTCTTTTGTAAGAATTACTGGATTTGGGATTCACTGCTTTCCTTTGCTGTTTGTGAGAATTCATGGATTGGGGATTCATTTGATTTCCCTTTGGTAGGATTGATTCCAGAAAAGCATAAAAAGGAAGTTATATTGGTGAATGTTAATCATGGTCTCTGGAACTGACTTCTTTCAAACCAGAGAAGCATCGGGAGAGTGAAGCAAAGATGATCATCTTAATAATGATGATGATAAAGTGGAAGAGGAGGATGATGATGAGCTAGAGGTTTTAGTACAATCTGTGCCTCTGATGAAAAGCCTATTGAAGCTTCTGCCACTTCAGAGAAGTCAGAAAAATAGAGGAGAGGAAAAGAGCTTATGGAATTGGATGCCCTCTTGGTAGATTTTGAAGTCCCTCAAGAAGAAAAAGATAACTAAGCTCAATCACATGGAGGAGATGAATGATTATATTGAAGAAATTGACCCTGGTTCCAACTATATATCAAAAAATAAAAATGAGTCCTGCCTCGAGGACAGGTCTTGTTCCAACCACAGGAGAAATTTGAAAGTTTCAAGTTTTTGAGCTTCTTATTAGTTTTCCTTTGTTTTGGTCTCTGTCTAAGAATTTCAATTACTTTTTTTTTTTCTTTTTTCTTTTTTATTTTATTTAGCTACTTAGGAAGTTTTAAGTAATTAGAAAATTTTTAGTTCAGAATTATGGTTTGTCCTAGCTAGTATAAAAAGGATAATAGTACTTGCACTATAAAGAATTTTATTTGGCTTTCTTCAAATCTAGTTATTTTTCCAACCAGAATCATAGTATTCTAGCCTAATTGTTGAAAACTAATTGCCCTAAACCATTCCTTTGTGTTAATTCATTTATAATTATAGATTGGGTGAAAAATATTAAGTTTTTAAGGTTTAATGTGTTTGCCTTAAGAAGAATGAAATGTTCAATTTTATTTTTGAAGCTTCTTGTTTGCCAATATTCTTGTATACATGATTCAAACTACTCTCTTTAAGAATCTCACTCAAGTGAGTTCAGTCTCATGCCACCCCTAAGTTGCAAGGGATGGGCCATGCTCATTAGTGGTGTCCTCTTGTGGGAGGGATACCTTATTGTTGGAAATTTAAGCGCTATTGCTTTGGTGGCATGAGCCACAGTCAGCAATTATATCACAAATCTGCATATTTCTATGCTTACTCTTAACCTCCTGGTTAATCTCACTATTATTATTTGTCTAGGGAGGTACATTTGTACAAATACATTGAGAGGTTCATCTAATGGTGTAATGCAAAACTTAACCAGTGTCTCCTTTTTGCATTTTTGAAAGTTCATCTGCCTTTCAATGGGTATTGTCCTTGATTTATTAGCGGCTGAGATTTGTCGTATTGTGGGTTTGAATTTTGTCAAAGATAGGTATATGAATATTTGAGGTTTTTTTCTCAAAATTTTATTATGTTAGTGTGCTGCCATGTTGTTTTGCCCCTTAACTGCAATTTATTGTTTATATTATTGCACCAAGTCTTTCATACTTTGTTTTTCATTTTGTTTGTCCTATTTCTTTTGTCATCTAATTTTGTTCTTTTTTTTTTTGTATTTGTCATATTTTTTGTGGACTGGTTTTCCTATGTGCATCTGTAAAATTTATCTTGGTGAGAACAGAGCCATGTAATATATTTTGACATAGCATTTAGATTCATTATTGTTCCTTGTACTCTCTAATATTTCTTTCCAATTGTTGGAATAGGCTATTGATATCCAACTGGGAATGGCAATTGATAGTGCCAAAGCTACTCTTGCTGTGAAACGAAGGCTTGCATGTGAGATGGTCAAATACTGGCTGCAGGTATGAATCTTTCGTCACTTCTACACTTTTTACCAGTAATGCATAGATTTTTGATATAGAACATTTACAGTATGTTTGGGAGTTTTGGAGAGAAAAGAAAAGATTAGTTAGGAGAGAAAAGAAAAGAAGAGAAAATTATAGGAGAGAAAAGAAAAGAAGAGAAAATTATAATTTTCTCTCCATCTTGTTTGGGAGTTTTATGAAAGAAAAGAAAAGAAATGGGATTCATTGGGAATAAAAATTTTTGCTTTCACTTTTTAAAGGGTATTTTTGAAATATAAAAATGTTTTAACTCTAACATTTTCTTTTCTCTCAATTTCTCTCCACTTTTGGGAGAGAAAAAATTTTAAATTGAAATCCCTCATAATCCCTCATTTTCTTTCCTTTTCTCTCATATTAAAACTCCCAAATGAAAGAAAATCATAACTTTCTCTCCAAATCTTTTCTTTTCTCTCCAAATCTTTTCATCCAAACAATCTGTTAGTCCTACTGTTTTTGCTTCTAATTTTCCTTTTAGTGTCTTGGATATTGTGGGATTGTTAACTACACTTCTTGGCCAGCAACATGGAAAGATCATGGAAAATAGGTCATTGGAATTAGAGCGTGCAGCTTTTACGTTTCAGGCAAAATATTGCTTTCAGTTTCTATAAATTTGCCTTCAGTTGATTTTTCAAATCTATATTGGATGATGTGGATCATAAAGAACCGTCTTTTAAGGAGGGAGAGTTGGGAGGAAGAGTGAGAAGTGCTCTTGGTGTAGAGAGAAAGGTCTCTGATTGGGTTAGTTTACCTAGTTTCCAGATCATTCCCAACACTTTTTAGGTTGGTCATGACAGTTCCTGGGACCAACCCAGTCGATAGCTTTAATTAGACCACCCTGAACCCGCATCCATATAAAGATGTATACTAACCTTGTTTGAATATGTTTAGCTTCTAACTCTTCTTTGAATCTAAACAAATTTGACATCTCTTGATCGCAAACCCTTTTTTAGGCAACTGAACAAATTAGAAATCTAATAATTATGTTCACAACATAATTATATTAATGTCTCGTTCTACATTTTGAAAATTTTGCATTATTGTGTCATTTCTTTGTCCATGCTTTATAGCCCTCCAAAAACTTGTTGAACACTCCTCTCTAGCACTCATCCTCAATTTGCACCCATGTGAGCTATTATCTTCCTCGTATATCCAACTCTACCAACCTTTACAAGTTGTAATCATTGGCTTTCACGGATCACCTTTCATGAGTACACAGTAATATCCTTTTATGAAGGGTGATTTGGTTTTGAATTCCATCTAGAAACAAAACTAACTTACTTCAATGGTTGAGATAGTACAGATGATAGATGTTCTGGCTGCTATGTTGATGTTGGATGATTTTCTAAGATTTGAAACATCACATCTGCAACCATCTGAACATATGAGGTAGAGACAGATATTCTTGAAAATAGCATTTTCTTGAGGTGAAGCAGAGAAATAATAGAGTTATGATGCTCTTTGATACACAAAAACAGAGACATAATTAGAAGTGAAAAAAGTTTCTACTTTTTGTGTAATTTGAGGGGTTGAGAGTGAGACTTGACATGTAAGCAAAAGTGGAAGAAACCACATCTGAGACCACAAATATCAGGGTTACAGTAGTATTTGCATCTAACATGTGTTGGAACAAAAGAGACACGTGGAAGGAGCGGAAAGAGAGAAAAAGGGCCAAAACTATAAACAACCTGCTTAACTTTAGGCCTTCTTTCAAATAGCTGTCAAAATTTTTCTTGCAGGGGATTATCCCAAAAACTTTTGCAATATGGTTTATTAGACCCATAATTGGATTGGCCTAAGATTCCATTCTTTTGACAGTCACATGCAAGGCACCTGACCCAGTGTGTTTCTCTTCTTTCTCTAACAAAATAGATTACATTGTAGAGAGAGACAAAAAAATACAGTCGAAAGAGTCAAATCAGGGAAAAAAATTATTGTCGGAGGATAGAGACTAAATTCAAAAGAATTCACTGAAAAAATTTAGTTATTGCCAGAAATTTTGTGAACTTTTGCTGGTGTAGACAAGAAAGAGGAAGAAAGTGAGTCAGATATTCAATTTGAAAGTTTATTCATTTTTTTTTTGGTAAAAAATCCCCGGGGAGGGGGGTCGATATGGAACCTTAATGTCATTCACATAGGAGGGACATTGAAATGTAATCAAAAGGGTTTTGGGAGCAAGTGTGTGTGATTAAAAGTTCAGGGGAAAGCAGATCTAAAGTTCAGGTGGTTATTTGTGATTTTGGCCAAAGAAAAAAAATAGCATAATTTTTGGCTACCCTGCCAAAATATTGGTTTTAGCAGTATTATATAACGTAATCTCCTTGAGAATGAAGTGAAATTACAGAGATGAATCAAATTTTTTTTATACTTCATATTCAACCTATTATGCATTGGGCTTTCATGATCGGTGAGTTCTTATGCAGGAAACTATAGCCCCGAATTCTACTCGTCTGTTGTTGTATCATATTCTATGTTTTCATTTGTATAGGTACTTCTTAAAATGCTTATAAATATAAGTATATATTTATATTTATGTATATCTTTTCCTATGTATTGACTTTCAGGCTCAAGATAACATGGTGAATCTTCCACTGGCAAATGGCTGGGGGGAGAAACATTTGCTATATGTGAAGTGGAAATATGTTGAGGCAAAGGTATCGTCATGGTTCCTTTTATGTTTTCTAAATTGTTACTTTCATAGATCAGGTTATTTTGTTTACATCCTAGTGCTTGTTAGTGTAATCCTACCTTATGATCTTCCAGTCTTATTATTATTGCCTCTTATGGTTTAATGCCAAGTACTTGCAAACCCATGTCTGGAAAGTTTTTTGCAAACTTGGTTTAAATGCCTCCATATGTTATTTGTTTAGTTTTAACCTAGTAATATAACTAGAAAAGCCTATTATTATTATTATTATTATTATCATCATCGTCATCATCATCATCATCATCATCAAGAAAATTATATCAAAGAGAGGAGAGGAAGATACAGCGCAAAGTGGATAATATATCCATCTAAGACGATGATGAAAGAAGAAAAAGGAAA
This sequence comes from Dillenia turbinata, assembly GCA_037126225.1. Taxonomy (NCBI): domain Eukaryota; kingdom Viridiplantae; phylum Streptophyta; class Magnoliopsida; order Dilleniales; family Dilleniaceae; genus Dillenia; species Dillenia turbinata. The sequence continues at coordinate 24,801,350 of JBAMMX010000020.1, read as the reverse complement.
AACTAGAGAAAAATATTAAATAGCGATAACATGGTGATAAAACAATTCTTATAGCTTCTTTTCACTTACATTTAAAATACTACTTTGAAAGATCATCCTGTGATAGCTCATAATATAATGATTGTTTCTAAGTGTTTAGTTCCTGGTTAAAGGACATGCACTGTAAGTTAAACATGTTTACTTGTGAGATCAAAGAATGTGGAGAAGTTGGATGAGATTTCCCATTTCCTACTTGTAGTTGAACTACTGCATTTAAGTAGAGTGATACAACGACAAAATGATACACAAACATGTTCCATATCAATTAAAACAGCAACTCAGTTCTGGGAGGTGCGCCATTATCTGTTAAAATGGTTGGCGTCTTTGATTGAGCTTTGGAAGTTATCACGATTCAGGTATTTCTACTCTCTTTTGGGGGCAGATGGTTTATGAAGTTTGTAGGTGCGAAATCTTCAAGGGAAGAATGCAAAATTACCGTCTCGAACTTTGACTGATTGTCATACCTAGACAAATTTTTTTTGCACAATGTCCTCCCTCCAATTTTGAACCATGGCAGATTGGTCCTCCTTTCTACCCATCCATCAAATCCACCCTAGATGGCCGACGAAAGAAGTCACCTAAAGGCCTTATCCCAGAGGGCCTTTGCTCATCTCACCGAAAATCCTGATGGGAATCCACCATTACTCCTACTGTGTGGCATACAGTAACAATGAGAAGGAAATCAAGAGGATTCGGAATTTATCCAAATGAGTAAGTCGTTCCCAGATGGCGTGCATTTGGGTTATGTCCTTCAATGATGGTGGAGATGGAGGCACAACATTCTTCCTCTTTTATCTTCTCTTCTAGCCCTAGAGGTTTTTCTCAATCTAGAAAATGATGTCTACACTACCCACTAACTTGCTTTCCAACAATTGAAATGGAGAGGCTATGACGCAATGGGCCAAGCCCAGTATTAGCACAAGAACAAAATTAGCTTTTGGTCTGAACATATCCATGATGTGGGCCCTCATGATGAGGGAGTAAACCCAACAATTTACCACTACAATTTGTTTGGTTTAATGAACCATTTCATGTTCTGATCAGGGCTTATTGTTAGATCTCTCTCTCTCTCTATTTTTTTTTCCCCCTTTGTTGGACCTTAGAATTGGCTTAACTGTTACTTAGACCAGTTTCCTCAAGGGATACCCTGCTTTTGATCAAGGAATATCATATTTATGGATTCTGGAGATGATAAAAGTCTGGAATGCTCCTGTCCTATTTTATATTCAACAAAACGTGAATTAACTCAATTGTTTTCTCTCTAAAGACATCTCATATTGGTCACCAAGTTTCTCATGCTCGAGTAACTGCTAAATTTTTGTGGATGTTGTTAGAATATAGCATGTAAGTAGATATTAGTTGTATCTCAGTTATATTAGTTGTTATTATAATAATGATATCAAGAATGCAAGTGTTTAAACGAAAATGAATGAGAGTTTTCTGTATTGTATTTCAAGAATGCATTACAAAGGGAGGATTACCCCTTGAGAGAAAATTACAAGAGTGCAGAGAGTTTAGACAAAAGGATATTTTTCTTCCATACACAAAACATTTGAGAGGAGAGACATTTATACGGGAATGAGACTCAACTAGCCAATAGACTCATAAACTAGCCGGTAGAGATAAACAAAAAACTAGCCATTATAAATTCTGTCCTAAATACCCTTGGCTGTTTGGGGTGTTGTCTTGGGCTTTTCTAAGCTTATTTGGGCTTCCATTTTGGACCCTTTTGGACTCTTTTTGTTGATGTTTAATTCCTCTTAACTGTCCCAAAGAAAGGCCTTTTCTTGCTGCATGAAACAGCCCACCAAAGTGGGCTAGAATCTGGACGCCTGGATACATTTTCTGGGCAGGATTCTGCCTAGTTTTGGCCAGTATTGTTCAGATAGTTGAGACCATGACTTTGCTTCATTTTGAGGTCTTAAGGACTTGGTTTTAAGTCTTCAATGGTTGATTGCCTTGTTCTTCAACACTCCCCCTTAAGTTTGGCAAATAGATGTGTATGGTGCCTAGCTTGACAGGGATGGCTTGAAGATGATTAGCTGTTGTCCCTTTGGTGAACATGTCTGCAAGCTGCTCCTGGCCCTTTAGGTGAGGAATGATGATAGTCTTATCTTCTACCTTTTGTCACACAAACTGACAATCAACCTCAATGTGTTTAGTTCTCTCATGGAAAATTGGATTGGAAGCAATGTGGATTGCAGATTGATTATCGCAATGAAGCTTGATTGGTTGAGTAATTGGAAATCCTAATTCTTACACCAGAGCCTTCAACCAAACAATCTCACGCAGCCATGGCTCTGTACTCTGCTTCTGCACTAGATCTTGATACCGCAGATTGTTTTTTGCTCTTTCAAGAGACAAGATTTCCTCCTATGAACATGCAATAGTTTGTTGTGGATTTCTTATCCCTCGAGTCTCCTGCCCAATCTGCATCGCAAAATCCCTCAATTTTGTGCTCCTATTGTTTTTCATCCATAAGCTTCTTTGTGGACTCCCCTTTAGGTATCTCAAAATTCTTTCAACTGCTCTCCAATCTCCTTTTGTAGGGGCATGCATGTGTTGGCTTATCTGGCTCACTACATATGAGATGTCTGGCCTATTAATGGTGAGGTAAATGAGCCTCCCAACTAATTTCTGATATCTTTGCACATCTGTGAATGGTTAATCATCATCTTTTCACTTTTTTACATATGAAACAGGATTGATAGCTGGTCTTGCTCCTATGTTTCCTGTTTCCTACAAAAGATCAAGCGTGTATTTCCTTTGGGACAGAACGAGCCCTTTATGGGAATAGGCAAGCTCTATTCCTAGAAAGTACTTTAATAGCCCTAGATCATTAATTTCAAATTTAGACTTAGGGAAACTACAAGTTTGGTCTATGAGGTTCAAGTCATTCATGGTGATAATTATATCATCTACGTAAATAATAATAATAGTGATCTTTTCATTGTCCCTTTTGATGAATAATGAATTATCACTATTAAATTTCCTATAATTATCACTAAGAAGAGTTAGAGCTAAGTTTTGCATACTAGGACCGTGGGAACTGTTTGAGACCATAAATAGCCTTTTTAAGTTTGCATACCAGCCCTTCTTTTTGTGATTGATAGCCTTGTGGAAGATGCATGTACACCTGTTCCTCTAGCTCTCCTTGAAGAATGCATTTTTCACATCCATTTGGAATATTTTCCACCCTTGATTTGTTGTAATGGAGATGAGAACTTGGATTGTGTTCATTTTAGCTACTGGTGCACAAATCTCATTGAAGTCTTCTCCATAAGTTTGTGTAAAGTCTTTTGCAACCAATCGTGCCTTGTATCGCTCAATTGACCCATCACTTTTGTGCTTCACTTTGTACACCCATTTGCAGCTTACTGCTCTTTTGCCTTTTGGAAGTGTGGTGATCTCCCATGTTCCATTTTTGGCCAATGCATAAACTCTTCTTTCATTGCCTTTCTTGATTCCGGAAGTTCATTGGCCTCATTAAATGACCTGGGTTCCTGCGCTTAATCAAAGCCACTCAAGAAGATTTGGTGACCAAGAGATGTGTTAGCAGTATTATAGTATTCAGACAATGGGATTCTGTGATTTATCCATTCAGGAGTAGGGAGTCTAAGTCTTGTTGATCTTCTAAGTGGAGGAGGTTGAGGCGAATGATCACTTGTTTCCTCTTCTCGAACCGAAGAAGATGGTTCATGTTCTCCCCCTTGCTCTTGTACCTCCTCTATTTCTGGCTCCGTTGTGCCCTCTTCACCTTTTCGTTGCATCTCTTTTTGTTTTTTTGTTACAATAGAAATCGAAACCTGGATCACATGATCAGTGGAGGGGGTTGTTGCCATTGGGCTGTTCCTTTGGGGACTTCTTGTTGCATCTCTTCTCCTTGTTTTGAAGTTTCTTTTGGGGTGTGATTAGAAGTACTTGTGAACTTAGGCATTGAGAGGAAAATGTGCAGGTCTTCTCTTCTAGGTTCCAACTCATTCTCTTTGTCTTGTCTTGTAAAATAGAATTGATTTTCTACAAATATCACATCTTTTGATGTGTATACTTTGTTAGTTTCCGATCAAGACATATATAACCCTTCTGGTAATGTGCATATCCTAGAAAGACACATCACTTGCCCTTTTTGTTTAATTTATCTCTAAATTGCCTTGGGGGGTGTGAATATAGCAAACACACCCAAATACTCTCAAAGGACTTATTTCTGGTTTTGTTTTAGTGAGAGCTTCCAAGGGGGAATTCCCTTGAAGAACTCCAGTAGGCAAACGGTTGATCAAGTGAGTTGTGGCATTAATAGTATCACTCCAAAGGGTGTTTAGTGTATTAGCATGAAACATTATGGTTCTAGCAATTTCTAAGAAATGTCGGTTTTTTCTTTCGGCTACCCCATTTTGTTGTGGGGTATAAGGACATGTTATTTGGTGGACTATCCATTTCTCTTGTAATAATGTAGTAAAGTCTTTGTTCATATACTCTCCTCTATTATCTGTCCTAAGCATCTTTAGATTAGCATTGTATTGCTTAGTGATATATACTAGAAATGTCTTAAATGCTTCAAATGCTTGTGCCTTAGTGGTAAGCATCAAGACCAAAGTGTATCTAGTTTTGTGATCTATAAATATTATGAAATGTTTGAATCCTCTTATAGATACCATAGGTGAGGTCCAAATATCTGAGTGTATAAGGTCAAAAGCATTTTTATACAACGTTTTTGATATTGGATAATATACTCGGTTTTGCTTTCCAAAAATACAGGCTTCACAATGTCTTTCTTCACAATTTTTTGTTGGAAATAGGTTTTGCAAAGCTTGCTTATATAGATGACTTAATCTAGCATGCCACAAAACATAATCTTCTACTTGGCATGTTGAAAGAGCATGGTTGTCTTCATCTATGTAATATAGATTGTTTCTTCTAGATCCCCTGCCAATGATTTGGTTTGATTTGAGCTTCTGAAAAACAATAGTGTTAGGATCGAATACAACCTTACAATTATGGTCTTTGGTCACTTGGCTAATGGATATAAGGTTAGATGAGAACTCGGGAACTTATAAAGCTCTTGTCTCTTTGCCAAAAATTTTTACTTCCCCAAGTTCTTTAGCATCTAGATTATGTCCATTGGTTACTTTTATCATCCCATGGTTAGGGAGGGGTTTTAAATTTTGAAATTTGCTTTTATCCCTAACCATATGGTAATCACATTCCAAGCCTAATAACCAATCTTGAACTTTAGAGGTAGAGTTAGAATAAGTACCAGAATTGAGGCCGGGATTAAGTCCTTATTTGAGCAGCACCCTTGTCACCACTTCTTCAATGGTTGACTTGAGTGATATAGCTTGGATGGTGTTGGAACTGTTGGAGTTGTTGGACCTTTCTTGACCCCTCTTTGGCCTCAAGTGTGGATGCAAAAACCAGCACTTTTATTTGGTGTCCAGGTTTTTTGCAATGTGAATAAACTGATTTCTTGGCTGATTGGGACTCAAAATTGGTCTTTTGTTCTCCTCCAGTAGCTTCAAAACTGTGAACTTGGAGATGGGATTGAGCAGCCTCCTCAATCCTTATGCTTGCATGAGCTCGTTGGATCATATATTCGACCCATTGGAATGAAGGGAATTCCTTCATTCTTAGGATTTCTTGTCGTACATTGGAATATTGTCCTCCAAGCAAGATGAGCAACCTGAATGTCATGTCTTCATCCTTCATTTGTTGAAGGATTTTTGGATTGATGGTTGCTGGTCTTAGGGTGCGGAGTTCATTCCATAAATCTCTATGCTCACCAAATAGTTGGGTGAGTGTCTTTCCCTCCTCCTTGAGACCCCCTATTAGTCATTTGATTTTGTATATTCTCCCCAAATTGGATTTTTGCCCATAGAGACCATACATTTGATCCTATAAAGCTTTAGTCGTTGGAGCACTAGTGACCAGCACACGATGAGTGTGGTCCATTGAGTTGGATAGTAGCACGAACACCTAATCATCCTTCTTTTTCCACTCTTTGTACTTGGGGTTAGGCTCCTCCATAGGCTTCTCCGTGATGTGCTCTAAGAGGTCTCTTAGATTGAGAGATCTTTTTACTCGTTGTGCCCATTGATTGTAGCTGGTTGAGTTTAGGAGTATGGAGGAGAAATGGTGAGTTTGAAAGGAATCATGTGAAGAGGTCGGAATTGTGATCTGCTCTGATACTATATTATAATAATGATATCAAGAACACAAGTGTTTGAATGAAAATGAATGAGAGTTCTCTGTATTGTATTTCAAGAATGTATTACAAAGGGAAGATTATCCCTTGAGAGAAAATTACAAGAGTGTAGAAAGTTTAGACAAAAGGAAGAAGAGATTGTTCTTCCATACACAAAACATTTGGAATGAGACTCAGCTAGCCAGTAGACTCATAAACTAGTTGGCAGACACAAAACTAGCTGATAAAGATAAACAAAAAACTAGCCGTTATAAATTCTGTCCAAAATACCCTTGGCTGTTTGGGCTGTCTTCTTGGGCTTTCTGAGCTTGTTTGGGCTTCCATTTTGGACCCTTTTGGACTCCTTTTGTTGATGTGTAATTCCTCTAACTGTCCCAAAGAATGGCCTTTTCTTGCTGCATGAAACAGCCCACCAAAGTGGGCTAGAATCTGGACAACCTGGATACATTTTCTGGGCAGGATTCTGCCTAGTTTTGGCCAGTATTGTTCAGACGGTTTAGACCATGACTTTGCTTCATTTTGAGGTCTTAAGGACTTGGTTTTAAATCTTCAATGGTTGATTGCCTTGTTCTTCAACAGTTTTATCACAGTTGAATTGTAATTGCCATACAAGGTGTAAATGTAGTATCAATACATGTTTAGCATGAACAATTGATGCATGTGAATTCTCTTGAACAGATTTTTACTCTCTCTCTCTCTCTCTCTCTGAATGCTGGTACATGTTAAAGATCGAATCAATGAACCTTTGCAGTTTTCCTAAAGCATGTATTATGCACATCTTTACAATTATTTGGTTTACCAGGCTGCTGCATATTATTATCATGGTCTAATACTTGACGAAGGAAACACGGAAAAATCACATGGGATGGCAGTAGCTGCCTTGCAAGCAGCAGATGAGCTTCTTAAAGAAAGTAAGAGGGTCTGTGAATCCTTCAATCTTGCAACTCCTGTATCTAGGTAATCTCTCTCTCCCTCTCTCTCTCTCCTTCCCTCCGTGTATCATGTTATTATGCAATAATTTTGCTGAATCACAGTAAGAGGTCAGCAATTATGCATTCTTTCCTCTTTTTCCCGGTACGGGGCACCTTAGAGGGGTCTGGGGAAGAATCTGCTGTCATTGAATGCAGCTCCGCTGCCACAGTGCTCCTGTTTAGTCTAACTGTTAAGGGAGAGCCACCTCCTGTGGTTCAATCATCTTTGGATCAAAAATAGAACTTGAAATTTACTGCCGAAACAGGGGGGGGGGGACAGGGGGAAGTATTAGCCTAGGATTTGAATTGACTTCAGTCTAGTTAACACCTTGGTCACCAAGCAATCATGATAAATTTGACATATTTCCTAGCCCCTTTATTAATTCCTTTATGGAGGCTAAGACGTATTCTTTCTTGTAGTTTTTATTTTTCCCAGAAAGTTCCCTGTTATGCCTTTCCTCGCTCCCATTGTTTCCTATACCTATAATTTGCTAGGGTCCTCATGAAGAGATTTTAAATTAGTTGGTTTATGTATTATGCCCTCGTATCCATTAAACTGAACATTATGTTTTAACAGCTACATTAATTTGTTTTCTTCTATGCCAATCCCTTTTATGTTTACATTTTATATATTTCTGTGTCTTCTAACATATTTTTAGGTCGTCTTGTCCTTGTGTGCTTTCACTTTCTTGACTGGGCTTAGTGCATATACACATCTTTTTCTAGATGATGTAACCATTTGAATCTACTTTCTCTTGTTTATTATTCACATGCTATTGCTTCTTTTTTTTTTTTTTTGGGAGAATCTACTTTCCGATTTTATTTGATAAAAATCTTTGGAAGTTGATTAAACAGAGGAGCAGCCTTTTAAAGGTGACCAACTTCCTTGTTTTCAATGATTCCAATAAGGACTATTCGTTTTGTTCTTCTTGTTATATTTTATTATTATTTTTTTACTGTATCTTGATTGTGGCCAAAAAAAAGGAACCTCATTTTTACCACAAATACCATGTCAGTTCTATTCTCAACAACCACACTTCCAACTAATGCTATTATCCTTCAAAGCCACTTTTTCAACGTTTACCAACCATTACTTTTGCCTCTTTGTTCAAACATCTTATATGCTATGATTGCTATCTCTAGTGATCCCTGGATGTAAATGTGCAAAACTTGACTTCTAAATTATATTCTGCTAGAAACTCTTTAACGTTCCTTGCTTGATTCAGTTAAAAATTTCATAGAAGTGCTTCCTTCTTTTTATTTATTAAGAGAGAATTCATGTTTTCTCTTACCTGTGACATTAATATATGCCTAGGCATTTTTTTTGTTCTATGTTATTTGTAAAATGTTTTGATATCAATTAGTAAGGGTAACTCGTTTAGGGTAAAGTTCGGTTTGTGGAAGGGGAGAGGGAGGGGGAGGGGGAGAGTAAGGGGGGGAAAGGGGAAGATTTACTTCGGTCGATGGAAGTAAATGTATGTACTTCGTTTTTGTCTGGTAGGGATGGAAGAGAAGGAAATTGGTGGTTCTTTTTTTTTTTTTTTTTTTGTTGGAATGAAAAGTGGAAGGAAATACTATTTTATTTACTATTATACCCTTGTAAAATAATATTTTTAATATTTTTTATAACGTAATTTTTTTTTATTTTTTATTTAAAATATTTTTCTAAAAATATAATTTTTTTTAAAAAAAAATAGTTATTTAATATATTTTTTCTTATTTTTTATAAATTATTTTCATTGTTATTTTAAATTAAATAAAATTAGAATATTAATGTAAAAAATAAAAAAAAAAGCAAAAAAAAAAGTAAAATTAGAAAAAATAATTTCTCCAATAAAATTGATGAATGAAATTAAATTTTATTGTTTTATATTAAATAAAATTGAAATAGAAAAAAAATAATGAATAATTTCGTTGAACAAGGACAAATTTATCCAAAATTTTTATTTTCTTCCATTTCTGTCCACTTTGGGATAGAAATGCTTTTTAAAGAGGGAGGATGAGAGATTACATTCTACTTTTACTTTTCCTCCATGTTTCCTTCTTTACCAAACGACTGAAAAGTGTCATTTCTTTTCGCTTTTACTTCCCCTTCCCTTTTCTTTCCACTTTTCACCCCAACCAAACTAACCCTTAGTGTGCTGCTTCATGGTTGTCGCTTTGGCAATCCCGTACTGTCATATCTTCACAGCAGTCTTGGGGCTGTGATGTGTCTTATGATACTTTACTAAAACTGTACGTGATAATTGTAGAAATATTGAATTGTCCATCGCTAGGCAGAGACACATGGTTCAAAGTTGGTCAGTATGTATAAAGCGGCTCGGTTGAGTTGGTTCTTTTGCTTAGAAGTCCAAGAACATAAATGTCATTTTAGCTCTTTCTTGTTTGGGATTCTGTTTCGGGGTGTATATGTTGGCACGACATTACTTTTAAGCTATGATATACCTTTATAGAAAGATTAAAATAATAGCTTTATTCATTTTGCGTTCACTAATGTTGTTGTGAATAATTATATGCGCAGAAGTAATTCTTTGACATGGTTAGGTGTCATTAAAAGACCCCATTGAAAAGGATTCTTGACTACATGACAACTTAAAAGTGGGAATCTTTGTTTGGGATATGCACTTTTCATACTTTGTCTCTTGCAGTTCCATTTTGTGGTAGCTTCTTCTTATTTTTGCTGTGAATGATCATTCAATTGGTGACTGCAGTTTGGTTTATTATATATGTCAGCAATCTAACTGGGTTAACCTCCCATAATTGTAAATTGATATTCTAACGGTTGACACAATAGTTGAAAGGGAAGGAAAATAATGAAGGCATTTATTTGTATACAGTTCTATTGAACCTAGTGGCACATCTAATTACATTTTAGTGCAGGAGTCCTCCACTTTGGGGAACGATGAAGTATTTGTCTGAGAAGATTCCCAAGGATACTTCTAGCAAAGTGAGAATTAATCGTGATTTATACACTCATGAGAGGTAAATCTACATATTATTTATTTAACTTGATTTCTATGTTTAATTATTACTATTATTGATATCACTGTTTATCTTGTTTTAGTTATTACTATTGTTATTCTTCTTATTTTATTGTTGTTGTGGCAGTGCTAATGCAGGAACCTTTTCTAGGTCTTGCAGATTCCAACTCGGCTACTACAATTTATATTTTCTAAGAAACAAGAACAACTACTAATTTATCATACAGTGTGTTTCCAAGAGTCAAAAGCTTAGGGATAAAGGTTCTTTAAAACTCTTGAAGTGCCCTGCACTTATAAATTGTTCTAAGAAATAGTTACTTCCTCTTTAGCTACTGGGGAGAATATGTCACGTAAGTAGAATGGGCTGAAGCTACAGTGTTGTAGTACAAGTATGGTAGCTTGCCTACAATTAGAAGAATGGTTGCTAAAAACTAAGAAAAACATGAAAAGAGAAAACCAAGGTTCTATGGTTGAAAATTGTAAATAAGAATTAGTCTTTTAAAGATTACATAGAAATTGATCAGTAAGGGTGCAAAGAAAAAGAATAATAAGATAGGAAGGAGAAGAAAATCCAGGTACGCATGCCTTAAATAATTAATCAATCACTATATTCACCAATCCATTTATGTTTTACATATGTTGGTCAACTTAATACACTCCTAAACTTTCTAAAAGTTGTCTCAACCAATATAAAATATATTAGGACTTAGAATTCGCCAAAATTAAAAGATTTTAAACTCTAAAAAAACACCAATTTAATGGTGATCAGAACTTAAAATATTTTAGAAAATTCTGAAGTACAATCCTTATCTATTGCTGCTTTATGCTTTTTTTTTTTTTTTTTTTTTTTTTTTTTTTTTTTTAATGTTAGTTTTTTTTTTTTTTTTTTAAAAAATAGAAAATAAAAAAATAGAATCTTACAATCTGTGATTTGATTTCTCAAACCCTCCCAACAATCTTAGGTAGAATCGGATTCCTTTGTTGCCTTTTTGTTAATAACAGTGACTAAAAAAATGAATAGGATAAAGTGAACTAAGATGCACTTTCTTTTGCATTTTTAATTTTCTACACGAGTTGGGGGATGCTAAAAGCAATTGACAATCAGTTGAGATAAACTTTTGATTTTGAAATTCAAACTAATGTTGTTTAATGAGCATCGTCTTCATAAAGTCGATTGCGATATCTATTTTATTATGACATAGAAAAGGTGAATAACTGAACTCTTCATGCTTCTTTAGTTGTTACGTTGCCGTTCATCTTGTCTTCACCTTTTCTTCTCATCCCAGCTTTTCTATGTAGTGACCCTGACCGGCAGTGTTTTGTAATTGGGACTTTGGTAATAGGAAAGAACTAAATCATACTAATCATCTTGCCAACAGGATCATGGAGACGGCGCCTACACTGCCTGATTTTGTTTTAAGCCTGAAACCAGATGAGTATCAACTCCCTCCACTTGATCCTTGTTGGAATGAGGAGAATAAAGGGAAGGTTTCACACTTCTAATGCAGCAAGCTTCATTGTATATGGTGCCCATTGCTCAGGTGTGGACTACCTCAAACAGGAACAAGGTGGTCAATTTTTCAATGTTGTGTGCTAGGAATTCCATTCCACCAAATCTCTCTCCAACCTTTTCTTGTCTCTTTCTTTTATTTATTCCTCTTACGTCCCTATTTTGTAGCTACAAATGATTTTGTATAATGTAAATCATGTACTGATAAATAGGCTAATTTCGAAGCCAGTTCTCATGTCGAACGTGTGCAATTTCAAGTGTAATTTAACTTGTGTTATGTCCAAAAATGGCTTAGATTGAAGGATGTCTTACCTTTTCTTTTTTCTTATCTTGAGGATGATTTTTTTTTTTAATAGGTTGTGCTTCCTTTTATTTGCTATTCAGAACTGTTGGTGGTGCTTGTATCTCATAATCGATGAAAGTTATAAGATTTGGCTAGTAAGACGGAAATGCAAAGTGAGCATTTTTTGTTATATTCCCATGAAAAAGAGTAAACAAGGATGAGTTAAAATGCCAATTAAAGTGTAAATAAAGTAGTAAAAAGAATGGTGGCAGCCTGGAAGATAAAAAGGCCACACCCATATTCTACCATGAAATCAAGGCTTAGGCCTAAATGACAGTTGCTTGCAGTGATGCTGGTCGCGTGTGAGCAGACGCTTGAGAACCAGAGGTACTTGTCCTGTCTGTTGGCTCTCTTGCGGTGCACACATCACGGCACTCGCATTCCTTGTCCGACCCATCAATGTGACATGGAGGACATTGGTGTTGCGATGCAAGGGCCCTCCACAAATCTTGGTGTTCTGGCGTACCATACACAAGAATGGCTTCCTTTCTCATTGTGAACTCAAACATGGTCTTTTACACTAGTAGCTGTGATTTCGGCCTCAAATCATAGTCCCAGAATATCATCAAACTTCAAATTCAATGCATGGATAAAAAATCATGGTCCAAGTGTTATGACACAATAATGAGATAAAATTTATGATTCGTTTTCGTTTTCATTTCAAAGTTAGTATTATTATTATTATTGAAAAAGCACCATATGATGCATGAAGAGGGAAGAGAAAGTTTTGAGTTGATTTAAAATTATAATGAGATTTTATGGTTTGGGTTTATAAAGTTAAGTGATAATCAATATTCTTTTTTTTTTTTTTATGTGGGGGGGTGATTGAGGGAAAAAAAAAAAGAAAAAAAAAAATAAAAAAATTTTCATTTGTTTTTTTTTTTTTTGGGACTGTTCCCGAAAGACTTTTAATTAATATATTAGAGAAGTTGTGAGCAAATCAAGAGAGGGGACTATGAAATGTGCTCATTCATGTATTGGTAGATTTTATTGATATATGCTCTGCTTCTCTCTCTCCCAAGATATATATATATATATATAAAGATTTTACTGATACATAAGTGATTTTCAAGCAGTGACACAACATGTATTGGTGGTCGATGAAAACATGACATTACCAATGATGCAAGCAGTGACACATGTCACATTTTTTGGTTTTTTTTTTTTTTTTTTGGATGATTTTGACACCATACACTTTGATGGCGTGAACATCACAAGCTTAAATGCTTTGACACTACACGTTTGGATGAGATTTCTTTGCCCTGTGACTCTATACAGTGGCGGAGCCACGTTGGAGGGTGTGGGGGGGGGGATAATTGCTCTCATAAAAAAAAAATTATTAAATTTTATATATTAAATAAAAATTATTCCCACATAAAAAACAATATTTTCCCACATATAAAAACAAAAAATTGTCTCCACAAAAAAAAATTATGTTTATAACTTAAAAATAAAATATTTTCATTGAAAATATTTTACTCCACTGTTACCAGGTCCTGAATCTGCCAACGACTCTATAAATACCAACAACAATATTTGAGAACATATAAAGGTCGTTGTCCACCTTGCATGAATTTTTTTGAAGTGTTTCGAGATCTAATCTCCTTAGGAGAGACCCAAGTGGGTGTATCAAGATCTTTCCATGAGTCAAAAGTGATGCAGAGCTTGTCCACTTATGGATATAATCACTTCTATTAAAACCCCTTTGCAAAGCTATTTTTTCAAAAATTCATTTTATGCCCAAAATTACAAATAACTTAATGAATTTAAAACCTACTTTCAAATAGTTAAAACCCACTTCCTGAATTTAAACCTGGTTAATGTTTTTCTTTTAGGGTACAAAAGTAAGAGACAGGTTGTTCAAGCACAAGACTCAGAAGATTTTTGTCATACATGGGAGAAGTACAACAACAGCTGCTAAGTGTCCCATGACAGTAAATCTGCCATCTCTTAAAATCCAATTCAGGGCAAAAGAATGTCAAGATCAAGTGCCATTTTACTAGAGAAATTGAAAATTCAAGTTTGCCTTAATTCACTTAAGCAGCCAAGAGCAACTCGTTGACATTTCTACCAAATCATTGTTAAGGGCAAAATTTGAAGAAGTTAAGTGTACAGGAAGCCCTCCGAGGAGGAGTATTATGGCTTGTGAAAATCTTCCATTATGGTCCAACTCATTGGCATTTATGTAAAATATTTTCTAGAATCAAGAGTGTTTTTGTCTACAATTGTATATACATAAATTAAAGAAGGGTCTCTTGTTAGGAAAAGAATAAAGTTGCTACCATCATCTACACCTATAAGTCTTTTCAGTAAAGCCAATTTTTCCATTCAATGCATTTTTCAAAAGAAAAATCTAAATCTGTGTATTTCGATGAAAGAAATGGCTTCTTGGACTTCTATTTCCACATGAAAATAGTAGTATAGAAGAATGAGGTAAAAGGGATTTCCAACAAGGAATCAAAGTGAAAAAAGTTAAGGTAGCAAAAAGAATGGCGGCATCCTGGAGGATGAAAAGGCCACGCGTAGAAACAAAAAATACGTATAAATCAAAGTTTTGGCCTAAGTTTACAGTTGCTTGCAGTGATGGTGATCATGTTGTTAGCAGACAGGCTATCTGCGACCAATTGGCATGTCACAACAAGCCTCACAGCTCTCAGCTTGAGCTTTCCTAGTTCAACAGCCACAGGCACATCAACCTTGAGAACAAGAGGTACTTGTCCTGTCTGTTGGCTATCTTGCAGTGCAGTCATGAGAGCACTCGCATCATTTGTCCGACCTGTCAATGTGACATTTAGGACAGTGGTATTGCGATGACCCTGATAGAATTTCGGCAAGGACCCTCCACAAAGCTTGGTGTTGGTGTACCATACACCCAAGTGGCTTCCTTTCTCGTAGTAAATTCCAATTTTGTCATTTGGATTACGAGCTCTCATTTTGACTGTAAATCTGGCATAGAGAGTCATGTTGTAGTTGAATTTGAAGTCGGCAACTTTGAGGTTGTCAATGGAGTATTTGGGGAGCTTTGGTTGGAAGACTATGTAGACAACTAGTCCTGATATTGCAATGGCAACTATTAGGAGGATGAAGGTGGCGATTGTGCAACACAAGCACTTGCAGCAACAATTCTTCCTCCTCTTCTCTGTTGGTGGGATTGGCTCAACTGAACCCATGGTTATGTGGTAAAGGGTGTGGATCACCTTTCTCAGATCTCTTGGGGCCTGGAGCTACTAATGGGGTTGTCTGTGGTGCTTCAACGTCGGCCTCCACAAGATGAATCTTTTGATGATCACCCATATTTTTATACCTCCTCAAACAGAAACAGATGAATGAATTGGATGAAGGAATGAAGAAATGGGTGTGGGAGCTCTTCTATGTTTTGGACCATGGCATGCAGCATAATAACATATGGCATGGAAATGGTGCAATTTATAAATAAAAAGGAGGAATTAGGGATTGATATTTGTTAAGGGAGAGCAAGTTCTCAACTGCCTCACCTAAGTGGGTAATGCCATGCAAAGGTGTAAATAGTGGGGATCCTAGACCAGGTAGTTCAGCCACAAAAAGGCACATTGGAGATAGTTCAGCTATAAAAAGGCACATTGGAGACTTCACGTAATCTTTTGTATATGTTCAAGGGATTTAAGGGGTACTTGTCCTCTCCCTTCATATGTCGAATCCCTTTTGACTTGATTTTCCAAATTATTCATTATCATAAACTATTAATGTTGCTTGCTTACCATTGCCACTTACTTTTAACCAAATTGAACAAATAAAGAACTTCTAAAACCCCTTAGTTTCCATCCCCAAGCAGATTAGCATCCCATTGAGATTTACCATTTGTCCAATCAAACCCGGCAGTTTTCAGCCTGAAAATTTTAAAATAACCCAGTTTTCAGACCAAGTGGGTCAACCATAACCTCAAAATTTTTCCCCCTGAATTTTTTTTTTTTCAACAATCGATATTTAAGTTTTACCCGATTAATCCTGTTTAAGCATTGTAGAACCTATTAAAGGGTTGACATTTTCAAATCTCATTTTTTCATTCATATGGTTTGAACTCAAGACTTATGGTTAATGGAATACAGTATCTTATCATTACACCCACAAAAGTTCAGTCCTTCCAAAGGATTTTGTACCAACAAACAGACAAGAAAATGATTAAAGATAACATTTGTTCTTATAAAATAATAATAATAATAATAATAATAACCAAACAAACAAAACCCAAAACCTAATTCCAAATGGTATTTTTCTTTGTGTTTGACCAACTGATATCTGATAATCAATTTATTAATCTTGATTATTCCGATCCGAGTTAATTGTCAAGTTCATTAAAGAACAAGCTCTACCAATGTCTGTTTTTTTCATTTTTAAAACTCGAATCCGAAAATTTAATTAAAGAAACTTACTGCCAGAGCAAGAAGTGCCGCTGCTCAAATCAATCGTTGGTCGATGATTGATCAATTCTAAGATTCAACCAATGGAAGTACAATCACCAGCATGCAGACCATTTTGGTGGATTTGCAAAAATGGAGAGGGCATAGTTGTTGCATCAATTTATCACAATTCTTTTTTTTTTTTTGGAATAATAAATGAATAAAATAGAAATCCTCCCAAAATTGTGAGGCAAAAGACAGGATTTCCCTTTCCCTTCCTTATAATTTAGTTACAAATATAAGTCAAAAATTTCCTCTTTCTCTACTAATACTCTTTATTTATACATTCCATGTATTACGTATATCTATTTAAATTTTTAATTGATTCGTCAAATGACCCACCAATTGAACCAGTCACCCTGGTATCTTTGTCGGTCATTAGAACAGCCTGATTCAGTAACATTGTGTGCGACTGCACCCCATCTTAAGGGAGGAGAGAGAGAGAGAAGAAGAAGAAGAAGAAGAAGAAGAAGAAGAAGCAGAAGAAGAAGAAGAAGAAGAAGAAGAAGAAATGTAATAGCAAATGAAAAGGTGAAATCCAAATTTTGAGAGATGAAATCGGGGGAAAAAAAAATACAGACAAACAAACAAGACAAATGCGTGTTAAAATACAAAACATGGGGAAAGAAAGCAAGCATCTTAGATACCTCACCAGCATCAAGGCATGCCCCAACTCCAAAACACTACACTACTTTGGCATATGTAGAACGCAACGCAGACACTTGCCTTCTTGCATCAAATCAAAAGCTTGGTTGATTTCCTCAAATGGCAGATTGTGGGTGATGAACTCGTCGACATGGATTTCCTGTGTCAAAGATCTGCAATGTTAAACAAACACTCTCTTCTTCTGCAGAGCAAACAAGTGATCAAATAAAGGTCCTCATGGGATAAATGCACATTTAAGGGGAATATATATATATTTATATATATATATATATTTATATGCATTTACATTTTTTGTTTTAGTTCCCAGTAATGTGCTTTATAATCCACTCTCAGCTTGTTGCCTTCAAAATCCAACCGGCAATCCAATCACTTCCTCTCTCAAAGCTTCATTGTACTATCATGTTTATAAGTTTCAAATGATAGATGGGATAATTGCATTTGCAGTACTAAACCTACTTTTTTGATTTAGTCCTAAACCAAAAAACTAAATATATACACACACACACACATATGATGAATAGAGAAATTCAGGATTCCAAAGAGAGGGAGAGTAGTTGCTGATGGAATATTTGAAGAGAATCATTGAGGTGTTGCTCATATGTGATAACGCACAAAATGTGGAAAGGCAGTGGAAATCCAAATGGAGCGATTTGATCAGATGGTCTTCTTTTCGGATGCCGGATGGATGGGGGTGAGATGGGTGGGATAGGAACAAGTTGACAATGGTATTGGTGTTGGAGTTTGTGGAGAGAGAATTAACGGCACTTGCAAATGAAAAGAGTAATTTTTGTGTATATTTTAGCCAGAGTGATTGTAAGGTGACAACTTAGATTGATATAGAGATGTTGTAGAGTAGAGACGGTGGTGGATGTGGCGGCAGCAATCACTGCTGGGGGTTGCATTGGTGAATGGTGTTGCTGATGATGCTGAAGTTGGGATTTTGATTTTGGGAGAATTCTTTTGATTTTTTTTTTAATATTTTAATAGAATGTTTTTATTTTTCATCCTCGATCTGTTTAAGATTCGCTTTAAAAAGATTTTCTAAAATTGTATCTATTTTACCATGTGACATTCTCATCACAGCCCATGTGCCATTTTTGACATCCTCATCGCATTTCAAGTAATCCATCTTTAGAGCGGCACCTTGTCAGGCTCTGCCAGCACCTTTGTGCTCTTCAATTTTTATTTTTTTTTATTTATTTTTATTTATATATATATATATATATTTATATATATCCTATGTCAGAGTTGTCTAAATGTAACTATGCCGCCAAAGAAAGGTTGTTTTAGGACAAAATAAGGATGTTCAGCCAATCATCATCTGGCAAATATTTACTCCCTTGAAGCATGGAAAAACTCGTCACCCTAAATGTTGCCATTTGAACTAGCTAGAACATTAAGCAGGTTGGGGAGGTTCACAGGCATGGTGAGGGCTACCTGAGTTCGAGTGTGTAGCTTGGCTCCAAAAAAAAAAAAATAATAATAATAAATAAATAAATTGAAAACACAACAACAATAACAACAAAGGGAGAGAGAGAGAGAGAACTACAGGCAACTATTAGGTTACTTAAGTCAATGATTTGTAAGTCAAGGTGGAAATTGCGCAATGGACAACAATAAGCAGTAAAATGGGATGACATATTAATTGAAAGTTTGAGGCCCTGAACCTTTTGGGACTTCACCTTAAAAAGGGGCTTTACATGATTGTTAAATACACACGTGGCACTTCCACATTATGACAATAAATGGCATAGAATTTTCACATCAGGGAAAAAAAAAAGGATGACATCATCAAAGGCTCTGCTGGCACCTTTGTGATAACAAAAATAAATATTGTTAATAAAATAACTAAAATGATTATTTCTTATTATTTAAATAAGAACCTTTTTTTTTTATTTATTAGCAAAGAAATAAATATTTATTAATTATTTCTACATAAAAAAGTTGTTTCTTACTTAGAGAGTTTCAAAATTTTAAATCATTCAAATAATTATTTCTTAACAAAATAATCTTTTTTACTTGACCCACAAATTATTTTTAATTATTTACAAATTTAAAATTACTAAATCCTAGTTTTGTTTTTAAAAATTTGTGATGAATTATATATACCATGTCAACCTTTTTGTATGTGAGAATTCCATATCATCACTTCTTTATGATGAGGAATGCTTTGCTCTTTGATCTAACAACCATACAAATAATGTGACTAACCACGAAGTAGATGAAGGTAGCAAAATTGTCCCTTTTTATAAAGGATAGGTACCCTTAACGATGTTATTGTTGTTTTGGCCAAAAAGGGACTTAAGTCTATATTAATGCATCCGGAGGACAGATCTTCCTTACTAGATGGTAAGAGACCAAAATTCAAAAAAATAAAAAATAAAAAATGCTTAAAAGTACCAGGTGATGGTCTTGATTTTTACCTTCCTTAAGTACATGTCCACTAACAAAGGAATCTCCGACTTTGGTTTCCATCCTCCAAATAAAGATCCTATCAATTTTCTACCTGTCAGAAATAGTCCATAATGCGCTGTTATATCTGGCTTCACTTTTGGCACTCCAAGAGTCACAGTAGTACCCCAGCCCTGTGCAAAAGAACATTAGATTAGAAGCCTTATGGCAAGTTCAACAAACAAGGTTGATTTGCACAAAAGACGGACTCATCAGCAATTACATCACAACATGACTGCAGGGCGGTAGTTATGATTCCAGTATCTCCTACGCATTCAAAACAGAAATCTGCCCCTCCTTCTGTTATACGCCTGATTACCTGTTAAGATTGCATAATGCTATCATGATTCCACCAATCAAAACAATAATGGAATCAATTTTAGATGCGGATGCATTACTATTTTGCTATTATGATTTCGCTTTAGGTTTCTCAAATTTGGCACTTTTATGTAATTAATTGTCATGCAGTCACAGGTAGAGGCATTAGCGATTCACTAGGCTTAAATAACTAAAATTTATTAAGCTTAGGAACTAGCAATCCTAGAAGTAATGACAGAGAACAGCCTAAGAAAATAACAGTTTCCATGGCTTTGAATGTTTCTCTTTTGGGTCTAATTTTATCAGTTCAGTAAGGAAAGAGTCACAGCCAAAGTCTACCCTGGGGACGGATAGAAGTGCTAAATGGAAAAATAGAAAACTGGCTGAACATGACCAAACCGCCTGGGCTTTTGGGTTTTTCCTTTGTAGATCAACCGCCTAGCAGTTCAGTGCATGCAAAAAGCCTGGTTTCACTGACACTCTTTTAAAAACCAGCCAAACTGAATAGGTCATTTACAATATATATCCTCCATTTTTTTCTGAAATTGAATTGTTTTATTCCACTTATTAATCCTCTCATTAGGGTTGTTTTCCATCTTTTGATCTTCATACAGCTTGCTTTCCCTCTGCCACAGCGCAGAATGGTCTCATTTCTCATTACCCCCGTCTCAGTTGCTCTCACCCATAGTTCTAAATCACTTCTTGGTCACACCAGTCAGTTATTTTCACTGCTGTTTTCTTCTTGAACAATGAAAAGTTGGTGTGCCACACCCAGATAGGGCATGAAGGTCATCAACCAACAACAACATGGAAGGTGACAAGGATCTTCTCATTGCAGCATGCCATTTCTAAATATGGGGCACCAACTTTTCATCCTCTTCGGAGCACATACAAATTTTGCCTTTTTTTCGGAGAGGGGAGTTCTAGAAGAAAAGAGTAGCGGGAACTTTTCAGTGCCCAAAAAACTTTCCCATCTTTTCACCTTCACACAAGCAAAAAAAAAAAAAAGTAGTATCAACCATCGAATTTCTTG
This sequence comes from Dillenia turbinata, assembly GCA_037126225.1. Taxonomy (NCBI): domain Eukaryota; kingdom Viridiplantae; phylum Streptophyta; class Magnoliopsida; order Dilleniales; family Dilleniaceae; genus Dillenia; species Dillenia turbinata. Next base: position 24,780,403 of record JBAMMX010000020.1, on the reverse strand, counting down.
TTTGATGTACCGGATCAGAATCCAACTCAAGCCCCCCCCCCCCCACTCAATAAGCACATCTGTTGCAGGCAGCTACTGGATATGAAACATGAAGAGCACTATACCTAGCAGTTTTTCACCTGACACCAAACTTGCCATAACTCGACCCACACTTTTAAGGGTTTGAGATGAAACTGTGGGTCCATTTATTTAAATGATCGGGACCAGGTTGACACTTTTCAGGCAGAGCTTAAATGGGTCAAGTTCGGCAACCTGTTGACCCATTAATATTTACGTCACTTATAGTTGAATTTATCATTTATAAATTTGATCCTCCAATTATACCCACCAAGACTATTCCTGACCCAGAAGTTAAAAAGCCTGGACCCAAGGATGAGAGGGCTAAGATTCCTGAACTTGACACAGTTCTGCCAGATGACTAGGACGATGATGCACCCATGCAAATTGAAAATGAAGAAGCTGGAAAACCGGATGAATGACTGAATGATGGAACAGAAAAAATGATAATCCTGAGGCCCCAAAACCAGAAGATTGAGATGATGATGATTTAGAATTGTGAACGGAAGGCACCAAAATTTGATAGCCCCAAGTGCGTGAAGGCACCTGGTTGTGGTGAATGGAAGAGGACAATGAAAAGGAATCCAGCTTACAAGGGAAAGTTGCACCCACCACTTACTAATGACCCAAATTACAAGGGAATCTTGAAGCCCCTGCAGATGCCAAATCCTCATTACTTCGAAATTGATAAGCTGGATTTCAAGCCTATTGCCACCTGTAGCATTGAAATTGGACAACACAAGATGGTTTATTGTTTGACAACATTTTGATAGCAAGTGAGAAGAGAATTGCAGCAACCTACAGGAATACCTCATGGCAACCAAAATTCCAAGTTGAAAAAGAGACAGAAAGCTGAAGATGCAGGTTCCTGTCTCTAGTCACTCATTTGCAAAAGGTGTTTAACCTTTTCAATGAGTTGCAAACATCCTGACCAAGGTTTCAACCAAAGCCAGGTTTGAACTAATGAGGAGGCACAAGCATGCCTATCAAGGAGGATGATGAAATAGTGACACAACTTTGAAGTCCACTACTTTTCTTGGTATTTTGGCTAGTGTTTTTGATATTTTGACTCTCCTAGATATTTTAAATGCGATATTTTGTGTTGAAATCATGTACATCATACACTTGGATAGTGCACCTTATTTTTTGGCATGAGACATGAGCCTTAGATCTAGGAGTAGGTAAATTTTTTTTGTCCAAAAGATTTGGCTTTGTAACTCTATCAAAACCAAAGACAAGAATGAAAAAACTAGCCTTTCCTTTCCTCTCCATCTTCCAATGCTTTCTCTCTGTTTCTCACTTTTCTGGATATCCAACATGGTCAAAAAAGGGATTTGGATTTTAAGTATTGTTATGCACACTTGTTAAAAATAATATTTAGAAACATCACATTTTAAATTTATATGTATTTATATGATCAATTTAATTTTCATAACAAACATGACAACTATAAATATTATATATACTTGGCTTCATATAATAAAATTACATGCATACCCTCCTGCACTCTTCAACTATAATCTTGGATTTGCCATATCTAAAACTCCCAACCTTCTTCTTACCTACCGCCAATTTTTTCATAGCTTCTGCATGGGCCTCACTAAGTTTGGAATAGGCCTGTGACCTCTAATTACGCCCTTAGTTAGGCTCCAGCTGAATGCCACCCCATCAAGCCTCAACCCTTCTTTCTTGGGCCTACATCCAAACCTTCCATTACTCTTGAATCTCGACTTAATTACTCTAATATCATTTAAAAAAATATATCTTTCTTTAAACTTATAACATAATGTGAAAAAATAAATGGCATAAAGAGGTTGCATGGAACCAGAACCCAGAGTCTCTCCTTCCTCACACCATAGATAGGAATCCCAACCAAGGAACTGCACCTAGTCTTTTATTGTAATTCCAAAAAATAATAATAATAATAAAAAAATAAAAAAGCTTTACTTTAAGTACCTGCTGAATAGGCTCACTAAGATCATTTGGGTTGACAACCTCTGTCACTCCAAAAGCTTTTGCTGGAATAGAAGTAGAAAACCGTCAAGATAAAGAGCAGTTTCCATGGTCTCACCATCAAAAACTAGGTTTAGAGCATAGAAGCTGAGACCTTTTTCACATTTTTCAGGATTAATGTCAACTCCAATGATTCTAGATGCACCCTTTATTTTAGCACCTTGAGCAACCTGAATATTAAAATATCATCACTGACAAGTAACATCGGCAAGATGAAATAATTGGGAGATAAAATTATTAGAAAGTAACAAGTCCCAAACTTACCGCAAGACCAACAGTCCCAAGACCAAAAATGACAATTGTTGATCCTTGAGATATGTCAGCAACCTTCCATGCAGCACCCAGTCCTGACAACAAAATCCTGTGAGAGTAAATATGCAGAAAAATGACACGAATTATGAAGATAAGCAGAAAGCCACCAAACAGTGGAAGAACACATGCAACTAATACTAATTTCCCAGCCAGTAATTTTATAGAGGACTTCCCAAATTTGCTCCCTAAAGGATGCAATACTGCACTTCGTGTGCAGAAAAAGTTACTGAGAAGTCATCTTGATATCTTCATTCAAAAGGTTCTCCCATGCCCATGGATAATAATAGAGAATACAATGAACAAAATTACACAGTTGTAGGAGATCCATGCTTTTTCTGTTTTCTAATTTATTTGGAATGCAACAAGGGGACTTGAGCTAGATAAATTGTCAGAGAGAGCTGCAAGATCCATTTTCCCTTTCTAGGAAAAATAAAAATTTCCAAAAGCCTTAAAATCTATATCAGGTTTACTGAAAAGACTTTGATGGACCTGATAGCCCCTCCTGGAAATAAACTTCAGAAAGCACTTAGCATGATCAGGCTTGACATATCAATGTTGGTTACAAGTTACCTGCAGCTACTCCACAGCTAAGAAGGCAAATTTTCTCAAGGGGTGCAATAGGGCTGACTTTTGCAGCACATCCAGAATGCACGACCGTATACTCGCTGAAACTTGAAACCGCACAATAATGATAAATAGGTCTCCCTTTTATTGAAAACCGTGTCTTCTGGTCACTATGCATTACACCTCTTCTTTCTAACCCCAGTACTTGGCACATGTTACTTTTTCCTGAGGTACAGAGCCTGCATGTCATGCATTCTCCAGTGAAAAGTGTAAGCACATGGTCACCCTCTTGAAATTCAGTCACTCCTTGTCCAACGCTCTCAACAATTCTGCAAACAAGATAATAGAAATTCAATATCCATCATATTTGCAGGTTCTGACAACCAATATATAGACAAGTAAAAAAGCCTAAATGGAAAGCCTGATGCTGATCTAATCTAGTGTCCGCAGTCCTTGATGAGTTCTCAAATATAAAGGAACAAACATAGACTTATTATTCATAATTTGTGCCAGAGGCCGGAGCAAGGTCACCATAACAAGCCCCCTGCACCAAGCTGGATGTGATTAGATCAACCAAAAAAAAAAAAGAATAATTGGATTTCCAAAAATAGGCCAACTACAAAGATTTAAATGATTGATTTAACCCCCGAAACACTTTGACTGAACCAAAAATTCCATTTAGTTCACATAGAGCAAGAATGAAGCAAAACTGACACAATTTATGATCTACAAGACACCAATTGCCTCTTCATTCTTGGGTTGCTCTTGCAATAATTCTTTAGTTGGCTGTGTTCATTCTAGATTTTAATTAATTTCTTTGTATACTTGGAGTAAGAACAGTGCAATTCTAAATATAGAGGAAATTACCCTGATGCTTCATGACCAAAAATTCGTGGGAATAGGGAGGCTTGTGCCTGCCAAAACAAGCATTGGTTGTTAGACCTTTTGATCCACTCAAACAAGGACAAACTGCCAAAAATTTTCCAGACTTGTTTTAAAGAAATACACCATATGAAAAATGCATATGTTAACATGCTAAAAAGTGATATATAAGATAGAGAGACAGACATGATACTATTAAGCCACAAATAATATTTTGACCTCCATATTAACATCAGTATTTGCTTGCTGTGGAGTTGATACTCAAACCTTTTCAAAACTTCTCTTGACATTTTACTACTTTTTCATAGCTGTCTTTTGACCCTCCAAAACCTTAGCATTCTAAATTGCGTAATAGAATTTAGCTAGACTTGCATTATGTGCTTTGACCCCCCCTTCTCCGGGGTGGGAACTAAAAATAAACTGACTTTGAATTTTCAATCTTTTTTATCAATAGTTCCTAAAAACCTAATCTGCCCCCTATAAAAATTATATTTTTACAATTGCTGTTACAGATAACTGATTTAGGGGTCTGATCTGGAACCAGCTTAGAAGTACTTATCACAAGTAAGTACTTCTTTATGTAAATTAGTAACTTCATAATAAAAACAACGGTATTTTTTTTGGGATTTTTATAGTACGAGAATTTGGTATAAAAGATATATTTTTTTCATGTAAATTTGTTTTCATAGTTGACAAATACTATTTTGTGGAGATGAGCTGATGGCTAGAAGAAGTTTGGTGCATAGTTCTCCAACATGGTCTAATCTTTTGCACCCCCTCTCAAAAAATAAATAAACAAATAAACCTTATGATTTGATCCATCCTTTGGTCATGCAGTCCTCCTTCTTTACCCCCTCTAAATCATATGGTATTCATTTCTACTATCTCAAAGTTTCAACCCTTTCAGCTTATATCAACTCAATCACACTGTTATGATTGAGCACCATTCTTAGCTGTTTGACTGAGCATCATATACAACCCAATTTCCTCCTCCAATTAAAATCCAGTTAGCATTATTTATGGATCCTCCTTTGTCAACTCTCCTTGTTTGTTTGTGTTGTTCTTTTTCAATCCCACAAACACAATAAACTAGAATCTGGATCTACTCTGTTGTTTTTATTGGGGGGCTATGGTGTTGAATACGAGGGTTTTTCATCATTCTCTACAACAACAATAACAAACTGAACCTAATCCCAAATTTTGAAATCGGCCGTTTGAGAGACCAATATAAGAGAGAGGAATCAACACCATGTCACTTGTTTATTGACCTCTCCCTTGAGATATTTCGACTTGCCACCTATTGATACCATTGCGCTCAGCAACATTACTCCATTGAACAATGACAATCCCACAAATGTGTCCTCAGAGCTAGAGTCAGTTCACATGCCTCTACCCAATATTCAAGCTTCCCACCCACCACCTCCTTTGCTCGTTAACATTCCGCTTGAGTCAGAGAACCATCTGTTAAACTTCCAAGTTATTGGCAATTATTTCTCTTCATAGGCCTCGCTCCTATCACGAGGCTTTCTCTTTGGCAACAAGTAATGACAAATGAAATATAGGGCTTAGAAAAGACAAGCACCTGGGTTTGGTTGACTTTTTATCCCGCAAAATCCCTGCTGGCAGAAATGGGCCTTCAAGATCAAAACCCACTTTGCGGGTTCAAAGGAAAGATATGCAACCAGACTAGATGCAATAGATACATTCAAAAATACAGCATCAACTATGAAAGAACTTTTACTTCAGTTGCTAGGCCCACTACTATTTGCAACCTAGTTGGCATTGCTGCCATTAAACACAAGCCGCCTTTTCAGATGGATGTGAAGAATGCTTTCTTAAGCGGCGATGTCAATGAGAAGCCAAACTCAATTTCAATTTCAATTTCAATTATAAAGGATGCTGATGTTTCATTAACATCCTCTACACATTGAAATTATTAATCAATTTCAATTTCAATGTTTTATAGAGGATGACTTCTCATGCTATGCAAATTTCTCATAGTGATATCTTCCATGAACGAATGAGAAACAATAAAATTGATTTCATTTTATATGCCAACACTCGCTTAAAGGCTTACTCCATCTTCTTCTAGTTTGCTCTTTGGATCAACCCGCTTAAATCTTCACGAAGTCCAAACTCAATTTGGGCTCTACTATGCCACCTTGATTGGGTAGGAGGAATGTTGACCCATATTCAACTCAATCAACACAGCTATGATTGATTATCATTTTTAGCTTTGCGATTGAGCATCACTTACAACCCAATTTCCTCTCCTCCAATTAAGGTCCAAATAGCTTGATTTGTGGGATCTTCCTCTGTCAACTACACCATTATGTTGACAAGTTTTGTGTATAAATAGCACATTATACAGAGACATTAGACACACACAATTACAATACAAGCTTTACCCTTTTCTCTCCCTCGCCCTCTCTCTCTCTCTTTTTATAGAATGAGAGCTTCTCTCATGCTCTTGATGGGTTCCAAATTTTATTTATCTCAACATCATCTCCATAAAGGAGTTCAAATCCATTAATTTAACAAAACCCACATTTTTTTTTGGGGATACCTGAGAAAGCCAAGCAGTGATGTCACTACGACAAAGGGAAGTGCAGACGACTTTGATGCGAATCTCCATGGGCCCAGGCGGACTCAGTTCCACTTCCTCCATCACCAATGCCTCTCCTACTCCCCATCCCACCGCAGCTGCCAGCCATTCCCTCCATTATTTTCACAATTAAAATTAGAGGAAAGAGAAATAGAAAATCACCTTTGCAGGTTATTACAGAAGAAGAAGAAGAAGAAGAAGAAGAAGAAGTAGCAGAATTCGCCATAGGTTGGTGGGTTTGGTAAGAGCAAAGACAGAAAGTGTGCTGCTCTGATTTTGGTTTGGTTTGCGCTTCTCATTTTCAATTCAACGCCGTGGGGTTGGTACCAACGTACCAGCCGTTACCCCGCCCACATTTTACCAAAATGACATCCTCTTTCGTTAAATTATCCAAATAGCGTGATTTTTTTTTTTTTTTTTTTTTTTCTAATTTTAGAGAAATCACAATCTTGAATTATGACTTTTCACCATTTAAAATCAAGCTTCTTACAATTTTTTTTTTTTTTTTAAATGTTGAAAGTGAGATCATGAATTTTTCTTCCCAAAAGCGACACTTTTGATCTCGCTTTCAAAAAATAGGATACCCGATCACACTCTTTAAAAGCAAGATTTCTAAACTCACTTTTTCTTTTTTTCTTTTATTTTTAAAAATAAGATAAATTAATAAAAAATTATTATTAAAAAATTAAATATTAACCAATATTATTAAAAAGATTCCTTATCATTTTTTAATTTTTTATTCTTATTTGCGTAATTTTTCTTTTTTAATTTTTAAAAATATAATTAATAAAAAATTAAATATTAACTAAGAAACATATTAACCAATAATTAATAAAAACATGTAATTAATTAAAAATTTATTAAAAAATATAAATAATTAAAACATAAAATTAATAAAAATATAATTAAAATCCAATAATTAAAAAAGTATATATAATTAATAAAAAATTAAATATTAATCAATAATTAATAAAAACATATAATTAATTCTTCAATTATTTTTTCAAAGAAAACATAAAATTAATTAATCAATAATATTTTGTATTTTTGAGATCCTGGATCACGTATTTTTGCCTTTTGAAATCTTAGATCATGCTTTCAACACTGCAAGATAAATATATTTTTAGATTAAAAATTATTAAAATTAAAAAATTAATAAAAAATTATAATAAAAAATTATTTTCTTTTGTTTTGATACCATATTATTAAAAAGCTAATAAAATATTATATAAATATTATGTTCTTAAAATTATAATAATATAAATATAAGAGATTTAATATGTTGAACTTGAAGATTTGAATATCGGAATTTTTTGAAATATCTAAAAGAATCGAAAATTTAAACTTTTTTCAAGTTGAATAATTGAGGGTTTAAAGGTTAGAGTTTTATTTTCCACACTTCTACTAACCTTTTCTATTCCTCTAGGAAAGAGTTTGAGTTAAACCCTACATTTCTTAATTTGATTTACAATAACCAATTTAATTTTTCATTAGTTCAATACCCTTATAGGGACAGGCTACGTAATTTTATTGGTTTAACAATATTATCCATGATTTTTCTTTTTATTCAATTACGAGAGAGATTTTTAAATTTAACATAACCAAAAAAACATCTCCCTATTAAATTAAATTAAACTTTAAAAATAAGTATTTTAGTTGATTTATAAATAAATTGAGATTATTTCCTTTTCTTTAGAGATCTCGACTTCAAATTTCTTTTATACATAAAACAAAAAAAGTTAACTTAATTTGATAATTAACTTCAAATAAGACACGTGGAGTGATTCCATTGGGCAGAAAATCACTTATTGGGTAAGATATAAAGACATAATTATTCGCTTAACCAAAGTCTGTGCTTATTGGACTTGTTCGGCTTAGGAATTAGCCCCAAGCCCAAATAGGGAGGGAGAGCTCAAATGTTAAGATTGATTGCTGGATACCCACACCCATTGATCAGCTCCCATGAATGATTATTCTCATGGCAACTGAAATTTCAGTAATAGTACCAATGGGCATGCTTCGAGTAAACACTGATCTGTGTTAGTAATGGTACACCAAATAGATTCTCAAGTAGACAACATTCTTGAAAGAAACAGTTTGAGAAATGTTGGCTTGGACCAAGTACCACCTCAATCCGCCTCTCCATGAAACTGTATTGGCGAAACAGCAATTTAATAGACCCTCATCTTGCAACAGGCATATACCTCGTGTCCAGCCGGATGAATTGCTAGCTTGAAAACACCAGCCGCTTGCTCATGGTTCCATCCTTTCTACTTTTGCTTCTTCACCAGAGCATACACTACAACTCGTTGGCTACAGTAATCTGGATGCCATTGTGCTTGCTCCACTCGGCCAATTACAAAGTCCTTCATTGCAGTTTCTAAGAAGTACTCAAGCACAGAATCTGCTTAAACATAAAATCATGAGACCTCTGCAGTAACATTCTAACAGGTGGGAATGTAAAACAAACAAACACAACTCACCATTTCTAAGTTCTCCCGCTAAAAATATAGTTGTATGCTCACCACAGAGTTGAGTCAGAGTGTCTAGTAAATCCACAACGGCTGCCTCGCTGTATATTACGTCTGAACCAAGCACTGGAACATTTATTTATAATAAGTCACGAGTTCCCTTTTGTCTCTCATCTATCCATGAAACTAATCACTTATAATTTAGTTATGTCATGCAGACAAGGAACACCTACTCTACTCGAGGATAGCTTTCACATTCAGTATTTTCACTTAAAAGGGCAAATGATGTCACTTGAGTATGCTATTTCTTTGGATCTTTGATACTAAATAATATTCATATGCTTCACAGAAACTCAACACCGAAGAAATTCAGCTATCTAGTCTAGAAATCAGGGATAGGAACAATGCAAATCAGCATAATCTGTGGACTCTAATTGGTTAATGCAGGCATTTACCAAGTACTATACCAATACAATTTTGGTAAAAAGGTTGTTACCTTTGATTATTCACCAAAGAGAAACAATTGTGTACGTGATTTTGAAAAAAAAAAGAAAAAAAAAAGAAAAAACATCATCGGAATGGGTATATGTAGACCAACATAGATAAGCAACATTGATACTAGCAAATTGACCTCGTACATATATTGTGCGGACAATAATATTAGATGAACCAAATGAATCATTGACCTAATTGTCTACATCCCACGTGACAGTCCTCATCGGCCTGTGTTGACCGAACCAACATAGAACTTGTTACATTTGGTCTATGATTCATCTGGTCCAATCCCAATTCCAAAAAAGGGCAGAAAGACATGAAGCAAACTGAATATAGATCAACAAAATTGTGGGGGATGATACTTACCATAGTCAGGGAGAGGTTGCAGAAACTCAGGGCCGAGATAATCTCCCCAAACAAGCTCACTAACAGTGGCGGATCCCTTAAGTTGGACATGGTTGAGATTGGTTTCAACATTCTTTTTGAGCAGCCTTAGCCTATCAGGCAAATCAGTCAGGATTACATGAGCCCCAAGAAGAGCAGCAATGCATCTGCAAAATACAAATTAGGGATTAGAAATTGGGAAATATTCCAAAATTTACAATAAGGAAGAAAATGATTTACCCAACAAGGCCACAGCCAGAGCCCAGCTCAACAACCTTCTTGAGTTGAAGTGGCAGCAACCCAGTTTCCACAGCATGCTCTATCAACTTTCCCAGTACAACTCCACTGTCCCACATCACTGAACCCGTCACTCCAGGAGTCATCAAGGAAGAAGGCGACTGAAGAATAGAGAGAGAATGGCCGCAAGCGTCGACGGCAAGAGAGAGAGAGGATTGGGCGACAAATGAATTGGGTTTGCAATGTACCGGCTGTTGGATTCCCCACAACAACATAATCTCCTCCGCTGAATCTTCCACTAATCTCACCTTCCCCACGTACGATTCCCGCAATCTCACCATCTTCTGTTCTTCTTCCACTTCCTCTCCCATCTTTCCTCTCACTTTCTCACCACTTAGGGCTCCAACTCCAAAATCTTCTTCTCAAACCTCCAAACCGACCGGACATTGGCAGAAAACAGGTGGGGCTGTCGCGGGTATCCGAATCACTCAAGTTCGGTCTCCTCGCCTTAAATCATAAATGTTAGGGTTTGGAGTCAAAATTAGAAGTTTCGGAGGCTATTTTTCTTCCCATTTATGTATAAGGACTTTGCCCTTTTTAGATTTTATACACCAATCACAAAAATCTTAAAAATATACATTTATAAAAATTTAAATACAAAATCTCAAAAAAAATATTTAAAGTGATATCTTCACTATTCCTAAGTAAATATATAATTATTTTTTATAATTTTTTTTCGCTCAGATATTCTTACAACAACACAATTTTTTTTTAAGAAATATATATATTTATATATATATATATAAATATATATATGTGTGTATTTATATGAACCGGAGAGAATCAATTGACTGGAAAGGAGGTTTAAAAAAAAAATGACAAGAAAGGAGGAGGATAAGAAACCAACTTTTCCTTATATATATCCTCCGTACAGAAGAGTAGGTGACATTTAGAAAAATTAGAATTAAAATTGGAATAAAAATTTAAAAAATTTATATTTTCATTTGGATTTTAGAAATTTTATAATTTAAGAATTTCATTCTTAAATCTTATTTTTTATTCCATTAATCCTAACTTATTGATTTCGATTCATTTTAACTAAGTGTGCCCTAAGTTTAATTATAGAAATCTAACATTCTTTTACTTTCTTTTTCCAATAGGCTTGATTATAGGAGTCAACCTTATTCTATTTTCTTAATTTAGCATCTATAATCTATATATATATATATATATATATATATATATATGGACATGAGATATGCACACAAGCAAGCAACAAACAACACAAGCAAATATCACATAGCAATACACAAGCAAATAGCAACACACACTCCAAATATTAAAAATTTATGGGTAAATTACATTTTTACCGGGTGGTTTACCTAAAAATCAAATACTTCCCCTATAGTAAAAAAATATCTATTTTATGTTCCTATAGTTATAAAAAGTGTAACAAATAGACGGGAAAATTCATAATTAACGGAGATCTAATGGGACATCGTAAAATATCGATTATACACCTCTTAAAAGGTTATTCTTTTCAAAACCCTAAAACACACTATATTTTTTCCATTGGAGAGAGAGGGAGAGAGAAGACAAAGGGCAATCGAACATTTTGAGTGAGGGGATTTTCCATTTGAGTGAGAGGGATAAGATCGAACATTTTTCGGAGTGGGAAAGCAAAATCGAAGGCATTATTGAGTAAGAAATTGTGGGTTTTTTTTGGTATATCTAGAGTTTAAATTTTTCTAAATTTGAATTTTTAGTGATAGAAAATAGAATTTTTTGAATAATTTTAGTGGGTGGGAAAAGATCAATACGATTGAATATTTTTTCGATTGCAAAGGCAAAATTGAAGGCACTATTGGGTAAGTCGATCCATGTTTTCGATATTTTTCTAAGTTTAAATGTTATTTCTATGTTTTTTATTTTTCTTGTAAATTACATATTAGTCATTGATGGGAAACTTAAGAGTTGATTTCAGCGGGATCTAGTGGAGGGAGATTGAATATAGAAAATTTTTTAAAAAATGTAGATAAATCTAATGGAGGGATTTTTTTTCTAAGGTTTTTTTTTTTTTTTTCCCTATAAAGCACATTTAGTGTATTAATGAATTATTGGTTTGAATGCAGAATAATATTTGAACTGTACATGCTATATGATGGTGTGGGGTCGTTCTCATTTGTACGACTGTAGGATAATTTTATTTTATCTAGATAGTATGTCTATCATATTGTAGATGAGCCTATTGTCTGGACTTCATCTACTAAAAAGGGTCTAACAGTTCACTGTAAGAGGCGTTTCCAGGTATGTCATAGTTCTAGGATATGCAAGAACTCTATTCACATTAACAACAAATTTAACAAAGTTAGCAATTTCCATTTTAATTGTAATTCATTCCATTAATTTGAATATTTTATTATGTTGACATCAATTGTTTTATTGGTTTAGGCACCAGCTGGGGTCATTGTTTCTTAATAACTTGGGAGTAGCTTCAATGATGGGGATAGAGTTTAATATGCATCTAAATTTCCTATATCACATGTAACTATTAATGATCCTAAACCCTCTAAAAGATTGCGTAGGAGTACAAGAATTAGGAAAACACCAAATAGATCTTCTGAATTCATAGTTTAGTGGCCTAGTTTGGTATGCTGGAGTTGGTGTATAGTCTGTGAATAGGTTTCTAGAATTAGTGTAATAACAACAAGTATTTGGAATTTGTATTTGGAACAACATGTATTTGATGTGGAATTGTTGCTTAGATTGTTGATTTGTAATGGAATATGATATTGGACAATACTTTTATTGTTACATTTTAGGGTAGAATGATTCATGTCTTCCTGCTGTTAAGGCAAAATGACCCCTACTTATGTCAACACACCTAAGACTTGTATTGACACAACCCTTACTTATATTGACACAACCCTTACTTATGTTATCACAACCCAAAACTTGTGTTGACACAACCCTTACTTATATTGACACAACCCAAGACTTAGATCAAATATATTATTGGATTTGGATAAACACCATGTCGACACAACCCTTATGTTGAAACAATCATAATGTTGATACACCTATAACCTATGTCGACACAAATGGATTACATGGCAATTACATGGCTTTGTGTCAACACAAAGTTTACTTATGTGGACCAAGGCATTCCATTGAATATTAATATTAAACACATAAAAGAACCCAAACTAGTTATGTCGAACACGTAAAAATTGCCAAACAACCCACACATTTGGTATAGAACAAAAAGATAACATAAATCTTAATGTTCCAAGGTATCACAACATAAATCCTAATATTCCAAGGCATCATAAAAAACTTGTATTTTCCAACATCAATGAGGGACATAGGAACCAAAATGACCTCTATTAAATTTGCATTTAAAATTCAAGAAAATGATACAACCACAATGACCAACTTTCCAATTAAAACTGACATTTACAAAAGATAACAATAACATTCACTTTGCACAACAAATTACAAGCAACAAAATAGCCATTGCAATGGAAGCAACCATAAATCTCTTGATAAATCTCAAATTTTCTTCAACAGTTTGCATCATGCCGAATAATTTCCGTCTCCAACTATTGCACCATTAATATTTGAACTCTCGAATGAGCTACATGTACTCCATATTTGCCTATCAATTATATTTGCTCTATTGCTATGCTTCTGAACCCTTTCCCTTTCTCTAGCTATCGCTAACACCATATAAAAAAACCACATTCATTTCTTTCACAAACAAAATATAGCAACCCATTTGAAGGATTCTTAGATTCCACTATATTTAGAATAGACATGTTGCCATAATAATGCCTTGGGGTTCTAGAATTTGGGTTCTCTTGGTCCTCCATCGCCGTTACTTGAAAAAGACATTCTGAATTTCAAAAAAAAAAAAAAATGAAAATGCACATTACACCACAAAAACACAAACAACTCAAATCTAGGCATAATATTTGATAATGAATGTTGAAGAAAACACATGCAACTTAAATTTATTGAAATCATATAATAGATGCAATTAAAATCCAAACTTCGAGCTACAAGAAATAAGAAGATTTGAAGAAAAGTGTAAACTCTCAAATCTGGATATAATATTTGATATGAACAAAAAGAAATCTAGGCATAAGATGCTACCTTTACAGATCTTGAAGAAATATTTTGAAAATTTGAACAAAATATGCTTAAATCTTCAAGAAATATTTAAAAGATTTTAAGAAAATAGGATAGTTGCCACGCTCCGACCCACAGATCGAGCACATGAACAGACTGTCATGACTTTTCGAGACATGGGTATGCCTTACTCACACATCGAGGCGACGCAAGGCTAAGTACGTGGCATTGTCTTACCAAATCCATGCCTTAAAGGAGACTTTTGGACCAGTAGTCCGCAAGTTTTGATTTCTGACCTATACACTTGACCAATGTTATGACCTTACCCGATATCATCAAGTCGAAATCATACAGTGGAAGATTTGAAGAAGGTACACTTCAAAAATTTTCTTTAAAATATTTGCCTCCAATTTACATATAACATTTATATGCGTGGTTCAACCGTAAACAAGAATGAGTATGAACACTTACTCGATAGAGTCTCTCAGTAAAGCTCGTAGAACAGTACCTCAATGTAAGTCAAGTACAGTATAAGCTGAAAATGTAAATATAAGGGGTGAGTATAATCCATGTACTCTGTGAGTGGTGTGCAAGAACTATATAATGACAATAAATGAATTTGTGAAAGTGACAAGTCAAACTATCGTTTTCAAATCATATTTCATTCATTCGCAAACATATCATGTAATTCAAAATAATATGCATCTTTATCATCAATCATGCATCATAGGGTATCAGTCAGTAATAAAACGCATTCTACTCATAGTTTGGTCTAATTAGGATAAAATCCACCAAGGGGTCACCACAATACCATATAAATAAAACACATAAATTTTTCTTTTAACCCCCTTCCTTTGGTGTTGACACGGTCCTCACGTGGTGTTCATTTATAAGTTAGAGACAGGGGACTCAAACCCTTGCTCCTGTGTTACACCATCACGTCACCTTGTCGGGTAAACGCTCAATATCGTAGTAGGGAGTGCGCTATATCCACTATACACTATCTCATAATCATACACATGTGTCATATGTCATCATTCATAAATTTTTTTACTCATAAAGAAAAATATAGCATTATCAAATCATCTTAATATTAGGATGCAATTGTCATAAACATTAGTTCAAGACATGTCACAAACACTAAAATATTTCTAAATCACGTTTCAAAATTTATTTATAAAAATCATGATCGAAACTATTTTTTTATTTAAAATCAGAAATAGTTTGTCCCACTCACCTCGACTGGGGAGGGTACGTTACTCCCTTTAACTGTCCTCGTTTCTCAAACGAGTCACCACTCGTATGAAAATGTAATCCTACGCCCAAGTTAAACAATACGTATATTTTATTAATTTAATTATTTCAACAATATCATATTATTGGATTACAAGATGCATATGGAAATATTTTCTTTCATAATATAAAATCTCAAATTTCCATATTTAGAGAAAAATTTATACAAAACCTACCATATCTAGGTCTAGTAAAATCATGATATCTTTCAAAATTTTAATCGACTTCAAAAGATTCAATTTTTTTTTTAAAGTTAAGACATAAATCTCCAACTTTTATGTTTAGACCGATTTCAAATTCTGACCACACGAATTTAGAAAACTTTATAACTCTTTCAGTTTAAGTTCTTAAAATTAACTCTGCACAGTTTTGGGAGAAATTCCATATCTCCCTGTGTACTCCTCCAATTTAAGTGATTCTTGTCTCAAATCAAAGAGTAGACATAGATCTAAAACTTTCTAGTTTAGACCATTCTCAGATTTTAAGTGTATAATTTTATAAAATTCTATTTTCATCTCAGTTTTAATTTTAAAACTACTTCTGCACAGTTTCAATAAAAATACCAGAACTTTTTGCATGTTACTCTGATTCAAGTGATCTTTAACACAAATTAAAGATAAGACAAAGATCAACAACTTTCATTTTAAGTTTCTCCAAATTTCATACAAGACATCTTAAAAATTGACACAAAGTACTAGCCGTACACAAAGTATAAAATAAAGTAGATAAAACATGCAAAATTTCTAAAAATCAATAAAAATCGATTCCTCTATAAAATGTTTCACAAATTATACCATTTTAAAACTTAGGAAGTCTAGTTTACATAAGAACAAACTCTTTAGTTTTTTGATTCCTATAGAATGAGATATCATAACAATACTACACAAGACTCAAATCTGGAAATCTATATCTAGCATGCTTGTATGGACACTGATGTAACTACTCATTAAATAATTTAATCCTAGCACGAGTTAGGACATATTACATTCTTTGTAAGATCTCTTGCTAACAATACATACTAGCACCTTCTTTGAATCCTTGAATTTTTTTTTTAATCAACTTAACACAACCAAATCACAATACACATGAATTCCATTACAACATTTCTATACTCCCATCTTGAAATTCAAAAATTTTCAACAATGCTCTTACCTCTTTGGCTTCATGGTTAAACTTAATTTTTTGGATATGGAGTCTAGATGCTAGGCCAAAGGGAAATTGGGTGAAGAAAATGAGCCAAGTTTCCTTAAACAAGTTCTTTTATAAACCTTGCAAAATTTCTTTGACCATTGGATCATCTCATGCATCATCTCAACGATACACTTGTCTTAACACTTAAACCATGTAATTGTTGACTCAAGCAAACTCCATGCACTCCATTTGATGTCTTGTTAGCCGGCCATGTCAAGGAGAATTGTCACAAGCTACTTTATTTAACTTTAATGCATAATTTCACATCCTATGAGTTTTCATGCATAAATTCACATCTAATGAATTTTCTTGAACGTGGAACCATCTCATGTGGCCACTAATCAGCCTTGCTATGCTCTTGACCAGTCATTTAGCTCCAATTGTCCATTCTTGAGTGGTTTGCAACTTAGTCCCTCAACTTTCTTTGATTACATTTAGACCCCTAACTTTTAACAATTTATATTTTGGTCCCTATGTAAATTTTTGTTCTAAATTTATTAAAAATGTAAAATTTCACTTAAATACCTTTATTTAAGTGTGTAGACCTTTTTTTTTAGCTATTTTTTATTTCTTTAGGTCTTTCCGGCACTTGCCGAGAAGGTTTTCAGTTTACCGATAAAATTTTCGGTTTTAACGATTTTGAGGCGAAACCTCAAAATAAATAAATAAATAAATAAAATTTCATTTTAGATGTTTCAAAAGGATGTTAATATATATATAGAATCATGAGGAGTTGTATATGATACACAATCATCGGAAATCGGTATTATAATTCCTAACCCCCTTATAAAAAGTTTCGTTTTCGAAACTAAACTAAAACTATACATCAAATAGGTGGGGGTGTTGTCTCCTCATAGCATCCTCGGGCTCCCAAGTCTGTTCCTCGACCTAGTCGTTCCTCCAAAGTACTTTGACCTGGGGGACCTCCTTGCTCCGTAGTTTCTTGGTCTGTCTGTCTAAGATGGCTACGGGTTGGACGGAGAATCTCAAATCATTGCTCTACTCTACCGGTGGAGACTCCAGTACATGGGAAGGATCAAGAAGGTACTTTCTCAACATCAAGACATGAAATACATCGTGAATCTGTTCTAGTTCAAGAGGTAGGTCCAATCTGTTTGTCACTTTCCCAATTCTCTCAAAGACTTGAAAGGGTTCGATGTACCTAGGGTTAAGCTTTCCCCGCTGTCTAAATCGGATCATCCCCTTCCAAGGAGATACCCTCAGAAACACCATGTCTCCCTCCCTGAACTCCAAAGGTCACCGTCGTCTGTCTACATAACTTTTCTGCCTATCCTAGGCGGCCTTCATCCCAGCACGGATGACCTTCACTTTCTTTCGGATCTCCTCAATCAAAGCTATACAATTGGGTTGTCTCTCCCCGACCTCATCCCAACACAAGGGCATCCGACACTTTCTCCTGTATAAAGATTCATATAGTGGTATCCCAATACTAACCTGATAGCTATTGTTATAGACGAACTCGATCAACGGGAAGTGTTAGTCCCAACTACCCTTGAAGTCCATGATACAGGATCTTAATATGTCCTATAGTGTCTGAATGGTCCTCTTAAACTGACCATCCGTTTGGGGGTTAAATGTAGTACTGAATTTCAGTCAGGTACCCATGGCCTCTTGCAATTTCGGCCAAAATCGAGAAGTAAAACGTGGGTCTCTATCTAATACAATAGACACTGGAACTCCATGCAGTCGAACTATATTACTGATGTATAGGTGAGCTAAACTCTCTAGTGGATAGCTACTGTGGATAGCAAGGAAGTGTGTGGATTTGGTAAGTCTGTCTACGATCACCCATATAGCATCATGTCATGCTGAAATCCGCGGAAGACCCACTACAAAATCTATGGTTATATGTTCCTACTTCCAGTTAGGAATGGGAAGAGGTTGTAGTGTGCTGGCGGGATGCCGATGCTTAACCTTCACCTGCTGGCATACCAAACACCAGTTAACAAAACTAGTTATCTCATGCTTCATACCCGCCCACAAGTAATTTTCTCGAAATGTCCGGTACATCTTTGTGCTACCAGGATGCATAGCGTAGGCTGAAGAGTGAGTCTCCTCCAATATGGCATGTCTATGGTTATCATCCTTGGGAATGCAGATACGTGTCCCAAAAACTACTAAGCCATCATCCCTGACTCTGAAGTCTCTACATTTCCCTTTATTGACCCTCTCAACAATCTCTTGAAACTCCTCATCAGTAGACTGAAATTCCTAAATATGGTCAAGTAGAGTCGGTTTCACCTCAAATCTAGCCAAAAGTGCTCCAAAATCATTTGTGGTTAGTCTAACTCCTAGTGAGTGAAGTATAATAAGGGACGAGAGACAACAACTCTTGGTGGGTGCTGACAATGATGACTTACAACTCAATGCATCCACAACGACATTTGCTTTCCCCGGATGATAGTCAATAATCAGATCATAGTCTTTGAAAAGCTCCAACCATCTCCTCTACCTGAGATTGAGCTCCCTCGAGTGAGTAGATACTTCAAGATTTTATGATCTGTATACACCTGGCAAGTAACCCCGTATATATAGTGTCACCAAATCTTCAAGGCGAACACAATAACAGCAAGTTTTAAGTCGTGGGTAAGATAATTTAGTTCATGCTTCTTCAACTATCAGGAGGCATAAGCGATGACCTGATCTTTCTATATCAGGACACAACCTAGTCCCTGTCAGCTGGCATCGTAGTATACCTTGTACTCATAGTCGCTAGTAAGGAGAGCAAGGATGGGTGCTAACGTTAGTTGCTGTTTGAGCTCCTGAAAGCACATTTCACAATGGTCATCCCAAATAAACTTGACCTCTTTCCGCGTCAAGTTGAAGAGTAGAGCGGAAATCTTAGAGAATCTCTTTACAAATGTCCGATAATATCCCATCAATCCAAGAAAACTCTACACCTCCGTAACGCTCCATGGTTGCTCCCATTTCAGAATAGTTTCAACTTTTTTTGGGTCCATAAAGATCCCATCAGCAGAAACCACATGACCCAGAAAGTCAATCTCCCTTAGCCAAAACTCGAACTTAGAGTATTTGACATATAGCTCCTTCTCACGGAGTGTCTGCAATACAGCCCGTAGGTGTTGGGAATACTTCTTATCACTGCTCGAATACACAAGAATATCATCGATGAAGACGATAACAAATCTATCCAGAAAGGAGTGGAATACCCGGTTCATCAGGTCCATAAAAGTTGCTGGGGTATTTGTCAGCCCAAATGGCATCACTAAGAACTCAAAGTGGCCATACTGGGTCCTGAAGGCTATCTTGAGAATATCACATTCCCTGATCCGTAGCTGATGATATCTTGATCTCAGGTCGATCTTAGAGAAAACCCAGACCCCCTGTAACTGATCGAACAGATCATCAATCCGAGGTAACGGGTATCGATTTTTGATGGTCACCTGATTCAACTATCGAAATCGATGCATAGTCTAAGAGTGCTATCTTTCTTTTGAACAAATAATACCGGAGCACCCCAAGGCGAAGTACTAGGTCTGATAAAGCCCTTATCCAATAATTCTTGCAATTGAACTTTTAGCTCTTTCAACTTTGTCGGGGCTATCATATATGGCGGAATGGAGATAGGCGCAGTGCCTGGTGCCAAAACAATTCTTACACAACATTGCTTTTCTTTCTACAAATATCGGAATATGGGGTGTACAAACTCAAATGGTATGAAGCTTATATAATTGATGGAAGTGTAGGATGGTGAATGAATCAATACCAAGTAGAGATGAACAAAAAAATCCGGGTATCTGAATATCTGAGATATTTGATATGAATTTGATCCGAAAATATTCGACAAATCAAATACCCAAAAAGACCAAATCGGATCAGTTTGGATAGTTCCCTTCTCAGATACGAATATGGATTAATATATTCAGTTTCTGTAGATATCCGATCTGATTCAAAAAATAAAGGTAAATAAGTAATTACAAAAAGTGCAAATCAAAATCCTAAAACCACTTTTATTCTCTTCTGCCTCCATCTTTACATCTCATTTTCTTTTCGCCTCCTCACACATATCTTGTTCTACCTTGGCCGCCTTCAACCTTCGATCCTTTAATTTGGTGAATTTTCTGATCATCATGAGTCTTCGCTAGCACCACCAAGATTTCAAGTGTGCAATTATGTTTCCCTATTCTGGAGGGAAGAATTTTTTAGTAGTTGTGGAAGAAAGAGAGCTAAGTTTTGACAATTGTTTCCTATACGATTGTGGAAGTAATTTTTGAAAGAAATTGATGCCGATTTTAAAATGTTTTCCTGTTTTGGAGGGAAGAAATTTTTAGAAGTAGTGGAAGAAATTTTAAACTGTTTTTCTTTTTGAAGATTTTTTTTTAAGTGAGTTTTTCTGTTTTGTGAACTATTTCATGTTCTGTCGATTGTTCATCTCTATGAATTGTTTTGTTTGTGAATTTTTTGGGGGTTGTGGCAACTTGACACAAAGTGAATCTACTTGATTTTTTTGAACTGTTCTATTCGTGAATTTTTCTGTCACTTTTTTATTGATCTGCTGGAACTTATTTTTACCAAAAATTTCCGTGCTTTGAAACTGGGTTTTGAAGACAAGTGTGGATTTGGATGCAAATCATGAAATTAAGGCTTTTTTATGGAGAAATTGACTAAATTAGTGACAAAAATTTCACTATTTGATTATAACTATGCAAATCATGTTTGATTGTAACTAAATTTTTGGAAAAATGGAGAACATGACAAAAATTAAGACTTTTTGACGGAGAAATTGACTAAATTAATTGATGGGTTTTGAGGACTAGTTTGATTGTAACTATATTTTCTATTTGTTATAGTTGTTATATTTTTGAATATGTCAAGTACGGGAGAAAATGCTAAACATGATGTTACTATTGAAAGTCTATCTATCTTTCCCCAGGTTCAATGCAACCCCTGTCTTCTGCTATCTCTCAGTAAGCAACTAATTCAGTGAAGTCACTACTCCTTAAGGTAGAGAAGAAAAAAATCTTCTACATGGAATCATTTTAGTGAGGTTGAAGACTATCTTAAAGATGATGAGAAGGCTTTTTGTAAATACTATAAAACTCTTATTAGTTGTTCAAGTACAAAAAGTACCACTCCCCTCTATAACCATACAACTAGGTGTAAAAAGTATCCTTACAATGTGGAAAAAAGGGGAAAAAAAACTTTGGAATTTGAACCTAACGAAGGGAAAAAGGGAAAATGATGACAAGTTATATCCTTGATTAAAATAGTTGTAGAAAGAAACTTGCTAAGATGATAATTGTTGATGAACTTCCTTTCAAGTATATGGCAAAGGAGGGATTTCATGAATTTATCTTTGAATTGCAACCCAAGTTCTTGATTCCTTCACGCTTCTTTGTGGCTAGAGATAGTTATAATCTATATTTGGAGAGAAAAAAATAAAAATCTTCTTAGGAGTGTTGTCTTCACATGTTTGTCTCACAACTGATACATGGACATCTATTCAGAATTTGAACTACATGTGTCTCACAGCTCATTTCATTTATGATAATTAGACGTTGCACAAAAGATCCTAAATTTTTATCCAATTAGTCATGCTAGTGAAATCATTGGTAAAACAATAGAGGGCTACTTAATAGATTGGGGGATTAGCAAAGTTCTTTCTATAACAGTAGATAATGTTAATTCAAATAACATTAGTTTTCAGTACTTGAAAAAAAGACTTAACAACTGAAAAGGAACTGTTTTAAATAGTGAGTATTTACACATAAGATGTGTTACTCATATTTAAGCTTGACTGTGAGAGAGGTGTTAAAAGATTTAAATGAACATATTACCAGAATCACATCAGTTATTCGGTATGTCAATTCTTCTCTAATAAGAGCTCAAAAGTTCAAATCTTGTATGAAAAATGAAAGAATAGAGAGCAAAAGCTTTCTTTGTTTGGATGTTGATATAAGGTGAAATTTCACCTACTTAATGTTGGTGGCAGCTTTGAAATTTCAAAAAGTTTTTGATTTGTTAAAGGTAATTGATAGGAAGTATTTGGAAGAGCTAACTCCTAAATCTCAAATTTTTAAATATGAAAGTGGTGATGAAAATGATGAAGCTAATATAGATGTGAGGCCTTTTAAAGTGAAAGGTTTGCAAACATAACTTGATTGGGAGTATGCTAAAAATCTAGTACCATTTCTTAAGATTTTTTGTGATACCACTACTAAGTTATCTGGATCCCTTTATGTTACTGGAAGTGAATACATGTATAAAATTTATGAGATTGGAATTCTTCTTTCCAAGATGGTTGAAAGTGAGGATAGTGGTACATCTAGTATGACTTCCAGAATGAAGAAAAAGTATGTTAAATATTAGGGCAATATTAAAAGAATCAATATTTTATTGTTTATTGTTGTCATTCTTGATCCACGGTATAAATTAAACTATATCAATTGGGTTATTGAAAAATCATGTGATGTTAATGTTGCTAACAAATTGTAAAACAAAGTGACAATGGTGTTATATTCTTTGTATGAAAGTTATGGGGCAGTAAAACACAAAAAAAAAAAAAAAACGAAATAGCTGATCCAGTTGGGGAAGTATCTTCAATGGATATTGATGGAATATTTGTTGGGGCTGCGAATTTCATGAACTCTTTATATTCTGATACGGATGATAATGTGGATGACACTAAAAATAAGATAGAATTGAATATATACTTGCCAGAGATGAGTGAAGATAGGAATGATAAATCATTTGACATCTTGGTTTAGTAGAAAGCTAATGCTGCTAGATATCTGATTCTTTCTTCAATGGCATGGGATATGCTTGCTACTCCAGTATCTACTATTGTATCTGAGTATACTTTTAGCACCAGAGGTCAAGTATTTGATTGCTTTCATAGCTCTTTGACTCCAAGAATGGTAGAAGCTGTTATATATGCACAAGATTGGTTATGTAGAGGAGGAGGAGCTTCTCTTTATTTGGAACTAAGCTTAGAAGATTTTGAGAAAATTGAATTAGGTAATATTATATATATTTTTTTTCATTTGATTTTCTGTTTTGATTTGTTAAAAGAGACAATACTAATATTTTATTTTTTTACCTTTGTAGACACCTTAGAGATCTATTGAAAAGTGAATACTAGACTTGTTAGAGTTTTTGAGATGCTGCTATTGCTAATGCCTATAGCTTTATTTGAATTTTTCAATTTAAAATATTTTAGTTATATTTAATGATATATGAACAATGATCTTCGATGTGTTATTATATCATTTGGATGAGATGTATTATACTGTACATCATAAAATTGTTTTAGTTCACTTAAATGATTAAATTTTAATTATTAGATTGAGTTTAATTTAGATAAAAATGGAACTTAAATTTGGTTTATTGGATACGGATATCTGATCTGTATTTTCGGATATCCGCTTTGTCGGATGCTATTCTATGCATATACAGATTCGAATTATAAAATTTAGTATCTAAAATATTCAAATTGGATCAAATAATGGCATTCAGATTAGAGATTCAGTCCGTGCTCACACCTAGTACTAAGCGCCAAGTAGAGGCATGAGCCATGTAATGAATGAGAATGTTGGCATAGAGGGAAGTATGTTACTTCAAGGGGGATGACACATGATCAAGATAAGCCCAATCTAAATTTCTATCTCTTAAAGAAATTGCAAAAAATTACAGAAATTAAGATGGCTATAAGATTATCTTTTACAATTTCAATTTAATTAAGAAGGGAATAGTTGCATCACCTTAGGAGAAGTGTCATTTAGGCACCTCCCATCAAACCTTTTATATTCTTTCTCAGTTATATATATATATTAGAGCCATAGGGCCTAGGATATCTAGAGATATAATAATAGTCAAGAAATAACTGTAGAAGATTTTGAAAAATAAATAGATGAATAAAAAATACCAAAAATAAGTATAGATCAGATATATAAAATATCTAAAATCAGTTTATTTAAATCGGATTATACAATTAAAACCGAAGAAAAAAACATTCAATTTTCAAAACCCTTTGAAACTATACAATTATTATCTAAAATATCTTTAGAAAAACATATAAATAAAGAATTTAAATATATTCATATAAGATTAATTCATATTGATTTAAGACCATTAACTAGAGAATATGTAAACACTTTAATCCTAGTAACTCACAAGGATGCTAGGCATAAAAATTTTTTAGATTCATTGCTAGGAACCGTAGAATCTAGTCTGTGTAAAGGACCAGTCTTATTTGATATATTTCTAAATTTGGTTATATCTTTAAATGATAAAAATATCTTAAAATCTTTAATTTTACAAATTAAAATACATAATTATGATATGATAGAGGGATTGATTCCAGTCGCTCTAATCTATAAAATATACTATAAAGCTATGACAACTGCTTTCAGTTCAAAACATAAAATTCATTAAAAAAAAACAGAGATATACTGTTACTCCAAACAGATATTACTAAATCAAACTTAGTAATACAAAAACCAATTCGTTGGGATGAGATCACCATTCCAGAAGATTGAATCCTTAAGGGAGCCACTCAACCAATACAGGAAGATGATATTCCTGAACATAATACCAGAATAAAACAAATAACCCAATATACAGATGGAAATGTAAAAATTACTTTTAAAAAAAAAAAATTTTAGTTCTAAATTCTCAGATTCATCATCTGAATATTTGATCTAGAAAAAGCATCAAAACTACCTTCAGTTATAAACCTTTCAGATAAAAACCTAATAGAAATAAAAACACATAGGTACTCCACATCGGATTTACCTTCAACATTCCAACCACATAGGTATTCCACATCGGACATACCTTCAACATCTCTTAAAACCATAAATCTTGAAAACCAATTCCCACAGACAGTCTATACAAAAAATCAAAACTCTTCTGAACCAACTTCACCAACAAAATTTGCTACCACAGAAAATGTAGGTGATGAAAAAGAACTATATGTTATAGAAAAAGAATTGAATTTTTATGAAAAGGAACAAGAATTTAAAATTGACAAAAAATATATAGAAAAAGATTATTACTTAGAACAAAATAAAGAAAAAAGAGAGTGATATCTTAAAATTTTTGGACATAAAAAAGAAAAAATACAAGCAAAATATTATAAATATCTTAGAAAGATTAGATATAATATATCATTTTTCATATGGTTTGAACTGTATACACACAAACATTATATTAAATATTCATATAAAATGATCAATCCATTTAAAACAATTAACCCTATAACCTCCAAAAAAAAAGTTACGGTTTGAGAAATTGCAAATAGTGAAACCATAGAGCCTGGTCATCAATCACAAAAAACAGTTAAAATCAATATAGGGACAGACATAATAGATGCAAGTCCTTATAAAAAACCCCAGGATGATAGCTCAACAAATCGAAAACATATAATCATCCAAACAATTATACTAATACACATTTAAACTCTATAGGAAAGCAGTTATCTAAGATAGAGAAATCCAAAAAAATCTAAAAAATCTATTGAGTTTAGTAAAATGGAAGATAAAAGTAAAAAACTTAAAAATCCTATTTTTAAACCATACCAAATATCAAATCAAACTCAACAAGAGATTAAAACCAATAAACAAGAATTTTTAGAAGTTATAAAACTCCAGCTTAGTAAAATTGGATCAACATCAGGACAAACTGATCCATTTGTTCCAGAAACACCCCAATCTGTAAATCAAAATATAATAATTCTCAATAAAACAGAAGAATCAGATTCTGATAAAAAAACTATTTAGGAACAGGAGTTTGAAATAGTTAAATTTTATTGGAATAAACCTAAGACAATATATTAAACCTAGGTTACTTGAATTAGAATTAGATTATCAACCTGAAATTTTGTTTCAACCAAAATATAATGCGGATTCTGTCTATGTATGGAACATAGATAGAATGAATGAATATCAAATATTAAATCTATTACAATAAATGACTATGGTCTCAAATGCATATAAAATCCAACAAGGAACAACAGATAGAACAGTCGCAGAACTCCTCATAGTAGAATTTTCTGGACAGTTAAAAGGATGGTGAGATTTTCATCTCATTAAAGAACAACAATTGGGAATCCTAAATGCAATCTAAACCAAAGAAGACGGTGAACCAATTCTAAATCATTTAGGTGAACTTATTCAGGATGCAGTAGTACCCCGATATTCACTATAACCCTCCATTTCATTGGAGACTCAATACATTTAAAAGATAAAATCATAGATTTGTTATCAATTCTAAGGCGTAAAAAGTTAAGTGATTTCCAATTGTATAAAACAACTTTCCTAATAGAATCATGCTTAGGGAAGATTCAAACCAACCATTCGAAAAAAAAAAAAAAAAATTTCTAGCTAGCCTCCCAACAATGTTAGGATAAAGAGTTAGGAACACTATTTGCGAAATTTTTAGAAATCATATAATTTCATATGACCAACTCACTTATGGTGAATTGATTACTTTCACACAAAAAAAAAAAAGATTAAAAATATATCAAGATTTAAAATTTCAAAAACTTCTAAAATGGGAAATGAAAAGGACAAGAAAAGAATTATAATTATTTTGTGAACAATTTGATCTTAATAAAACTAAAACAAGCGAGAATGTAGCATAAAACATTCCAAGAAAATCTCAAAAAAAGAATATTCTAAAAAATATAAACCCCTTAATTATAAAAAATAAAAAGAAGATTATTATAAAAAATCACATAAAAAACACTATAGAAAAAAGAAAAATAAAAAAAACTATCATCATAAAAAACATTAAAAGATATTACATGCTTCAATTGTAGAGAAAAGGGACATACAATAAAATATTGTAGAATGTCCAAAAAGATCAAAGAACTTCATTTTGATGAAGAAACTTTCAATAAAATTTCGGAATTATTAGTCAAAAGTTTTGATATTAATACCATCAGTTCAAAAAATTTTACAGATAATCCTCAAATAGATGAATTAGCAACTAATTCATCAAAAACAGAATCAAAATCAAATTTTAATGAGATGAATATATTAACAAAAGAATAGAATTTGATTCTAGATATTATTCAGCATATAAATGATTCAGAAATCCAAAAAAGGTGTCTAGATCAATTAAAACAATCCCTAGACGAACCTAGGATAAAACCCTCTAAACTTCCTTCTACTAGTACAGGGATGTATGATCTTACAACCATATTTCGTAAAAGAAAATTCAGTAAAAAATCTTTTGGAAGTGTCCAAGAAATTCAAAAAGAAATTAAAATAATTAAAACAGAATTAAAAGATTTAAAGAAAAAATAAGAGGGAGATTTTAAAAAAATTTCTTTCTTACTAAATTAACTACAATCTAAGTCTGTAGAGAATGAATTTAGTAGTGACGAAAAAGATCTTTTAGAATTTTTAGCTTTGAATCTAGAGAAAAGTCCTAAAAAATTTTCTTAAAGAAATTCTCTTTCTTTTGAAAAAAATAATTATAAGGAAATATCTAATAAAAATAATGTTGGTATTACATGATAACTTTCAAATCAAAACAGTTGCTCTGTTCGATACAAGAGCTGATTCAAACTGTATAAAAATAGGAGTCATTCCTAAAAAATATAATGAGGAAACCTCAGAAAAGTTAAAATCAGCAAATAACTCTAAGATGAAAATAATTGCTAAAACAGAAGTAGGTGTACGAAATGGTAGTTACATGTTTAAAACTGCATTCTTAATAACTAATGTTCATCATACAGTAATTTTAGGGACACCATTTATTAATATAATAACTCTCTATAAAGTTATTTATGATAATATTAGTTTTAGAACCATAGGAGAAAGGATATCGTTTTCATTCCTTGAAAAACATAAAACAATGAGCTTAAACATTATTAAAATCGCATCTATATATGAAAATTCTATAAATTTGTTAGTAAAAAGAATACAAATAGATATATGCTACTTAAAACAGCAGGTTGATTTTTAAAGGATTGAAAGTCAACTTAAAACAAAAACAATAAAACAAAGAATTTCTGATCTTTAGAAATTATTTGAAAAAGAAATATGTTCAAATCTATCAAATGCATTTTAGAACAGAAAGCAACATATGGTAGATTTACTATATAATAATGGGTTTGAAGAACGAAACATTCCTACTAAAGCCAGACCAATTCAGATAAATGTTGAATTTTAGGAATATTGCAAAAAAGAAATTCAAGACCTTGAATCTAAAGGATTAATTTCCAAATCAAGATCTCATTGGACTTGTGTAGGTTTTTATGTAAACAAAACATTTGAGATAGAAAGAGGCACTCCAAAACTAGTTATAAATTATAAACCCTTAATTAAAGTATTAAAATGGATTAGGTATCCTATTCCAAATAAGAAAGATTTGTTACAAAAACTAAACTCTGCAAATATCTTTTCTAAATTTGATATGAAATTAGGATTTTGGCAAATTCAAATCCATCTTGACCGCAGATATAAAATGACATTTACTGTTCTATTTGGGTAATATGAATGGAATGTGATGTCATTTGAATTAAAAAATGCACCTGCTAAATTTCAGAGGATTATGAATGATATAATTAACCCATGAATAGATTTCTGTGTTATATACATTGATGATATTTTTATATTTTCATCATCAATTGAGCAACATTTTAACAATCTAAAAACATTCCTTTATGTCTGTAAAAAGAATGAGTTAGTTTTATCAGCAAAGAAAATGTCTTTATTCCAAATAAAGATTAGATTCTTATGACATTATATGACTTGTGGAATAATAAAATCTATTAAAAGATCTTTCGAAAGCAATATAGGTTATGGAGGAATTTTAAAACAAATCTAAGATAGTAGGGAAGTTGTGATTCAATATATTTCTGGACATTAGAATGAAACACAATAGAAATATTCTATATTAAAAAAGAAATTTTATCCATTGTTTTATGCATTACTAAATTCTAAAGTGATTTGCTAAATCAAAAATTTCTATTACGAATAGGTTGTAAATCAGCAAAAGCAATCCTCCAAAAAGATGTTTAAAATATAGCTTCTAAACATATTTTATTAGATAATAGACTATTTTATCTGTATTTGATTTTGATATTGAATATATTAAATGAGATAATAATTCTTTACCAGAGTTTCTAACTCAGAAATTTTTGCAAAATAGGTAAAATACCCGAAAAATTCTGGAAAAGAAAAGGATACGGCTGAAAATGAGAAGAAATCCTTAGTAAAACCTCTTTCAGCCGCTAAGTCAATCAAAACATGTTATGAGTTGGTGACTAAGGAAGAAAAATCAGGAAAAATGGTCTAGGTTTAAAACCAAAAAGAAAAGCGAAAAGTAATTAAAACAGAGGCCCAAAAACAGCCCAAAATAATACATTTTCTCAAATCCAAAAATGAGCTGATTCAGTCCCTAAAAATTCTGAAATTTGGAGTTCAGAAATGTTTATATGCCTTTAAACAACTCTAGAAGCAGTCCAAAATAGAAACTTAGCCATAAAACTAGCACAAGAATTGGGTCTAACCCAATTCGATTCAGGTAAAACCTCCTCACTAGTTTTTAAAACCGAGAAAAGGGAATTTTCAACTTTTAAAACCATTTCTCAACCAAATTTAAAAATATTAGCTACTATTGGTAGCAACAAATTGTTTTTAAAACTTCGAGTTTTATTACAAAATTTTCTTATCAAAATATTTTAATCGTTGATGAGAATTTTCTCTTTAGAGATCTTTTTCAAACAATGAAAAAATATTTTGAAGAAAATTGATTTTATAAATCATGGGATATTTCAAAACCCGTGATATATTACCAAACAATTTTGAAATATACAGTTAGTGTGGAATTTAAACACCATATATATTCCTCTGAAAAACAAAATCCTGCATATTCTACTTATAAAATAATAAACATAATCCATCTTTCTGATTGAAAACCTAAAAGTTTCCTCACAAACATTAAAACAAAATTAAACTTTTGTCCTGTATTTTCATATTGGGATTACCAACAAGTATGATATAATACTTTTCTAATCCAAAACCAAAAATACACCCATGCATGGTTATTCTATTTCCATAGTAAAAACACCCAAATTTCAAAATTTCCAGCATGGTTTCCCTATTGGTGGAAATATTATGGATCTCTACCTCATATACTTTTCTCACAAGTTAGAGAATCTTTTGAATTATTCAGAACCCAATATAAACTTTCAGAGGCTGAAAAGAAATTCACGCCTCTATGTCTCTTTTGTTCAAAATTCTTTGTACTATAGGTTATTCAATGGTACTTAGAACATAACGATACAGAAGGAGCCATTATTGTTTAAAGAAAATTCAAAGTAAAATGGTGGAATCATTTCATGATCCCTAAAACCATTTTAAAACTATCAATTTCAAATTGGCTAAAACTAAAAGGATCTGTGGATCCAAACCCATCAGATAAAATCTTCTTGGCCCAAAAATCTTATGCTCAAGCCATTTTGGCTGTAGCAAAAACCAAAGAGTATCTTCAAATTATGGAACAACTCTTCTCTAGTGAAAAATGCTCATCCTCTAGATCAGAATACTCAGATTCAGAAATAGTTTTTGATCTTAATGAGGATGATCTTCTGTAAAACTCTTTTATTAAAAAAAAATAGACTTGATGGATTGAAAACCTGAAAAGATGGTCTATGTAAAATTGGTCTTAAAAAATAGTAAAAAGTTCGATGGGTTGAAAAATCGAAAGAGCGGGTTATGTAAAAGATAGAGCCCAAGAAAAAAAATTTCAAATAACCAGTCAGTTGCGTTAAAATTGATAAAACTCTTTGATAAGTCAATCAACTACCTTAAAATTAATGAAAATCCACCGATCGTAAAATTCTCGTCATAAAACGACAAGTTGTAAAAAGTACTATTGAATACTGTTCATAAGATATTATTCATATATACGATATTATTCATATATATGGAATTGTTCATTTCACGAATACAGTACTGTTCATGGTACTGTTCACTCCGTGTTGTAACAGTAAAAAATGATACTATAGCAATAGTACCCCTCAATTTCTATAAAAAGGACCCCTTCTCTTTCAAATGGGTATTCATCCAATTTACTTTCATTCATTTCACAAAAACACTCTCATCCATCCACTACTCTTATCCATCTCCTCTCAATTTAAAACACTTTTTTAAAACCTCATCTCCACATAAAACCTTCCTTGGATAACTCCAAGTTTAGGATATTATCAAAACTTCTCTTCTTTTGAAGAAAAAGATAAAACCTTGTAAATCTCTTATCTTTATGTGAACTTTTATTTGTTACTAAAAGTTCAAGTATTTCTTTTAATTGTGGAGATAGATTTTATTTCATTAATTATAACTGTGGAGATTAGTGACCGGTGCTACCACCCAAAAGTCTCATCTTTAAAATTTATTTGCTCATATACTCCAGAGTGCAATAAGCTCTGCCTCCCATAAATGTCTGGATCTTTTTTCTTATTTCTGTTTATGTATTCCACAGTATGGTAGCTTCTGCCTCCTATAAATCTCTCGTCCTCCTTTTATTTATTTTACACTCCAGATTTCTCATCCTTCCAGATCTCTAGTCCCCTTTATTTATTTATCTTGATCAATATTTCTCTTTGTTTATTTCTATCTTATTTACTTTTCATATCTCATATCTTTATTTATTTATTTATTTATATCCCTTGGCTCCTGGACACTCTTAGTATCAGAGCCACAAAAGGATAATGTTATATAATTTATTGTGCTAAGTTGTTTGAAGTTCTAAACCTAAAAATTTGGATATACAATGAGTCGTTCCATAGGTGGTCCCGGCTATATTTCCCAGGAAGAGGCAGTGAATCCGTTAGTTTAGCCTGTGCAGTAGTTATATATTTAGATTTGAATTTTAGGATTAAAACAATGAATCCAATATTCTGTAAAACTACTAACTCTTCAAACTCTATATCTAGTTCATCTAGATCTAGAGATATAATAAATAGTAAAAAAATAATTATTAAAAATTTTGAAAAACAAATAGATGAATAGGAAATATCCAAATAAAGGATTTAAATATATCTATATAGGATTAGTCCAAATTGGTTTAAAACCATTAACTAGAAAAAGTCCAAACACTTCAATCCTAATAACTCTCAGGGATGCTAGGCATAAAAACTTTTTAGATTCCTTGTTAGGAACTGTAGAGTTTAGTCTGTGTAAAGAACTGGTCTCATTTGATATATTTCCAAATTTGGTTATATCTTTAAATGATAAAAACATCTTAAAATCTTTAATTTTACAAATTAAAACACATAATTATGATATGATAAATGGATCAATTCCGGTCGCTCTAATCTATAAAATACACTACAAAGCTATGACAACCGCTTATGATTCAGAATACAAAATTCATCATACAAAAGGAGAAACATTGTTACTCCAAATAGATATTGCTAAGTCAAACTTAGTAATACCAAAACCAATTCATTGGGATAAGATCACCATTCCAGAAGATTGGATCATTGAGAGAGCCACTCAACCAAAATAGGAAGATAATATTCATAAATCCAGCACCAAATTAAAACAAATAGCCTAATATATAGATGAAAATGTAAAAATTAGTTTTCAAAGGAAAAATTTTAGTTCTAAATTCTCATATTCATCATCTGAATACTTAGATTTAGGAAAAGTATCAAAACTATCTTTAGTTATAAACTTTCTAGATAAAAACCCAATAGAAATAAAAACACATAGGTACTCCACATCGAATCTACCTTCAACATCATAACCACATAGGTATTCCACATCGGAGATACCTTCAACATCTCTTAAAACCATAAATCTTGAAAACCAAATCCCACAAACATTCTATACAGAAAATCAAAACTCTTCTGAACCAACTTCACCAACAAAATCTGCTATCACAGAAAATGTATGTGATAAAAAAGAATTATATGTTATAGACAAAGAATTGAATTCTTATGAAAAGGATCAAGAATTTAAAATTGACAAAAAATATATAGAAAAAGATTATTACTCAGAACAAAATAAAGAAAAAAGAGAGTGGTATCTTAAAGTTTTTGAACAAAATAAAAAGAAAAAATGCAAGCAAAATATTGTAAATATCTTAAAAAGATTAGATATAATGTACCATTATTCATATGGCTTAAAATGTATACAAATGAATACAATATTGAATATCTATATAAAATGGTCATTCCACTTAAAACAATTAACCCTATAACCTCTAGAAAAAAGGTAGCAGTTTGGGAAACTGTAAACGGTGAAACTATAGAGTCTGATCATCCACCACTAAAAACAATTAAAATCAATGTAGGGGTAAACATAATAAATGTAAGTCCTTATAAAAAATCCTAAAATGATAGCTCAATAAATCTAAAAAATATAATTATTCAAAATAATTATGTAAATACACATTTAAACTCTATAGGTAAACAATTATCTATGATAAAAAAATCCAAGAAAACTAAAGAATCTATTAAGTTTAGTAAAATGGAAGATAAAAATAAAAAACTTTAAAACCCTATTTTTAAACCATATTAAATATCAAACCAAACTCAACAAGTGATTAAAACCAATAAACAAAAATTTTTAGAAGCTATAAAACTCCAGTTTAGTAAAGTTGGATCAACATCAGGACAAACTGACCTAGTTATTCCAAAAACACCCCAATCTGTAAATCAAAATATAACAGTTCTCAATAAAATAGAAGAATCCGATTCTGATAAAGAAACTATTTAGGAACAGGAGTCTGAAATAGTTAAATTTCATTGGAATAAACCTAAAACAGAATATATTAAACCTAGGTTACCTGAATTAGAATTAGGTAATCAACATGAAATTCTGGTTCAACCAAAATATAATGCAAATTCTGTCTATGTATGGAACATAGATAGAATGAGTAAATATCAAATATTAAATCTGTTATAGTAAATGACTATGACGTGAAATACATATAAAACCCAACAGGGAACAACAGATAGAACAATTACAGAACTCCTCATAGTAGGATTT
Organism: Dillenia turbinata; assembly: GCA_037126225.1. Lineage (NCBI taxonomy): Eukaryota > Viridiplantae > Streptophyta > Magnoliopsida > Dilleniales > Dilleniaceae > Dillenia > Dillenia turbinata. The sequence continues at coordinate 24,745,775 of JBAMMX010000020.1, read as the reverse complement.
TCTGGACAGTTAAGGATGGTGAGATTTTTATCTCACTAAAAACAACAATTAGGAATCTTAAATGCAATCCAAACTGGAGAAGACAATGTAACAATTCTAAATTATTTAGGTGAACCTATTCAGAATTCAGTAGGTACCCTGATATTCACTATAACCCTCCATTTCATTGGAGATTTCGCACATTTAAAAGATAAAATCATAGATTTGTTATCAAATATAAGGTGTAAAAAGTTAAACGATTTCCAATGGTATAAATCAACTTTCCTAATTAGAGTCATGCTTAGGGAAGATTTAAACGATCATTCTAGAAAGAAAAGTTTTTAGCTGGCCTCTCAATATTGTTAGGATAAAGAGTTAGGAATACTATTCTTGAAATTTTTGAGAATCATATAATCTCATATGACCAACTCACTTATAGTGAATTGGTTAGTTTCATACAAAAAGAAGGATTTAAAATTTGTCAAGATTTAAAATTTCAAAAACATCTAAAATGGGAAATGAAAAAGACAAGAAAAAAATTAGGATTATTTTTTGAACAATTTGATCTTAATAAAACTAAAACATGCAATAGGGAATGTCGTAGAAAACATTCTAAGAAAATGTTAAAGAAAAAATATTCTAAAAAATATAAACCCTTTAGTTATAAAAAACAAAAAGAATATTATTATAAAAAATAGATAAAAAACACTATAAAAAAAAAAAGAAAAATCAGAAAAATAATCATCATAAAAAATATTAAAAGATATTACATTCTTCAAATGTGGGAAAAAGAGATACAGCAAAATATAGTAAAATGTCCAAAAAGATCAAAGAACTTCATCTTGATGAAGAAATTCTCAATAAAATCTCAGAATTATTAGTTGAAAGTTCTGATACTAATACCATCAATTCAGAAAATTTTATAGATAATCCTCAAATAGATGAATTAGTATTAGTTCATAAAAAATAGAATCAGAATTAAGTTCTAATGAGATGAACGTATTAACAAATGAATAGAATTTGATTCTAGATATTAATAAGCACATAAATGATCTAGAAATCCAAAAAACTTGTCTAGATCAATTAAAACAATCCCTAGACAAATCTAGGATAAAACTCTCTGAATTTCCTTCTACTAGTACAGAAATGTATTATCTTACAACCATACTTCGTAACAGGAAATTCAGTAAAAAATCTTTCAGAAGTGTTCAAGAAATTCAAGAAGAAATTAAAATAATTAAAAACAGAACAAATGATTTAAAGAAAAAATAAGAGAAAGATTTTTAGAAGATTTCTTTCTTACTAGATCAACTACAGTCTAAGCCTATAGAGAATGAGTCTAATAGTGACGAAGAAGATCCCTTAGAATCTTTGACTTTGCAAAACCAAGAGAAAAACCTTAAAACTTTCTTGAAGAAATTCTCTTTCTTTTGAAAGAAATAACTATAACAAAATATCTAATAAAAATAATTTTGATGTTATATGATAACTTTCAGATCGAAATAATTATTATATTCAATACATGAGCAAATTCAAACTGTATAAAAATAGGAGTCATTCCTGAAAAATATTATGTGAAAACTTCAAAAAAATTAAAATCAACAAATAACTTTAAGATAAAAATAATTGCTAAAACAGAAGTAGGTGCACGAAACGGTAGTTACTTGTTTAAAACTGCATTCTTAATAAATAATGTTAGTTATACAGTAATTTTATGGACACTATTTATTAATATAATAACTTTCTATAAAGTTACTTATGATAATATTAGTTTTAAAACCAAAGGAGAAAGGATATCATTTTCATTTCTAGAAAAACCTAAAACAAGGAGTTTAAACATTATTAAAATCATATCTATTTACGATAATTTTATAAATTTATTGGTAAAAGGATTGCAAACAGATATATGCTAGTTAAAATAGTAGGTTGATTTTCAAAGGATTGAAAGTGAACTTAAAACAGAAACAATAAAACAAATAATTTCTGATATTCAGAAATTATTTGAAAAAGAAATATATTCAGATCTTCCAAATACTTTTTAAAACGAAAACCAACATATGGTAGATTTACTATATAATAATGGGTTTGATGAATTAAACAACCCCGTTAAAGCTAGACCAATTCAGATGAATGCTGAATTAGAGGAATACTGCAACAAAAAAAAAAAAAAATTCCAAGACCTTAAATCTAAATGATTAATTTTCAAATCAAGATCTCATTGGACTTGTGCAGGTTTTTATGTAAACAAAACATTTGAGATAGAAAGAGGCGCTCCAAAACTAGTTATAAATTATAAACCCTTAATTAAAGTATTAAAATGGATTCGGTGTCATATTCCAAATAAGAAAAAATTGTTACAAAAACTAAACCCTACAAATATCTTTTCTAAATTTGATATGAAATCAGGATTTTGACAAATTCAAATCATCCTGACCACAAATATAAACCAACGTTTATTATTCCATTTAGGTAGTATGAATGGAATGTGATGCCATTTGAATTAAAAAATACACCCTCTGAATTTCAGAGGATTATGAATGATATATTTAACATATACTCATATTTCTGTGTTATATACATTAATGATGTTCTTATATTTTCATCATCAATTAAGCTATATTTTAAAAATTTTAAAACATTTCTTTATGTCTGTAAAAAGAATGGGTTAGTACTATCAGCTAGGAAAATGTTTTTGTTCCAAACAAAGATTAGATTCTTAAGATATTTTATAACTTGTGGAACAATAAAATCTATTGAAAGATCTTTGGAATTTACAAACAAATTTTCAAATAAAATTCTTAACAAAACTCAATTACAGATATTTTTAACGAGTTTAAATTATGTTTAAAACTTCTTTCCAAATATCAATAAAATTGCAAAATCATTGCATGATAAACTTAAAAAGAATCCTAAATCTTGGACAGATAAACACACTGAAGTTATCGAGTACATTAGAACCCAAGTTATAGAAATTCCTTATCTCCATATAGCCAACCCTAGCCTTCCTAAAATCATAGAAATAGACGCTAGCAATATAGGCTACGGAGAAATTTTAAAACAAATCTAAGATAATAGGGAAGTTGTGGTTTAATATACTTCTGGACATTGGAATGAAACACAACAGAAATATTCTACTATTAAAAAAGAAATTTTATCCATTGTTTTATGTATTACTAAATTCCAAAGTGATTTACTAAATCAAAATTTTCTATTACGAATAACTTGTAAATCAGCAAAAGAAGTCTTGCAAAAGGATGTTCAAAACAAAGTTTCTAAACATATTTTTGTTAGATGATAGGCTATTTTATTTGTATTTAGTTTTGATATTGAAAATATTAAAGGAGATAATAACTCCTTACTAGATTTTCTAATCCAGAAATTTTTGCAAACCAGGTAAAATACCCCAGAAAAATTCTAGAAAATAAAAGGCTAAGGGCAAAAATGAGAAGAAATCCTCAGTAAAACCTCTTTCAGCCACTAAACCTATCAAAATATGGTATGAGCTAGTGACTAAGGAAAAGAAATAAAAAAAGAGGGCCTAGACCCAAAACCAAAAAGAAAAGGGAAAAGAAATTAAAATAGAGGCCCAAACAACGGCCCAAAATGATACATTTTTTCAAATCCAAAAATGAGCTGAATCAGTCCCTGAAAAACCTGAACTTTGGATTCCAGAAATATTTATGTGCCTTAAAGCAACTCTGGAAGCAGTCCAAAATAGGAGCTTAGCTATAAAACCAGTATAAGAATTAGATCCAACCTAATCTGATTCAGGTAAAACCTCCTCACTAGTTTCTAAAATCGAGCTGAATCAGTCCCTAAAAAATCTGAACTTTGAAGAAAACTGATTTTATAAACCTGAGATATTTTAAACTCGTAATATATTACCAAACAATTTTAAAATATATAGGGAGTATGGAATTTAAACACCACATATGTTCCTCTGAAAAACAAAACCCCGCATATTCCACTTGTAAAATAATAAACGTCCTCCGTAATTCTGATTGGAGACAAAATCTTTCAAAACCTAAAAACTTCCCTACAAACATTAAAATAAAATTAAACTTTTACCCTGTATTTTCATATTGAGATTACTAACAAGTATGGTATAATACTTTTGTAATCCAAAACCAAAAACACACCCACACATGGTTATTCTATTTTTATAGTAAAAACACCCAAATTTCAAAATTTTCAACTTGGTTTCTCCATTAGTGGAAATATTGTGGATTTCTACCTGATATACTTTTCTTACAGGTCAGAGAATCCTTTGAACTATTCAGAACCCACTATGAACCTTTAGAGGTTGAAAAGAAATTCTCGTCTCTATATCTCTTTTGTTCAAAATTCTTTGTACGATAGGTTATTTAAGGATACTTAGAATATAACGATACAGAAAAAGTCATTATTCTTCAAAGAAAAATTAAAGTAAAATGGTAGAATCATTTTGCAATCCCTAAAACCATTTTAAAACCATCAATTTCAAATTGGTTAAAACTAAAAGGATCCGTGATCCAAACCCATCAGATAAAACCTTCTTGACCCGAAAATTTTCATACTCAAACCCTTCTGACTGTAGCAAAAACCAAAGAGGAGTATTTTTAAATTATAGAACAACTCCTCTCTAGTGAAAAAGACTCATTTTCTAGATCAGATACTTAGATTCAGAAATAGTTTTTGATCTTAATGAGAATGATTTTCTATAAAACCCTTTTATATATAAAAAAAGAATTAGTACTGATGGATTAAAAACCTAAAACGACAATCCATGTAAAATTGGTTTTAAAAAACAGTAAAAGGCTTGATAGGTTAAAAACTCAAAAGATCGGCCCATGCAAAAGATAGAGTCCAAGAAAAAAAATTTTCAAATGACCAGTCAATTGCATTAAAATTGATAAAACTCTTTAATAGGTCTACCAACTATCTTAAAGTTGATGAAAATCCATCTATTGTAAAATTCTCTTCATAAAAAGACAAGTTGTAAAAAGTTTTGTTGAGTACTGTTCATACGGTACTATTCACAAATACAAAACTATTCATATATATGGTACTGTTCATTTCACGAATACGGTACTATTCATGGTACTGTTCACTCTGTGTTGTAACAGTAGAAAATGATATTGTAGAAATAGTACCCGTCAATTTCTATAAAAGGACCCATTCTCTTTCAATCTTCAACTTTTAAAATCTTTTCTCAACTAGATTTAAAACTATTGGCTACTATTGGTAGTCAACAAATTGTTTTTAAAATTTCAAATTTTATTACAAAATCTTCTTAACAAAATATTTCGACCGTTGATGAGAATTTTCTCTTTAGAGATCCTTTTCAAACAATGGGAAAATATTTCAGAGAAAACTAGTTTTATAAACTATGAGATATTTCAAAATCTGTATTATATTACTAAACAATTTTGGAATATACAGGAAGTGCGCAATTTAAACACCATATATATTTCTCTGAAAAACAAAACCCCGCATATTCCACTTTTGTCCTATATTTTCATTTTGGAATTACCAGCAAGTATGGTATAATACTTTTCTAATTCAAAACCAAAAACATACCCACACATGGTTATTCTATTTCTATAGTAAAAACATCCAAATTTCTAAATTTCCAGTCTGGTTTCCTCACTGGTGAAAATATTATGGATCTCTACATGATATGCTTTTTCCATAAGTCAGAGAATCCTTTGAACTATTCAGAACCCATTATAAATCTTCAAAGGCTGAAAAGAAATTCTCGCATCTATCTCTTTTGTTCAAAATTCTTTGTACCTTGGATATTTAATGGAATTTAGAATATAACGATATAGAATGAGCCATTATTTTTAAAAGAAAATTCAAAGTAAAATTGTGAAACTTCACGATTGCGAAAACCATTTTAAAACCATTAATTTCAAATTAGCTAAAACTAAAAGGATCTGTGAATCCAAACTTATCAGATAAAACATTCTAGACCCAAAAATCTCATACTCAAACCCTTCCGGCTACCGCAAAAACCAAAGAGTATTTTCAAATTATGGAACAACTCCTCTCTAGTTAAGGGTAATTGGTTCAGATACTAGAGATAAATAAATAAATAGCACTCATATATATAAAATAAGACAGGGATACAGATAAATAAATAAAGAAATAAAGATAGGAGATAAGAAAAATAAATTAATAAGATGAGAAACAAACAAAGAGAAATATAGATCAAGATCAATAAATAAAGAGGATCATAGATCTGGAAGGACCAAAAATCTAGAGTGAAGAGTAAATAAAAGGAGGACCAGAGATTTATGGGAGGTAGAATCTACCGCACTCTGGAATACATAAATAGAAATAAGAAAAAAAGATCAGAGATTTATGGAAGGCAGAGTTTACCGCACTTTGGAGTATATGAGCAAATAAATTTTAAAAGATTGGACCTTTAGGTGGTAACACCGACCACTGATCTTTACAATTATAAGCAATAAAATAAAATCAATCTCCATAATTAAAAGAAATAATTAAACTTTTATTGATAAATAAAAGTTTAGATAAAAATAAGAGACTTATAAGGGTTTTATCTTCCACTTCAATAGAAGAGAAGTCATGATCATATCCTAGACTTGGAGATATCCTAGGAAGGTTTTATGTGGAGATGCGGTTTTAAAGAAAGGTTTTAAATTGAGAGGAGATGAATAGAGTAGTAGATGGATGTGAGTGTTTTTGTGAAGTGGATGAAAGTGAATTGGATGAATGCCCTTATGAAAGAGAATGGATCTTTTTATAGAAATTAAGGGGTACTATTTCTATAGTATATTCTTTTACTGTTACAACACAGAGTGAATAGTATCATAAACAGTACCGTATTCGTGAAATGAACAATATCGTATATTTGAATAGTACCTATTTGTGAATAGTACTATATGAACAGTATTTACCAGTATTTTTTACAACTTATCTTTTTATGAAGAGAATTTTACGATAGATGGATTTTCATCAACTTTAAGATAGTTGATTGACTTATCAAAGAGTTTTATCAATTTTAAGACAACTGACTGGTCATTTGAAATTTTTTTTCTTGGGCTCTATCTTTTACATGGGCCGTTCTTTCGAGTTTTCAACCCATTGAGCCTTTTACATTTTTTAAGACCAATTTTGCATAGTTGTTTTTTCAGATTTTCGATCCATTATGTCTATTTTTTTTTATAAAAGGATTTTACAGAAAATCATCCTCATTAAGATCAAAAACTATTTATGAATCTGAGTCTTCTATATAGAGGATGAACCTTTTTCACTAGAGAGGAGTTGTTCCATAATTTAAGAATACTCCTCTTTGATTTTTGCTACAGTCAGAAGGGATTGAATATGAGATTTTTGGACCAAGAAGATTTTATCTGATAGGTTTAGATCCACGGATCCTTTTAGTTTTAACAAATTTTAAATTGATAGTTTTAAAATGATTTTAGGGATCGTGAAATGATTCCACCATTTTACTTTGAATTTTTTTTGAAGAATAATGACTCATTTTCTATCGTTATATTCTAAATATCATTGAATAACCCATAACACAAAGAATTTTGAACAAAAGAGACATAGAGGTGAGAATTTTTTTCAGCTTCTGAAGGTTTATAATAGGTTCTGAATAGTTCAAAGGATTCTCTGACCTCTAGGAAAAGTATATGAGGTAGATATCCATAATATTTCTACCAATGGGAAAACCAGGCTGAAAATTTTGAAATTTGAGTGTTTTTACTATAAAAATAGAATTACTATATGTGAGTATATTTTTGGTTTTGGATTAGAAAAGTATTATACCATACTTGTTGGTAATCCCAATATGAAAATACAGAACAAAAGTTTAATTTTATTTCAAGGTTTGCAGGGAAACCTTTAGGTTTTGAAAGATCTTGTCGCCAATCAGAATGATGGAGAACGTTTATTATTTTACAAGTGGAATATACGAGATTTTGTTTTTCAGAGGAATATATGTGGTGTTTATATTCTACACTCCATGTATATTCCAAAATTGTTTGGTAATATATCACGAGTTTTGAAATATTTCATGGTTTATAAAACCAGTTTTCTCCGAAATATTTTTCCATTGTTTGAAAAAGATTTCTAAAGAGAAAATTCTCATCAACTGTTAAAATATTTTGATAAGAAGATTTTGTAATAAAACTTGAAGTTTTAAAAACAATTTGTTGACTACTAATAGTAGCCAAGGGTTTTAAATTTAGTTGAGAAACGGTTTTAAAAGTTGAAAATTTTTCTTTCTCAGTTTTAAAAACTAGTGAGGAGACTTTATTTGAGTTGGATTGGGTTGAACCCAATTCTTGTACTGGTTTTATGGCTAAATTTATGTTTTGGATTGCTTCTAGAGTTGCTTTAAGGCACATAAACATTTTTACACTCCAAAGTTCAAGTTTTCAAGGACTGATTCAATCCATTTTTGGATTTGAGAAAATATATCATTTTGGGCTGTTGTTTTGGTCTCTGTTTTAATTTCTTTTTCATTTTCTTTTCGGTTTTGGGTTTGGACCTTTTTTTCTGATTTCTCTTCCTCAGTCACCAGCTCATACCATGTTTTGAAAGATTTAGTGGCTGAAAGTGGTTTGATTGAGGAGTTCTCATTTAGGCCTTAGTCTTTTCTTTTCCAGAATTCTTCCGGGGCATTTTACTTGTTTTGTAAAAATTCTTGAGTTAGAAAATCTAGTAAATAGTTATTATCTCCTTTAATATATTCAATATCAAAAGCAAATACAGATAAAATAACCTGCCATCTAGCAAAAATATGTTTAGAAGTTATGTTTTGAACATTCTTTTATAGGACTTCTTTTGCTGATTTACAATCTATTCGTAATAGAAATTTTTGATTTAGTAAATCACTTTGGAATTTAGTAATGCATAAAACAATGGATAAAATTTCTTTTTTAATAGTAAAATATTTCTGTTGTGTTTTATTCCAATGTCCAGAAGTATATTGAGCCACAACTTCCTTACTATCTTGGATTTGTTTTAAAATTCCTCTATAGCCTATATTGCTAGCATTTGTTTCCACGATTTTAGGAAGGCTCAAGTTGGCTATATGGAGACAAGAAATTTCTACAACTTGGGTTTTAATGTACTAGATAATTTTAGTATGTTTATCTGTCCAAAGTTTAGGATTCTTTTTAAATCTATTATGCAATGGTTTTGCAATTTTATTGACATTTGGAAAGAAATCTAAAATATAATTTAAATTCCCTAAAAATCTTTGTAATTCAGTATTGTCAAGAATTTTATCTAAAAATTTGTCTGTAAATTTCAAAAAACTTTTAATAAATTTTATTACTCTACAAGTTATATAATGTCCTAAGAATCTAATCTTTGTTTGGAAGTTTGGAACAAAGACATTTTCTTGGCTAATAATACTAACCTATTCTTTTTACAAATATAAAAAATTGTTTTAAAATTTTTAAAATATTACTCAATTGATGATGAAAAGATAAGAACATCATCAATATATACGACATAGAAATCTGAGTATGAGTTAAATATATTATTCATAATCCTCTAAAATTTAGAGGGTGCATTTTTTAATTCAAATGACATCACATTCCATTCATACTGTCCAAATAGAACAATAAATGTCGTTTCATATCTGTGGTCATGATGGATTTGAATTTGCCAAAATTTTGATTTCATAGCAAATTTAGAAAAGAAATTTGTAGAGTTCAGTTTTTGTAACAAATCTTTCTTATTTGAAATAGGATACCTTATCCATTTTAATACTTCATTTAAGGGTTTATAATTTATAACTAGTCTTAGAATACCTCTTTCTATATCAGATGCTTTGTTTATATAAAATGTTGCACAACTCTAAGCAGATCTTGATTTAGAAATTAATCCTTTAAATTTAAGGTTTTAGATTTCTTTTTTGTAATATTCCTCTAATTCAACATTCATCTGAATTGGTCTGGTTTTAGTAGGAATGTTCCATTCATCAAATCTATTATTACATGGTAAATCTACCATATATTGTTTTCTGTTCGAAAAAGCATTTGGAAGATCTAAACATTTTTTTTTTTCAAATAATTTTTGAAGATCAGAAATTCTTTATTTTATTGTTTCTGTTTTAAATTGACTTTCAATCTTTTGAAAATGAACTTACTGTTTTAAGTAGCATATATCTATTTGCATTTCTTTTACCAACAAATTTATAGAATTGTCATAAATGGATGCAGAGTTCAGTTTTTCAAATGTTTAAACTCTTTGTTTTAGGTTTTTCTATGAATTGAAACGATATCTTTTCTCCATTGGTATTAAAACAATATCATCATAAGTAACTTTATAGGGAGTTACTATATTAATAAATGGTATTCCTAAAATTACTGTATGATGAACATTAGTTATTAAGAATACAGTTTTAAACAGATAACCACCGTTTCGTACATCTGCTTTTATTTTAGCAATTATTTTCATCTTAGAGTCATTTGCTGATTTTAACTTTTCTGAGGTTTCCTCATAATATTTTTCATGAATGACTCATATTTTTATACAGTTTGAATCTTCTCCTATATCAAACAGAGCAATTGTTTTGATCTAAAAATTATCACATAACACCAAGTTTATTTTTATTAAATATTTTCTTATAGTTATTTCTTTCAAAAGAAAGAGAATTTCTTCAGAAAATTTTTTAGGATTTTTCTCTAAGTTTTGCAAAGCCAAATATTCTAAAGGATCTTCTTCATCACTACTAGATTCATTCTCTACAGACTTAGACTGTAGTTAATCTAGTAAGAAAGAAATTTTCTTAGAATTTTTCTCTTGTTTTATTTTTAAATCTTTTAGTTTTGTTTTAATTATTTTAATTTTTTCCTGAATTTCTTGAACAGTTTCATGAGATTTTTTACTGAATTTCTTTTTACTGAGTATGGTTGTAAGATCATACATTCCTCTACTAGTAGAGGGAATTTCAGAGGGTTTTATCCTAAGTTCTTTTAGGGATTGTTTTCATTGATCTAGGTACATTTTTTAAGTTTTTGGATCATTTATATGCTGAATAATATCTAGAATCAAATTCTATTCTTTTATTAATATATTCATCTCATTAGAACTTGATTCTAATTCTGTTTTTGATGAACTAGTTGCTAATTCATCTATTTAAGAATTATTTGTAAAATTTTCTGAATTAATAGTATAAGTATCAAAACTTTCAATTAATAATTTTGAGATTTTATTGAGAGTTTCTTCATCAAGATAAAGTTTTTTGATCTTTTTGGACATTCTACAATATTTTGTTGTACGTCCTTTTTTCTACATTTGAAGCATGTAATATCTTTTAATGTTTTTGATGATGATAGTTTTCTTATTTTTCTTGTTTTTTATAATATTTTTTATAATAATCTTCTTTCTGCTTTTTATAACTAAAGAGTTTATATTTTTTAGAATATTTTTTCTTTGAGATTTTCTTGAAATGTTTTCTACTACATTCCTCATTGTATGTTTTAGTTTTATTAAGATCAAATTGTTTATAAAATGATTCTAATTCTTTTCTTGTCTTTTTTATTTCCCATTTTAGATGTTTTTGAAGATTTAAATCTTGACATATTTTTAATCCTTTTTTTTGTGTGAAACTAACAATTCATCATAAGTGAGTTGGTCTTATGAGATTATAAGATTTCTAAAAGTTTCACAAATAGTGTTCCTAACTCTTTCTCCTAACAGTATTAGGAGGCCAGCTAGAAACTTTTCTTTCTAGAATGGTTGGTTTAAATCTTCTCTAGATATGACTATAGTTAGAAAAGTTGATTTATACCATTAGAAATCACTTAATTTTTTACACATTAGATTTGATAACAAATCTGTGTTTTTATCTTTTAAATGTGAAGAAACTCCAATAAAATGGAAGGTTATAGTGAATATCAGGGTAGCTATTGCATCCTGAATAGGTTCACCCAAATGATTTAGAATTGGTTCATTGAATTCTCCGGTTTGGATTGGATTTAGGTTTCCTAATTGTTGTTCTTTAGTGAGATGAAAGTCTCATCATCTTTTTAACTGTCCAGAAAATCCTGCTATGAGGACTTCTACGACAGTTTATCTGTTATACCCAGTTGGGTTTTATATGCATTTGACATCATAGTCATTTTGCTATAATAGATTTAATATGTGATATTCACTCATTCTATCTATGTTCCATACATAGTCATCTATGTTTCATCTATATTCTGTCTTAGGTTTATTCCAATAAAGTTTAACTATTTCAGATTCCTGTTTCTGAATAGTTTCTTTGTTAGAATCCGATTCTTCTATTTTATTAAGAGCTGTTATATTTTGATTTATAGAATGGGGTGTTTCTAGAATAACTGAGTCAGTTTGTCCTCACATTGATTCAATTTTACTAGGTTGGAGTTTTATAACTTCTAAAAATTCTTATTTATTGGTTTTAATCTCTTGTTGAGTTTGATTTGATATTTGGTATGGTTTAAAAATAGGATTTTTAAGTTTTTTATTTTTATTTTCTATTTTACTTAACTCAATAGATTTTTTAGTTTTCTTGAATTTTTCTATCTTAGATAACTGTGTACCTATAGAGTTTAAATGTATATTTGTATAATTATTTTGAATAATTATATTTTTTAAGATTTATTGAGCTATCATCCTAGAGTTTTTTTATAGGACTTACATCTATTACGTCTGCCCCTACTTTGATTTTAACCTAAGACAGAATATAACGCGAATTCTAACTATGTATGGAATAGATAAAATGATTGAATATCAAATATTAAATCTATTACAACAAATGACTATGCATCAAATGCATATAAAACCTAATAGGGAACAACAGGTAGAATAATCGCAGAACTCCTCATAGCAGGATTTTTTAGACAGTTAAAAGGATGGTGGGATTTTTACCTCACTAAAGAACAACAATTGAGAATCCTAAATGCAATCCAAACCGGAGAAGACGGTGAATCAATTCTAAATTATTTAGGTGAATCTATTCAGGATGCAGTAGCTACCCTGATATTCACTATAACCCTCCATTTTATTGGAGATTCCTCACATTTAAAAGATAAAAACATAGATCTGTTATCAAATCTAAGGTGTAAAAAGTTAAGTGAATTCTAATGGTATAAATCAACTTTCCTTACTAAAGTCATGTTTAGAAAAGATTCAAACCAACCATTCTGGAAAAAAAAGTTTCTAGGCGACCTCCCAACACTGTCAAGAGAAAGAGTTAGGAACACTATTCATGAAAGTTTTAGAAATCATATAATCTAATATGACCAACTCACTTATGGTGAATTGGTTACTTTCACACAAAAAGAAAGATTAAAAATATGTCAAGATTTAAAATTTTAAAAACATATAAAATGAGAAATGAAAAGATAAGAAAAGAATTAGGATAATTTTGTGAACAATATGATCTTAATAAAATTAAAACATATAATGTGGAATGTAGCAAAAAATAGTTTAAGAAAATTTTAAAGAAAGAATATTCTAAAAAATATAAACGCTTTAGTTATAAAAAACAGAAAGAAGATTATTATAAAAAACCACATAAAAAATATTATAAAAAACAAGAAAAATCAGAAAAACCATCATCATAAAAAATATTAAAAGATATTACATGTTTCAAATATGAAAAAAATAGACATACGGCAAAATATTATAGAATGTCCAAAAAGATCAAAGAATTTCATCTTGATGAAAAAACTCTCAATAAAATTTCAGAATTATTAGTAGAAAGTTCTGATACTAATACCATCAATTCAAAAAATTTTAAAGATAATCCTCAAATAGATGAATTAGTAACTAGTTCATAAAAAACAGAATCAGAATTAAGTTCTAATGAGATGAATGTATTAACAAAAGAACAGAATTTGATTCTAAATATTATTCAGCATATATATGATCTAGAAAACCAAAAAAGGTGTCTAAATCAATTAAAACAATCCCTAGACGAATCTAGGATGAAACTCTCTGAACTTCCATCTATTAGTACAAGGATGTATGATCTTACAACCATACTTAGTAAAAGAAAATTCAGTAAAAAATCTCCTGGAAGTGTTCAAGAAATTCATGAAGAAATTCAAATAATTAAAACAAAACTAAAGGATTTAAAGAAAAAACAGAAAAAAGATTCTAAAAAGATTTCTTTCTTACCAGATCAACTACAGTCTAACCTTGTAGATAATTAATTTAGCAGTGATGAAGAAGATCCTTTAGAATCTTTGACATTATAAAAACTACAGAAAAACTCTAAAAAATTTCATGAAAAATTCTCTTTCTTTTGAAAGAAATAACTATAACGAAATATTTAATAAAAATATTGCTGGTGTTATATGATAACTTTCAAATCGAAATAGTTGTTCTGTTTGATACAGGAGCAGATTCAAATTGTATAAAAATAGAAGTCATTCCTGAAAAATATTATGAGAAAGCCTCAAAAAAGTTAAAATCAACAAATACTCTAAGATAAAAATAATTGTTAAAATAGAAGCAGGTATATGAAACGGTAGTTACCAGTTTAAAACTGCAGTCTTAATAACTAATACTCATCATACAATAATTTTAAGGACACCATTTATTAATATAATAACTCCCTATAAAGCTATTTATAATGATATTAGTTTTAAAACCAAAGGAGGAAGGATATCGTTTCCATTCCTAGAAAAACCTAAAACAAGGAGCTTAAACATCATTAAAAGCACATCCATTTACGACAATTCTATACATTTGTTGATAAAAGGAAATGTAAACAGATATATGCTACTTAAAACAGTAGGTTGATCTTTAAAGAATTGAAAGACAATTTAAAATAGAAACAATAAAACAAAAAAATTTTGACTTTTAGAAATTATTTAAAGAGATATACTCAGATCTTCCAAATGCTTTTTGGAATAGAAAGCAACATATGATAGATTTACCATATAATAATTGATTTGATGAACGAAACATACCCACTAAAATCAGTCAAATTCAGATGAATGCCAATTCAGATGAATGCTGAATTGGAGGAATATTGCAAAAAAAAAAAAAAAATCCAAAACCTTGAATCTAAAGGATTAATTTTCAAATCAAGATCTTATTGGAGTTGTGTAGCTTTTTATGTAAACAAAGCATTTGAGATAGAAAGAGACACGCTAAAACTAGTTATAAATTATAAACCCTTAAATAAAGTATTAAAATGGATTAGGTATCCTATTCCAAATAAGAAAAAATTGTTACAAAAACTGAACTCTGCAAATATCTTTTCTAAATTTGGTATGAAATCAAGATTTTGGAAAATTCAAATCCATCCTGACCACAGATATAAAACGGCATTTACTATTCCATTTGGACAGTATGAATGGAATGTGATGCCATTTGGATTAAAAAATGCACCCTCTGAATTTCGGAGGATTATGAATGATATATTTAACTCCTATTCAGATTTCTATGTTGTATACATTGATGATACTCTTATCTTTTCATCATCAATTGAGCAACATTTTAAAAATCTTAAAACATTCTTTTATGTCTGTAAAAAGAATGAGTTAGTATTATCAACCAAGAAAATGTCTTTGTTCCAAATAAAGATTAGACTTTTAGGACATTATATAACTTATAGAATAATAAAACCTATTGAAAGATTTTTGGAATTTATAGACAAATTTCTAGATAAAATTCATGACAAAACTTAATTACAGAGATTTTTAGGGAGTTTAAATTATGTTTTGAATTCTTTCCAAATGTCAATAAAATTACAAAATCATTACATGATAGACTTAAAAAGAATCCTAAACCTTGGATAGATAAACACACTGAAGTTGTTTGGTACATTAAAACCCAACTTGTTGAAATTTCTTGTCTCCATATAGCCAATCCTAACTTTCCTAAAATCATAGAAATAGACGCTAGCATTTTTGGCTATAGAGAAATTTTAAAACAAATCCAAGATAATAGGAAAGTGGTGGTTCAATATAAATCTGGATATTGGAATAAAACACAACAGAACTATACTACTATTAAAAAAAAAAATTTATTCATTATTTTATGTATTACTAAATTTCAAAGTGATTTGCTAAATCAAAATTTTCTGTTACGAATAGACTGTAAATCAACAAAAGAAATCTTGTAAACAGATGTTCAAAATATAGCTTCTAAACATATTTTTGCTAGATGACAGCCTATTTTTATCTGTATTTGATTTTAATATTGAATATATTAAAGGAAATAATAATTACTTACCAGATTTTCTAACATGTGAATTTTCGCAAAACAGGTAAAATACACCAAAAGAATTTTGGAAAAGAAAAGGCTAAGACCGAAAATAAGGAGAAATGCTTAATAAAACCTCTTTTAGTAGCTAAGTCTATCAAAACATGATATGACCTAGTGACTGAGGTAGAGAAATCAGAAAAAAAGGGTTTAGACCCAAAACCAAAAAGATAAGGGAAAAGAAATTAAAACAAAGACCCAAACAACAACCCAAAATGATACATTTTCTTAAATCTAAAAATGGGTTGAATCAGTCCCTGAAGAACCTGAACTTTGGAGTCCATAAATGTTTATGTACCTTAAATAAACTCTAAAAACAGTCCAAAACAGTAGTTTAGTCATAAAACCAGTACAAGAATTGGGTCTAACTCAATCCGACTCAAGTAAAACCTCCTCACTAGTTTCTAAAATCGGGAAAGGAGAATCTCCAACTTCTAAAATCCTTTCTCAACCAGATTTAAAACCATTAGCTACTATTGGTAGTAAAAAAAATTAGTTTTAAATTTCAAGTTTTATTATAAAATCTTCTTATCAAAATATTTTAACTGTTGATGAGGATTTTCTTTTTAGAAATGCTTTTCAAATAACGAGAAAATATTTTGAAGAAAACTGGTTTTATAAATCATGAGATATTTCAAAACCCGTGATTTATTACCAAATAATTTTGGAATATACAAGGAGTGTAGAATTTAAACACCACATATATTCCTGTGAAAAACAAAACCCCACATATTTCACTTGCAAAATAATAAATATCATCCATCCTTCTGATTGGGGACAAAACCTTTCAAAACCTAAAAGATTCCCCACAAATCTTAAAACAAAATTAAACTTTTGTCATATATTTTTATATTGGAATTACCAATAAGTATGGTATAATACTTTTCTAATCTAAAATCAAAAACACACTCTCACTTGGTTATTTTATTTCTATAGTAAAAATACCCAAATTTTAAAATTTTCAGTCTGGTTTCCCATTGGTGGAAATATTATGGATCTCTATCTGATATACTTTTCCCACAGATCAGAGAATCCTTTGAACTATTTAGAACCTATTATAAACCTTCAGATGCTGAAAAGAAATTCTCGCCTCTATGTCTCTTTTGTTCAAAATTCTTTATACGATGAATTATTCAATGGTACTTAGAATATAACGACACAGAAAGAGTCATTATTCTTCAAAGAAAATTTAAGTAAAATGGTAGAGTCATTTCACGATCCCTAAAACTATTTTAAAACCATCAATTTCAACTTGGTTAAAACTAAAAGGATCCGTGGATCCAAACCCATCAGATAAAACCTTCTTGATCCAAAAATTTTATACTTAAACCCTTCTGACTGTAGCAAAAATTAAAGAAAAGCATTTTCAAATTATAGAATAACTCATCTCTAGTGAAAAAGTCTCATTTTTTATATCAGAAGACTCAGATTCAGAAATAGTTTTGATCTTAATGAGAATGATTTTCTATAAAACCCTATTATATATATATATATATATATAAAATTAGAACTGATGGATTGAAAACTTGAAAGGGCAATCCATGCAAAATTGGTTTTAAAAAACAGTAAAATACTCGATGGGTTGTAAACTTGAAAGAGCGGTCCATGCAAAAGATAGAGCCCAAAAAAAATTCAAATAGCTAATCAGTTGTATTAAAACTGATAAAACTCTTTGATAAGTCAATCAACTACCTTAAAGTTCATGAATATCCATCTATCGTAAAATTCTGTTCATAAAAAGATAAGTTATAAAAAGTACTATTGAGTACTATTCATACGGTACTTTTCATATATATGGTACTGTTCATTTCACGAATACGATACTATTCATGGTATTGCTCACTCCATATTGTAACAGTAAAAAAGGGTACTATAGAAATAGTACCTCTTAGTTTCTATAAAAGGACCCCTTCTCTTTTAAAGGAGATTCAACCAATTCACTTTCATCCACTTCACAAAAACACTCTTATCCATCCACTACTCTATCCATCTCCTCTAAATTAAAAACCTTTCTTTAAAACCTCATCTTCACATAAAATCTTTCTAGGATATCTCCAAGTTTAGGGTATTATCAAAACTTCTCTTCTATTGAAGTAGAAGATAAAATCCTTATAAGTCTCTTATTTTTATGTAAACTTTTATTTATTAATAAAAGTTTAATTATTTCTTTTAATTATGAAGATTGATTTTATTTTATTGCTTATAACTATGGAGATCAGTGGCCGGTGCTACCACCCAAAGGTCCTATCTTTTAAAATTTATTTGCTCATATACTCCAGAGTGCGATAAACTCTGCCTCCCACAAATCTCTGGTTCTCTTTTATTATTTCTGTTTATATACTCCAGAGTACAGTAGTCTCTTCCTCCCATAAATCTCTAGTCCTCTTTTTATTTATTCTTCACTCCAGATTTCTGGTCCTTCCAGATCTCTAATCCTCTTTATTTATTTATCTTGATTTATTTTTCTCTTTGTTTATCTCTCATCTTATTTATTTATTTTTCTTATCTTCTATTTTTATTTATTTATTTATTTATCTGTATCCCTTGGCTCCTAGGCGCTCTTGGTATCAGAGCCATGGTACAAAAAATAGTGTTATTTCAACTTTGAAATAAAGATAGTGTTATATAAAGACATTCATCTCACTAGTGTTATATATGAATGGGAAATACCCAATTCGTGCCACTCAATATTATGTAGAACACTATCATTTTTGTAGCATCGTGTATTATTTCTCCTATCTTTTTATATAACACTATCATGGTTCTGATATAACACTATTCTAAGTATCTGAACCACGATAAAAGATCAACAAAGTATTTGTTTATATAACACTATCTTTAGTATAACACTGGGCGCTCTGATACCAAAAACACTAGTATCTGTTTATTGTGAATTATTTATCTATTTATATAAAGACATTTAATATTATGTTTGTTTGTATACATTTCAAGCCATATGAAGAATGACACATTATATCTAATCTAAGGTATTTACAATATTTTTCTTGCATTTTTTCTTTTTTATGTCCAAAGATTTTAAAATATCACTCTCTTTTTTCTTTATTTTGTTCTAAGTAATAATCTTTTTCTATATATTTTTTGTCAATTTTAAATTCTTGCTCCTTTTCATAAGAATTCAATTCTTTTTCTATAACATATAATTCTTTTTCATCACTTATATTTTCTGTGATAGTAAATTTTATTGGTGAAGTTGGTTCAGAAGAGTTTTGATTTTCTGTATGGACCGTTTGTGAGATTTGGTTTTCAAGATTTATGGTTTTAAGAAATGTTAAAGGTATGTCCGATATGGAATATCTATGTGTTAGAGATGTTGAAGGTAGATCTGATGTGGAGTACCTATGTATTTTTCTTTCTATTGGGTTTTTATCAGGAAGCTTTATAACTGAAAGTAGTTTTGATATTCTTCCTAAATCTAAGTATTCAGATGATGAATTTGAGAACCTAGAACTAAAAGTTTTTTTTTTCAAAACTAATTTTTACATTTCTATCTGTATATTAGGTTATTTGTTTTATTCTAGTGTTGGATTCAGGAATATCATATTCCTATCTTGGTTGAGTGGCTCCCTCAAGAATCTAATCTTCTGGAAGGGTTATCTCATCCCAACGAATTGGTTTTGGTATTACTAAGTTTGACGTAATAATATCTGTTTGGAGTAATAGTGTTTCTCCTTTTTTATGATGAATTTTATATTTTGAACTAAAAGTGGTTGTCATAGTTTTATAGTATATTTTATAAATTAGAGCGATTGGAATCAATCCCTCTATCATATCGTAATTATGTGTTTTAATTTATAAAATTAAAGATTTTAAGACATTTTCATCATTTAAAGATATAACCAAATTTGGAAATATATCAAATAAAACTGCTCCTTTACACAGACTAAACTCTACGTTTCTAGCAAGGAATCTGATAAGTTTTTATGTCTAGTATCCCTAAGAGTTACTAGGATTGAAGTGTTTAGACCTTCTCTGGTCAATAGTTTTAAACCATTTTGAATTAATCCTATATGGATATATTTAAATCCTTTATTTATATGTTTTTCTAAAGAATTTTTAGATAATAATTGTATAGTCTCAAAGGGTTTTGATAATTGAATGTTTTTTTATTCGGTTTTAATTGTATAATCTGATTTAAATAGACCGATTTTAGACTTTTATATATCTGATCTATACTTATTTTGGTTATTTCTCATTCATCTATTTGTTTTTCAAAATCTTCTATAGTTATTTTTTTACTATTTATTATATCTCTAGATATAGATAAATTAGATATAGAGCTCAAAGAGTTAGTGGTTTTACAGAATATTGTGTTCATTATTTTAATTCTAAGATTTAAATCTAAATATATAGCTACTTTACAGGCTAAACCAACGCACTCACTGTCTCTCTCTGGAATTTACGGCCAGGACACCTACGAAAGGACTCACTGTATACCTAAATTTTTAGGTTTAGAACTTCAAACAATTTAGCACAACAAACTATATGCTTAACTTTTAAATAACAAGAACGGAGGGATTTTTATCTCACTAAAGAACAATAATTGGGAATCCTAAATACAATCTAACCGGAGAAGACGGTGAACCAATTCTAAATTATTTAGGTGAATCTATTCAGGATGCAGTAGTTACCCTGACATTCATTATAATCCTTCTTTTCATGGGAAATTTATCATATTTAAAAGATAAAAACTCAGATTTGTTATCAAATCTAAGGTGTAAAAATTTATGTGATTTTCAATGGTATAAATCAACTTTTTTAACTAGAGACATACTTAGAAAAGATTCAAACCAACCATTCTAAAAAAAAAAAAAAAAAGTTTCTAGGTGGCCTCTAACATTATTAGGAGAAAGAATTAGGAACACTATTCATGAAAGTTTTGAAAATCATATAATCTCATGTGACCAACTCACTTATAGTGAATTTGTTAGTTTCACACAAAAAGAAAGATTAAAATATTTCAAGATTTAAAACTTCAATAACATTTAAAATGGGAAATGAAAAAGACAAGAAAAGAATTAGAATCATTTTGTGAATAATTTGATCTTAATAAAATTAAAACATGCAATAGGGAATGCAGTAGAAAACATTTCAAGAAAATTTCAAAGAAAGAATATTCTAAAAAATATAAACCCTTTATTTATAAAAAACAAAAAGAAAATTATTATAAAAAACCATATAAAAATACTATAAAAAACAAGAAAAATCAGAAAAACCATCATCACAAAAAATATTAAAAGATATTACATGCTTCAAATGTGAAAAAAAGGGACATATAGCAAAATATTATAGAATGTTCAAAAAGATCAAAGAACTTCGTCTTGATTAAGAAACTCTCAATAAACTCACTAAATTATAAGTAAAAAATTCTGATACTGATACCATCAATTCAAAAAATTTTACAGATAATTCTCAAATAGATGAATTAGCAATTAGTTCATTAAAAACAGAGTCAGAATCAAGTTCTAATGAGATGAATATATTAACAAAAGAATAAAATTTGATTATAGAAATTATTCAGCATATAAATGATCCAGAAATCTAAAAAAGGTGTCTAGATCAATTAAAACAATCCCTAGACGAATCTAGGATAAAACTCTCTGAACTTCTTTCTACTAATATAGGGATGTATAATTTTACAATCATACTTAATAAAAGGAAATTCAGTAAAAAATCTCCTAGAAGTGTTTAAAAAATTCAGGAAGAAATTAAAAAAAATGGCGTACCCAATGCCAAATCTCTCACATTGTGGGCTCTGGGGAAGGGAATACCCAGGCAGCCTTCCTCTTGTTTTTTTTTTTTTTTTTTACAAGGAGACTGATTCGAACCCCGGACCTTCAGGACACAATGGAGAGACTCCTCCATTGCGCCAAATCCGCCCTTCTTAGGAAAAAATTAAAATAATTAAAATAGAATTTAAAGATTTAGAGAAAACACAAGAGGAATATTCTAAGAAGATTTTTTTTCTTATTAGATCAACTAGAGTCTAAGCCTATAGAGAATGAGTCTAGTAGTGACGAATAAGATCTTTTAGAATATTTGGTTTTGTAAAATTCTCTTTCTTTTGAAAGAAATAACTATAAGAAAATATCTAATAAAAATAATTTTGGTGTTATATGATAACTTTCAGATCAAAAGAGTTGTTATATTTGATACAAGAACAGATTCAAACTGTATAAAAATATGAGTCATTCCTGAAAAATATGATGAGGAAGGCTCAGAAAAGTTAAAATTAACAAATGACTCTAAGATGAAAATAATTGCTAAAATAAAAATATGTGTACGAAATAGAAGTTACCTATTTAAAACTACACTCTTAATAATTAATGTTCATTATCCAATAATTTTAGGAACACTATTTATTAATATAATAATGCCCTATAAAGTTATTTATGATGATGATACTAGTTTTAAAATCAAAGAAGAAATGATATCGTTTTCATTTCTAGAAAAATCTAAAACAAAGAGTTTAAACATTATTAAAACCGCATCAATTTATGACAATTCTATAAATTTTTTGGTAAAGGAATGCAAACAGGTATTTGTTACTTCAAACAACAAGTTGATTTTTAAAAGATTGAAAGTCAACTTAAAACAGAAACAATAAAACAAAAAATTTTTGATTTTCAAAAATTATTTGAAATAGAAATATGTTCAGATTTTCTAAATGCTTTTTAGAATAAAAAATAACATATGGTAAATTAACCATATAATAATGAGTTTGATGAATGAAACATCTCCACTAAAGTCAGACCAATTCAGATGAATGTTGAATTGGAGGAATATTACAAAAAAAAAAAAAATCCAAGACCTTTTAATATATTTTTATGATGATGGTTTTTTTTTTTTCTTGTTTTTATATTATTTTTTTGTGGTTTTTATAATAATCTTTTTTTTTTGTTTTTTATATGTAAAGTGTTTATATTTTTTTTAGAATATTCTTTTTTTGAAATTTTCTTGGAATGTTTTCTACTTCATTCTCCATTGCATGTTTTAGTTTTATTAAAATCAAATTGTTCACAAAATGATTTTAATTCTTTTCTTATCTTTTTCATTTCTCATTTTATATGTTTTTGAAGTTTTAAATCTAGACATATTTTTATCACTTTTTTTATGTGAAACGAACTAATTCACCATAAATGGGTTGCTCATATGAGATTATATGATTCCCAAAAGTTTCACGAATAGTATTCATATCTCTTTCTCCTAACAGTGTTGGGATGCCAGTTAGAAACTTTTCTTTCCAGAATGGTTGTTTTGAATCTTCTTTAAATATACTCAAACTAGAAAAGTTGATTTATACTATTGGAAATCACTTAACTTTTTACACATTAAATTTGATAATAAATCTGTATTTTTATCTTTTAAATTTGAGGAATTTCCAATGAAATGGAGGGTTATAGTGAATATTAGGGTAGTTATTGTATCTAAATAGGTTCACCTAAATGATTTAGAATTGGTTCACCGTTTTTTCTGATTTGGATTGCATTTAAGATTCCAAATTATTGTTCTTTAATGAGATAAAAATCTCACCATCCTTTTAACTGTCCAAAAAATCATACTATGAGGAGTTCTGAGACTGTTCTATCTGTTGTTTCCTATTGAATTTTATATGCATTTGATGTCATAGTCATGTGGATATATATATATATATATATATATATATATATAATTTCAAACAACTTAGCACAATAAACTATATATATATATATATATATTTGGGGATATAGGATGGATTCGAACATGAAATTTCTAAAGAGGAGTAATGCCAATGCTATTATAAATATTCATATAAAACAATTTTTTTAATCAATTTTTTGAAAATAAAAAAAATATTTATCTATGTATAAAATAAAAAGTAGGATGCGTGTGGTCATCCTACTTTTTGGGATTCATATTTTTTATTCAAGTCATTTCTTTTTTTTAACCCGTTCGTTTTTTTGTCGGCTCTTTTTTTGGGCTAGTTATGTTTTTAGGACCCATTTTTTTAATTCAGGCCTTTTTTTATTCAAATCCTTTCTCTTTTTTGACTCTTTTTTTTTTTCATTTGGATCATTTCTCTTTTTATTTTTTTACTCGGTTTTGTTTTTTGTTTTTTTGGACATAAGTTCTTTCCCTTTTATTTTTTGGCCCCTCTTATTGACCACAGTTTTTTATTTTTTTGGTTCATGTCCTTCCTTTTTTTTGTTCAGCTCCTTCCTTTTTTTATGTTTTTTTTTTTTTACTCTTCGTTTCACTTAAGTTCTTCGATTTTTTTTTTTGACATACTTTTTTCTCCTTTTATTTTGTTTTGTGTTTTTTTTATTCCACTTATCCATGAGGTGCTTGGATGCTCATCCTTTTATTTTTAGATTACATTTTTTTTTTTAATTCAGATCATTCCTCTTTTTTTTTTAGATACTTTCTCTTTTTATTTTTTTACTTGGTTTTTTTCTTAAATCCTTCATTTTGTTTGGACGTAGATTTTTCCCTTTTTTTGCCCCATTTGTTCATTTAGATCTTTACTCTTTTTTTTGACCTAGTTTTCTTTTTTTTTTTTGGTTTTAGTCATTCGGTTTTTTTTTTTTTACACAAATTCTTCTCTCTTTTTTTTTTAGCTTCACAGATTGTTTTCTCTTTATTTTTATACCATTCTTTTTGTTCGGGCATTGCTCTTTATATTTTTGACTATTTTTTCTTTTTAAATCATTCGTCTTTTTTTTTTTACATAGATTTTTCTCCTTTTGTTTTTTGCCCCCACAAATCATCATTCTTTTATTTCAATTACCTTTTTACTCCACTTATTACACTTTTTTCTTTTATCTCATTCATTGGTCTTTTTTAGAATTCAAGTGGTTAGCCTATTTTTTCTATCATTAATATATATCATATTTTTCCATTGATTTAGAGAATAATTTCATTTAAATATTGTGTTAATTATAGATGTAACAAATGTTTGTATAGTGAAAATACAATTCACATTTTATTGGCACCCGCGATAACTTTTTAAGTATAAAAGAAAATGATTAATGGGCGTAGTTATTCTTTCACGTGATTAACATGTGATATCTCTATAAAAAAGTTAAAAAATTATTTGAGTTTGTACACGTCTCTGCTAATACTTGTTCACTATTTCCATCCGTCACTTTACTTTTAAAATTTAGATATTTTTTTAAAACTCTGAATTTGAGCACGTTTAGATAATGTGAATTTTAAAGATAAGATTGATCAGACCTATTTCGGTATCAAAATTTAAAAACTTCTAAATTTGTTAAAAAAAAAATTTAAAATTATCTATTTGCTTGGTTGCATCTCCTTCTACCACTTCTATCATCTTTTCTCCGATTCGATTCTATTTGATTATATTTTTTTATACTAAAAAAATTTTAAAATTATCAAAATAATTTATTATAATAGAAATTTTAATATTTTAAATTATATTATTTATAATTTAATAATTGTATTATAAACTTAATATATTATAATTAATTTTAATTATTTCATATAAATAATGCACGATGTACATATCGTCTGGTAGTTATATTAAATTGGATCACTAGCGAAAAATGTTCAATTGTTTTGGACGACCCAAACCAAACCGGCTTTGCCATGTGAGAGGCTATTTCTGTCGCCTGCCTTTCCATAGTCCCTCCCCCATATCCCACATCTCTCTCCCCCCCCCCCCCTCTCGGCGCAGATCATGCCCTGGTATTAAGGTGCGAAAACCCCTACCAACAGGACCGCTATAAGGAGCATCTTCGTTCTGCTTTCTCCCTTGGCCGTCTTCTCGCAACGGTACTCTCTCTCTCTTTCTCTCTTCGAGTGTCGTTGTTTTATAATTTATTCAATCTAGAAATCAAGAAAAATAAAGGGTTTTGTTCAAATTTCAATAGGGTTGGTGCAATTGCTCAATTTTATCAAATTGAAGAAATCTTAGGGTTTGCTTGCTTCTTGAACTACATTTTGCAGGAGTACTATTTGGGTTATGTGAAGGCGTGAAAAGGGTTAACATCTTAAGGGTTTGTTTCTGAATATTTGAAGAATAAAAAATGTCAGTGACAGCGGGTGTTAGTGATACTATTATAGCAATTAGGGATAAGCTTAGAGGTAAAATTGGACAAACCAAGGTGAAGAGGTATTGGCCTGGCAAAGCTCCAGAGTGGGCTGATGATGCGGATGAAGATGGCGATTTTAGGACTGCCAAGGCTGCTTCCTTGAATGAGGCTTTTCCCACTCATGATGATTCTCTCAGGATAGATGATGATCCTAGGCTGCGGCGTTTGGCCGAGACTAGGGCAGATAATCGTGAACAAATTAGAGCCGATCACCGTCGCATTCGACAGGCTGAGATTGTTTCCACAATAGAAGAGGAAAATGAAAGGCAGGAACGATTGGATTTAGAGGAGGAGGATGAGGATGCTTTGGATGAACGGAGAAGGCGTATTAGAGAGAAGTTGCTTCAGAGACAGCAACAGGAAGAAGAAGAAGCTGCAGCACTTCCTGAAGAAGAGGAAGAAGAGTTAGAGGATGAGGAGGAAGAAGAATCCGAGTATGAGACTGACTCTGAGGAAGAGCTTACTGGTCCTGCCATGGTGAAGCCTGTTTTTGTCCCCAAGTCAGAGCGTGACACCATTGCTGAGCGTGAGCGGCTTGAGGCTGAAGAACGGGCCCTTGAGGAATTGATGAAAAGGAGATTGGATGAGAGGAAAGTGGAGACAAGGCAAATAGTAATTGAGGAGATTCGCAAGGATGAGCAAATCCAGAAGAATTTAGAGGCAGAAGCTAATACAGCAGCTGACGTGGATACTGATGATGAAGTTAATGAAGCAGAGGAGTATGAAGCTTGGAAGGCTAGAGAGATTGCGAGAATCAAGAGGGATAGGGAGGACCGGGAAGCAATGCTCAAGGAGAAGGAAGAGATTGAGAAGGTTAGGAATATGACAGAGGAAGAGAGGAGAGAGTGGGAGAGGAAGAATCCAAAGCCAGCTGCCACTCCCAAGCAGAAGTGGAGGTTCATGCAGAAATACTACCACAAGGGTGCTTTCTTCCAATCAGATGCCAATGACCGTTCTGCCACTGCTAGATCTGATTCCATCTATTCTCGTGATTTCTCTGCCCCAACTGGTGAAGATAAGATGGACAAAACCATTCTGCCCAAGGTAATGCAGGTCAAACACTTTGGCCGCAGTGGGAGGACCAAATGGACCCATCTTGTTAATGAGGACACTACCGACTGGAACAACCCGTAAGTTGCTTGCCTCTGTTATCAAATTATCCTTGTTATCTACTTCATTTACGCATATGATGATTTATTTAACTTTCAAAGTAACTTATGTTTGATGTTTCACTTACTGGAGCAAATGCTTATACCTTTCGGCTTTAGGAAATTCAGAAGGTTGGAAGATTATTCAAATTAACTAGTCTGGTCGGGGAAACTGGTTGGTTCACGCTAGTTTGAGAATTAAATCGATAATAAGATTGGAAAATAAACTATATTGAACCAATTTGAAGGACGAAACGAGAAGAGTTACTTGTCCTTAATGTCAACTTACCCTTGTTATCCACTTCAATTATGCATGCTGTGCTTTATTTAACTTTCATACTACTTTCTGACATGAATTTCATTGCACATGTTTTAAATTCTTAATCATTAAGCAAAGTCAAAGTGACTTATGTTTGATACTTTGCTTCCCTGCTGAAAATATTTTACTTTTCAGTTTTTTGAAATTTAGAAGATTGGAGGATTATTCACATTAACTAGTTTGGTATGGGAAGTTGGTCAATGCGCACTAGCTAGGGAATTAAAACTGATAATAAGATTGGAAAATAAACCACATAGAACCAATTTGAAGGACAAAAAGAAAACAGTAACAACTACTTGATGCTTGTAATTTGAGAGGGTGTTTGGTACAAGTTTTAAGAGGTATTTTTGGCTGTCTGAATTTTTCAATAGTTAAAAGGGTTTTCGATAATTGATAATTGATAGAACCTCAACTGATAATTCAAAAGTTATCAAAAAGTCATCAACTACGTAGAGTGATTTTTGACTTTTCAAAATTTGCTTTTGGATTATTATTATTATTATTTTTTTTTTACCTTTTTATGTTATTGACAATAAATAGATTTACAATAACAACAATAATAATTTAGATATTCTATCCCAAAATTTGAGGTTGACCATATGAGAGACAAATTTAAAAAAAAAAAAATAAAATTAAAAAGTGCTGATTTAATTTGTGTAAATTATCTTACGTTACTCATTCCTATATAACATCATTTTCTCAACTAAATCTATAGCTATCATGTCTTTACGAATACATTATATCTAAGTTTTTAACGGCCTACCTCTACATTTTATTAAATCTCCTATATTTAAGTTTTCGATCTTCCTAAGTGGTGCGTCCTTAGGTATTCGTTGTACAAGTCCAAACCACCTAAGACGGTACTCTCACATCTTATCTACAATTAAAAATTATTTTTACTATTTACTATTTATTCTCTAATTTTTTATAAGATAAGATATGAATTTTATAAATTATTATTATGATATATATTAGATTAATTGATTGTCTTTTTTTTAATACTTGAAAGAAATTGTCTTTTCTTATAAAATCATAGATATTTATATGATTTGTGCCATTTTTATATAATATATATTTGAATTAATCATTTTTAAAAAATTCATTGATATTATATTTATAAATTTTATATTTCAATATATATTAATGATATGAAAAGAAATATTTTAAAAATAAAACAAATTTATTAACATAAATTGGTCATTTTCATTCATTTTATATCTGATCAATGACGGATATTAGTGAGACAACCAAATACTACTGTCAATTAACAATAGTTACCAGCCACCGGCCATCACCCATCAGCATTTTATCAGATAAATCAAACAGACCCCTCATTTAATTGAATTTTGGCTTCCAATGAGTATCTCATCATCTTAGCCTTTTGTATGATTTCTTCTCCCATCAATAGAATTCATTTTCTGTTAAAAAAGAGTTATTATAATTTGCTTTAATTAAATAGTATAGCAGAAAAGTGGTATCCTATGGAAAATCTTTTAATCCCCCAAAGAGTCATGTACTTTGTGTGGGAGGTCACTGAGACAATCTCAAATTGAGAGGAACTATTTTGGAAAATAGATGTGCTTAACTGTTTGGGTAAAGTGGACTTTTAGTTTAATGGATCTCAGATGCAGTTCTTCAGTAGGTTTGTCTAGTCAGTGATCTTAATTTCCATTTCCTTTTCTTTGATGAATGGAATTTCCAAAATTTTGGTTGATTGCTAGTAGGATGTGGTTTTATCTATAACCTATGAGGGTAGATTTGGGATGTATATCTGTTCCTCTGCTGTTTGCAAGTGGTTACAACTGCTGTGAACATTTTCTGAATCCTGTACAACTTCGACGAAAACTGAATTGATTCTGGTAATAATGGTGTGAGGAGTTCCCGAGTTTGATAAGATTTTGGTTTACCTTGGTTTTATATTGCAAAGCTAGGTTGATTTGAATGTATAATGGAAATCTGAATGACCTTTGGCAAGTTAGCAGTGGCTTCTTTCCAGGCTAGGTAACTTCAATTAAGTGCATCTTATCCACTTCTCGTATGATTTTCTGAATCTTCTAGCTTGTGGAATCGATGAGAGTGCCTGTATGCAGGTTGGGAGAAGTGGTAAAAGTGGATGACCTGAGTTTTATGTTTGTAAAATTTTGTGGCTAGAGATGGTAAAAAACTTTCTTTGGCACAATATGTGGTGCAAAGCGATCGACCCTTGAGGATGGCAATTCAAGATTGGTCCCTTTTGTTGGAGATAAGGAAAGGGACTGTTTAAACCTACTATTTTAAGTTTCCTAACAAAAAGATTCTAAGGATATCTCTGTCTTTGAAAGACAAAGCCATGTGTCCAAGAAGATGTACATAGGTATTCTCCCCCCATAAAATCTTCTCCAATTTCTTTGGAAAGGGCCAAAGCTAGAGGGGTTGGAAGAATTTGGCTTCTTATATTTGCACTCTAAAGAATACCCTTCCATGCCCACCGACTTGTTTTACACCCAATCCTCCATTGCTTTAAAGAGTTCCATAAAGGCATGTATTGCCTTCCATGTCCTCTTAGTTGGGACTAGAAGGCTGTGGTAACAGACTTTCAACTATTCATGTAACGTTCACATATGTCAACTAGGACCAGTCTTCTCCTTCATAGATAATCTTGTGCAAGGATAATGGGCAAGATTTTCTCCAAGAAAAGGGCAAACTTAAGAGGCACCCCAAGTTTGTAAATAATCTCGAGCAAAATAATTCTGTAATAGGATTTCATATCAAACGAAACACTTGATGGAAGATTTTGGAACCATTTTCAGATGTGTAGTGTGCTGACCTGGAATGATTGGATGCTATAGCAAATCCTTGCAAAAAGTAAATTTCTTGGTTATAATTCCATAGGTCATCATAATTTGTTAGCCCAGCTTCCATACGCTATGGACTTGTTTATCCTTTTAGAGGGCTAGGAATGTACAGAAGCTGAAGATACAGGACTGTGCTGTCTGATAAGTACGTGGAGACAACCAGATTGACTGACCATTTGCATGCGGGCTGTGTACTGTATGTAAAATGTTCCAAATGACATTTATTTTGCTCAATCTTTTAACTGATTAATTGAAGCATGATTCCTGGAATATGGTTCTTAATTTGCACGAAGCAACAAGTGATAGGGTTGTGACACTGATGATGCTTCCAATCCTGGATGATATTTTATGATCACTGTCAAGTCATTTACTGTTACTAGGACATTTTGGGGCCCAGGCATTTTAAGCACTCGTGGTCTTTTTATTGTGTTGAGGCATCCCTACTTTCTGTTAGTTAATACAAGTAAGTCAGGTCCACATGTTGCCATGGGCGGGACACAGCAGGTTTAAGTTGATGGCATACTTTATAGTGCAAATAGGGTAAGTTTTATTTGCATCAAGGTTTAACAAAATGAATTATGCGTAAATCTTAATTGATATTAAGATTGCCAATTCACATTAACAGCAGTCTGCATTAATTTTTCAAAACATACCCATTTTAGATGTACTTTACATGAGGCTTTAATTCATCAATGATATTTTTTGTATTCAGTTGGATGGGGACTGACATTATAGATTAGAATAAAGTCTCATTAGAAAACGAATTATTTATGAATTTCAAGTTATCTGAGTTGTTAAGTTGAGAAATTGCCTATCAAAAAAGTTGTTGAGAAATAAGTGGTTTAGGTCATTGGTTTAGATTCTAATTACATAACAGAAACACCAAAATGTAAAAGGCAAAAATTATACAAGTTCAATGAAATTACTAAATAATTGCATTTTATTTATCTGGGTCCCCTTTTAGGATTTCAAGCTTCCGCGATAGCAGTTCCTTGCAAGTCCTTACATTTTATTGTTCATTTAGCCTTGTATATGTGAAAAAAGAGTCCACAAATCTAGTGCTCCAACCGGCAAAATTTCTCCACAAAAACTATCGCAAATGGCTCTCTCTGTATTCTGCTCCAAGAGTAAGAACCGAATAAGATAGGGAAAGGGTTCCTACGCTACATTCAAGGATAGAAGCCAGCAACCTAGAATTGATGTTTATCACTGACTGCAATGTACAGATCTTAGTCATGGGAACTGCATCAAATCATCAAGAGGATTCAAGCACTCTCCGTAGCCTTGACACCCTACAAAAATCTTGACCACAACTTATTGAGAAGCTTTGAAGCAAATTCCATGTTTTCTTCAAACCATTACTAACCAAAAGAGCAGTTGAAATGAGTGGCAGTACTAATTCTTAATTACATCATAATGGTCATTACAAATACCTTAAAATCTTTTAACCGCTTTCAGTAAGCGTACCATAGCTAAAGAAACCTTGTGCACTTGCAGTCCTAAAAATATAAACCTACTGTTCAGACACTTTGCACTGTATTCTAACTTAATAATTTACTAGTTTTACAAACTAATAAGCATTATCGATTCAATTCCAAAAACTTCAGGTTTATATCACACTTATTCCCTTATCTTATACCATTTGTTTCTCTTGAATGTACAATTGGCCAGTAGTAATTGTAAGTGAAAGGTTCAATCCTCAATGCCTCCTTACCTACCTAGCCAAAGAAGAATCATGGGCAACCCAAACATAGAGGCAAATCTCCATAAAGTTACCAGGAGACATCATTCTTCTCACTGCTCATGGAATGGTGAGGAAGAGTTGGTTTTCAGTATGTTTAGTAGGAGATCAAGTACTTATTTTGTTTAAATGCATCTTATGTTAGGTTATGAGAGTTCATCCTCATTTGCATGGTGCGATTTCCAATAATAAAATGTCATTTACCTTGTTTCAAAGCTGCAGTTTATTTATTTATTTATTTATTTTAAATGTGAGGAAGAGTTGGTTTTCAGTATGTTTAGTAGGAGATCAAGTACTTATTTTGTTTAAATGCATCATATGTTAGGTTATGAGAGTTCATCCTCATTTGCATGGTGCGATTTCCAATAATAAAATGCCATTTACCTTGTTTTGAAGCTGCAGTTTATTTTTATTTTTATTTTTAAATGTGACCTAAGGGCAAATGTTTTTGTCTCATATTGTTTGTTCCGTTTATCTTAGGACTTGGGACTTTTTTATTTTTGATTTTAATTTATGGGGTTATGGAGTCCTTCCCCTTACAATAATCATTTCAACTATGATGCAGGTGGACATATAATGATCCTCTTCGGGCAAAGTATAATGCAAAGATGGCTGGCATGAATGCATCAATTGCAAAACCAAAAGGAAGCAAAAAGTTGAAAGATTGGGAGTCCAAATAATTTCTTATTTTGGTTCCTTAGAGGCACACACACTGGTATTTCTGACCTTTGTAGTTTGAAATATAGTTTGATATTTTGAGCATTAATTTGTGGTCAGTGATGTTGCTTCTCCAATAGTTAAGTTTGATTCCTATTGCATCAATTACAATATACAGAGGAAGCAAACACCTATCTTCCCTGATTTCAATTTGGGATCTGTTGCCATTTTTACTTAAATATGTGGTTTGAAGAAGATTGATGCCTTGCTCTCAAGTATTTTTTATAAGAGTTAGAAGATTTTATTGGTTCTTCAAGTGTCTCTATTTATTACCTTACCTTTCGCTCTACACTAGTGTCAACATTGGATCAAAGGATATCAGCAAAAGCAATATGGCTTTCTTTGTAGACAGGGAAGTGTTGCCATCCATACGTCCACATATATATGTATGTATATATGTTTTATTTTTGAAAGAGGAAGGTCACCAAAATCGGTCATTGACAACCGTATTTGTGTTTAACCCATTGCCCTAGCATATATTGGTATGACGATTGGAATCATCACCATATCCAAGTGCTTCCTGTTCATACCATCTATTTTCACAGATTGTTTGGAATGATCTGTCTTTGAATGAACCCTTTGTATGCTTTGTCCTTTTAGAAACTTTGTTAGTGAAGAAGGGTCTCTGCCATTCATAATTTCTTTTGTTGTTCATATTGACCCAACACATTTTCAATATCAACTCAGGTAGTCTCAAAGACTGCACCCCTCCGTTTCAAATGACCTTTGCTTCACTTGAGGTTTGTTGATTGAAGAAAACATAGATAGATGTTTAGCAGTGGCAGACTAGAATACATTCTTGAACATGAAATCAACAATGTTCCTTGAACACATTCTTCCTATATTTACAATCCAATGAATTTCTATCAATACTTTATACTAAAATTTGATGAAAATGAAATTGAGCTTAAGAAATCTTTTTGAATGCAAAACCTGATTTTTGATTGAAAAAGAAAGTATCTCCCAATTAGGCAGTTCATAAAGAGCCCTAACATGTCATGTCATGAATATGATTATATTTAGAATACAGAGAGATTGGAGTAATCTTTTATTGCTTTTTGTGTATTCTTGGGGGTTGCATCAAAAGTTACTTTATGATGTTTGAAAGGTTTTAGTGGCTCAAAGAAACCTCCCTAACCCTCACTCACTTCCTTCTCTCTCCCATTCTAAAAACATAATAATTTAAACCTTCACATCCTCACTCATGGGGTCTCCCACATTCACATCAATAGGATAGAAGCAACCCTTGAATTTCTTAAGGGCCAAGGTAAGATGGTAAGAGTAACATTACGCTGATTAAATTAATAAAATTTTGTATAATAGTTTATATTAATATATTTTAATTAAATATTTATTTGAATTAATTAAAATATACCGATGATTTGATTAAATATTGATATTACATGTTTGAATTTTTTTTTAATTTAATTATTTTTTTATAATACAGACTTAAATAAAATTTGATCATTTAATCTATAATTCTTTTCTCTGTCTAACATTATTTGCGGAAGAGAAAGATAATCATCTTATTGTAATTATAAAGAAACCCACTTGTCCACTAACATCTTTATTCTAATTATTTTAAATCTTTTTTAATTAAAAAAATATTAAATATTTACTGTTTCCACCCAGATGTTGGAGCAAACTGTGAACTCCACGTTTGTCATTCAAATCATCAACCGACTTACCCTTGCCAAGACGAACGGCCCAACCTCTCCGCTTTATCTCGAGCTAATAAATCTCTCTCCCTCTCTCTCTCTCTCTCTCTCTCTCTCTCTCTCTCTCATATCAGATTTTTACCATTGGCTTAAAAAATCACTTGAATCATTTAAAAAAAAATTTTTGACTCCTGAATCGATGGATATTCAAAATCATATTTTGATTAATTTGTTTTGAATTGCTATCTTTTTAAGAGAGAGTTATTCTAACGTAATTTTTTTTATTTTTAATATTTAAATATGAATTTTAATTAAGAGATCTGATATTTTTTTTAATAGATCAACTGTCTGTTGTTAATCATTTAAAAAAAATTTCATTAAAACCTTTATCACTAAGGACATATTAAAACCTTTTCTTTTAACCTCGAATTTGTTAATGATGCCGCATACTAAAATACTAATATTTGTGATACTAATGAGTTCTATTTATTTTTAGTATGTATAAATAAGAAAAGTATGAGAATTCAAACTCTTTGCCTTCCTATTTCGTGTGGGGCTATATTAATTTTTTTTTTAAATTGTTTCGATTTAATCATTATTTAGAGAAATTATAATTAGTAATAAGTTAATTAAATTTAACCAATACTTAATTAATTTAATAATTAGATATTAGTATCTCTTAAATAAGTTTTTAGATTCAAATCTTGTATAAAAAAAACATATATCGAGAGAGTTATCTTTTGAGACTTTAATTCGATTCGAATCAAATTTAGTTAGAATTGACGTGATTGTCAGTATAATTTATAAAAGTTAATTAAGAAATTTTGGGGGGGGGGGTTTAAAAATATTTCTAGAAGTTAAATCTTGAGGGAATCTCTTGGACTTGAATTGAAGGCCACTCATAATTATTTTAGTAGGTACATAGCCTAGCCTTGTAAATGTAAGTGCTACTACCCTAAGAAGACGCACTTTAAACCGCCCATTTTTCATTTGCTAGTGCCCTAAATAATGAATGACCTCTTGCTTTTGGAAAATCCGTTCTTTGGTCAACTCTTCTCCTTCCCAAGAAACCTTTTCTTTCCCACAAAAATTTGCTTCTGCTGAACTCAACTATGGTGTCTTTTCACTTGTATTAAATATTTTTAGAAAAATAAATTTCAATCACATAAATTTTAGAAAAATATCAAAAGGGTATTTCTTAAATTCTTAATATCAAGTGAACAATTTTAATTGAAGTAATTTGATAGCAAGATGTTGCGGTATCAAACTTATCATTAGCATGGCAAATGGAGAAAGAGTTATCTGTATTATGTAACTCAATTAATATTTAAAAATATAACTTCAAAAGCATTCATTATGAAAACATTTTTATTATTTGGTTGAAATGTCAAATATTGTTAGGTTTACAAATTTTGAGAATATATTAGTAATTAGGGATGACAATATCCGATCCGATCTGACGGATACCCGAAAAATCCGATTTGTCGAATCTTTATTTATTTATTTATTTATTTATTTTGAAAAATGGGGTTAGGGTTGAATTTTAATATAAGAGTAGTCAGATCGTTCGGATACAGATTTAGGTTATAAATAAGTCAATGTGATCCGACCGAATAACAATTTGTAACAAAATAAAATTTTAACTCAATATTATATTA
Source organism: Dillenia turbinata (assembly GCA_037126225.1). Lineage (NCBI taxonomy): Eukaryota > Viridiplantae > Streptophyta > Magnoliopsida > Dilleniales > Dilleniaceae > Dillenia > Dillenia turbinata. The sequence continues at coordinate 24,709,394 of JBAMMX010000020.1, read as the reverse complement.
TTAAATTAGAAAAAGGGTTTTAAAATTTGTTGTAAGTTTCATTCTCATTTTCTATGGAACAAACATTGCTTTTCATTGCCCTAGCCGTTCTGCCTCTCTGTGCCGCCTCCAAAACCGAGCTTCACTTTCCCCTTCATTGCCTCCTCTCTTTGCCAATAATTTTTTTCAATCTAACAATTAAACCCTCCTTAACACACCAAACACAACTAGAGTAGCCAAAATAGTCTCTACTCTAGGCACCCCATACTACAACCTCGCACAACTAGCTTCTCCCTCATCAATTTCTTAGTTTCTCACACTCTCATAGGTTTCTCTCTCTAACCTACATTTCATTTTTCGATTTTTATGAACATTGATTATTTTATGCTTTTAATTTGTCCTATTATATGAATTGGGGATTTTTTTTTCCTTCTATTTTTGGGCTTTGGTTAATGTAGTTTTATTTGATGTATATAGGTGTATTTTGATTTTAGTATTTTGATAAATTAGATTTTTAATGGAAAAATTTTCCAATATTAACCAATCTATGAGTTGGGCATATATAATTTATTTTTTAAAATTATTACCAAAGTTCGAGAATTGGATGGCTACCTGCATTTCACCATATTTGTTTTGAATTTTTTTGAAATCTCTATTATTTTTTTTTTCAAATATATTGGTTATGGGTGTGAAATCTTTGTTTTATCACATTATAGATGGGCATGTTGTGAGTGTGAAATCTCGAAGTCTCTTGAACTCTACACATTACTTCATTGCTCATTACAGCCATTATTCTTTTTCTTGTCTTCCAACTAATAATAGAATTCCTAGAATGATACAAGAACATGTAATACATCACATCTCTTTGCTTTCACTAAAGCTCCTCAATGATTATCTGTTAATGATACATAGCCCAAATCATGCTGAACCCAAAGACAACCAAACCCATAGCACATCCACGGGCCCTTTCTGCGCATACCAATCACCTTCCTATCTTAACGACCACCTCCTCTGCACCTTAATTGATCAGTTTACCGGTGCTTGAGGGACATTATTTAATCTATCGGGGTAGTGTTCACTCCCCTTGAATCACGGGAGCAATCCTATGAAAACGAAAAGGAAATATATAATTGTAACAAATAAGGGAAAGAATTTCTACGATGATTTGGACCTTCCATATCAATAAGATTTTACAGTTTTTAAGTATCTTACGGCATGATCTCTCGAGATCTCGGGATATTCTCAAAAGGAAACTAGAGTTTTATCACCCCGTTCTCACACGACATTCACGCCCAAAAAGTTATATAAGCTCTTATATGCCTACCACCCAGATAAATTCCCTTGGCTTACATAGAGCACACAATTTATAGAAAGCTCGCTTGCTCTCTCTCTCTCTCTCTATATATATATGTATATACATATTAGTCTATTTCTTGTCTTTTGAAAACAACTCTTTGACTTGAGTGTTGGGAATCTCTCCCTTCGGAATACTCTCTGGTAGTCTTTTGTAAGTCTCAGCGATCGAGATTGTTAGATGAACAAGTTATCCTGCTTGAGTTGGTAGAGTCATCATCTATGGAGTCAACCCATCTCTAACATCTGTATAAGCATGAATATGTATTTCTAAACCTAATGACAAAAAAAACCCCTTCCCAGATAGCCTTTAAGAAATCTAAAGACCTTATGTGCTACTTTTAGGTATATTGTTATAGGTCTATCCATAAACTAGATAAGGATATGACATGATATCTTCAACTATTTAATTGCATGAATTCAGTCTCTTCATTCTCTCTTGATTTAATAGTTTCAACTGCCACTGAAAGTGCTCCAATTATAATCCCAATAGTGGCCATTGATGGTATAAGTACTCTGACACCAATTTCAATTGACATTTTAGACTTCAATTATAAGGGCAAATATAGAATTTTGGTTGTTTGGAATCACTTTTTAAAATAGCATACTAATGGAGAATGGAAGGCAACGTATAATTATTGTAAAAGACAAATGGGAACAGACTCAAAAAAAGGACAAGTCATTTAAAATCACATTTAAAAAGATATCTAAAATTACAAAATACTGATATAAGATAGAAAATTTTAGTGATGAATAAAAGAGAAAATATTGGTAGTAGTATAACTATAAACAATTATGTTTTTGATGGAACTATGTCAAAGAGAGAGCTTGCCAAAATGATTGTGATGTATGGGTATTCATTGTCTATGATCGATCATATATAGTTCAAGAAGTTTGTTAATAGTTTATAACTTATGTTTAGTATTTCTACTTGCAATATGATTAAGAAAGATATCATTAGTCTTTACAAGGAGGAAAAGAAAAGGACAGAAACGAACTTTTTTTAAAATGATAGTAGAATTGTAATTATTACTGATATATAGATAACAGATTATCAGAAAAGATGATACATGTCGGTGACCGCACATTATATTGATTATTAAGCTATTGAAATTTGACTTTTTAAATATTTTTAGGTATAAATCTATTTTTTATTAATTTTCTTGTAATTTTAATTTTACAGGTATTGTTATGATCCACATCCCCATGGAAATGTACTATGCCAACAATTGATGAAAACATTTCTTGATTGACATATTGATAGGAAAATATCAATGGTTACAATGGACAATTGCTCCTCCAATAATTCTGCTATACAGTTGTTGATTCAAAAAATACGTAGTGAAACACTTATGCTAAATGGTGTATTTTTTCATATATAGTGTTGTGCACATATATTGAGTTTAATTGTGTAAGATGGATTGTCTATTATTGGTGATGTTAATTCTAAAATACGGGATAGTGTTCAATTTTGGTTTGCAACGCTTAAAAGATGATAAAAGTTAGAAGAAATTGTTATTTTTAAAAATGTTTTATTATGAAAAAAATTATGTCTTGATGTGAAAACACATTAGAATTCAACCTATTTGATACTTAAGACTGTTTTATCATATAAAGTTGTCACGCCTCAACCCTCGGGTCGAGTATGAGACAACCGTCGTGATATCTTGGCATACGGGTAGAACATCCCCATATACCGGGACATCGCAAGGCTACAATCTTCACCTGTGTAAACCTGTTTAAAACCTGTTTTCCTCAAAAATATAATTTTCCAAGTAAACGAATATAAAATGTAACACTTTACCTCAATGCATAATATCCAACACTGGTGAGAGTTTCAATTATATTACATAACCAAATTACAGTCATCCCAATATAAGTATATAATGGTCATTCTATAGACCTCAAAAGTACATCATTATCATCAAATGCATCAATGCAGAAGAATAGTCGATACCATACCCAAGTCCGAGGTCTCCAAATATGAATCAAGTGTGTCAAACTCACTCGACACGTCTCTCTGCCAAGTCTATAATTGAAATCAAAGAAAAGTGATGGGTGAGTATTATGGAAAAATACTCAGTGAGTGAAAGGATCGACAATATGTTCTCAATATAAGTGTGAGTATGGAGTGTCAAAGTATATTTCAAAACCAATATGATATCAAAACCGAGCATGTCATGTCCAAAAACCCAGTGATCACATAACACACATAATAGTATTAAAGTATACATCCATTTACCTTTCCGAAATCAATTAGAGATTACCAAGAAAATAACCCCATTAGTGGTCTACCTCGACCAATGACGGGTGCGTTGGGGGTTTTTCATATGCAAGTAGATAAAATTAACTCTCTACCCCAACGTTGGCACGTACAAGAACTCCCAGTGCTAGACCGCCTATAGTGACGGACCTCCCCATCACAATGGTTCAACTGGGCTCATACGGAAATCATAATCAATCAACCATGTATAGAATCCCGCTCGGTACTAGACAGTAGCGTCACACATGTCCTCCCTGATATGGTTCAACATACCGTAACTATACAACACTGACATTTGGGGATACCTCCTGCAGAAGTGTATCCAGACACAATGTGTGCCTCAACAAACACTTTTCGTAGCTACGGAAATCCATCAAGGATACGTCATCATATCTCAAATAAGCATCCGGCCCACATATATCATCAAATCATATCAATCCCATGTGCCAATATATTTCATCAAATCATTTCAAATTAGTGTGCCAATACAATTGTAGCATATAAAACAAATCAAGTTCTCAAATAGTGGCACAATGTTATTTCAATACAAACCATGGATGCTAACATTCGAATCAACTCATTTGGGATACTCCAATGAATCACAAAAGAATAATTATAAAACATAATCCAAATCATATGTTTTCACACATTGTAACACCGAAAATTTAGTGTTAAAGATGTGCTATGAAATATTTTGATAATTATAAAAGAAATTTTTTATTTTATTTTATTGATTTTCGATTTTGGAAATTAAATTGGAACTTTTGGTATAATTAAAACGCTTGTATTGCAAATTCGTAGTGTATTATTTACTTGATAAATTTAGAACTTCAATACGATGAGAGTATAAAAATATATATATATATTTAAAAAAAAAAAAGAGAAGGAAGGAGAGGAGGGGAGACGTAGTGTTTCAACTCAAAACGCCGCATCCCCATTTCCCTAAATCGATTAGGGCTTTCAGCCCTAATTGGTCTCTCTCACTTCCTGCTCTCTCTCCCTCTCGTGAGCTCGCTCTCTCGTCTTCATCGAATTCGCCTCCCTCTCCTCTGCCTTTCTCCACCCATCACCGGTGGGTTCTTCGATAGGCACCACCATCGTCCCCCTTTTCCGTCTCTGTCTATCATGCTCTCCGTCTGTCTCTCTCTATCTCACCATCTCTCGCTCTCTCTCACACCTTCTCTCTGTCTCTCTCATCCACGTACGAACGGAACATTCTTCTTCGCCTCCGTGCGCGATAGTTCGCAGAGCTCTCACTGCTCTCTCTGTCGAGAGGCTCTCTGCTACCTTCGCTGCCCTCTGCCACGACAGCACCATGTTCGAAGAGCCCTAGGCCGACTGCGATTCTTTCTCTGCATAGGTAAGGACCGGTTCCTAACCCTAGCTCTAGGGTTTCGAATTCCTTAGTAAATAAGTTTAGATTACTGAACTTTACTTCGAATCGGAAGCTTTGCAGGTATCGGAATGGACTAAGAAGGCATCCAGATGAGGGTTGTGAACCACAAAAAAACCCTAGGTAAGGGATTTTCAATCCCTTCAATATTCAAACTATTTTGTTGAATTTATGTTGAGAATACGTGTAGATATATTCTGAAAATATGCTAGATTCGAACTTGAAATTTTGTAAGAAGTTATTTAGGTTAAATCTAGAACTTGATATAAATTAGACTGCGTAGCATGATGGAATGTCTTAGATAGTAATAGAGCTTTGTTTGATTAATTTGTATAGCTTTCCTTGAGGTTTGAATTGAAATTGGCATGAATTAAATTAGGGTTATGTAAATTCAGGAGAAAATTTGGTAAAATTGAGGAATATTGGAAATTAAAATCATTGATAGAGGAAGTAATCCAAGATTGATGAAACGAGAGTTTAGAAATGTGATTGTGTAAATTAAGGCTATTTTAAATAGGGAAAAAATTTGAAAACCCTTTAATGGAGCCTTAATTGATGATTAATTGTATTGATTGGTCCAGGTTAACATTTAGAGACTCAAAAGGAGTTATTTTGGATTAATTGTGAAAATAGAGAGTGGGTATTCTCCCTAGAGGTGAGTGGATGGTTCGTTGTGTTATAAATGAGCAAAACTGTTTTAAATTCTTTTATAAATGATTTCGAATGATTTTTACATGATTTATATAAAATTATTTGTGATTGTGAGATATTTGAAATGGAAATTTGAATTACAAATGCATCCTATGTAATTATAAATGAATTTGTGCCATTTGCATTGGATATTGGATTGGTAAATGCTTGTAGCATGATTTCGGGATTTGTTTGATGAAACATGGCACTTTGATGGCATTTTGAATGATTGTGAAATGATGGTGCACGAGTGAAATGGCTATAGTCATTCCCCCCACGGAGCGACCCGACGGGGTGACGTGGATTGGGGTTTTATTACGAGAGAGGTATACGCGGTCTCTGCTCTGCCACGTTGAACTATCCGGATTGTACCCCGGTGAGGTTCGAGCCAATGCCAAGGAAGGGGGTAGTGTTTTGAAAGACTGAAATGGAAAACCCCTTGGCGGGCTTCCGTCTTGGTTCGGCCAAATGCAGGACGGAAGTGATTTCGATGGGACCCTTGTGATTTTTAGAAAGAATGTTGATATGGATACAAATTTTGTAAATTATGTTGAATTACTGAAAATGCTTTGATATGTAAAGTGTTGTTTGAGATATACTTTGATTCTCCCACATTCACCCCTCATTTATCATACAATTATACCATTGCACTCCACTCACTGAGTATTTCCCAATACTCACTCCTCTCTTTTACATCTTTCAGAGGAAGTTTAGGCTTGCGACGAAAATTGGAGACTTTGGAAAGACTTATGAGCTAACTTGTGTAGGTATATAGTGATGTAAGGTTATTTTGGGTTGAATTGAAATCCATAGAATGGAAGACTTGTATAATTCTTTTGGTAGGGATTTAAGCGATACTTGTTTCATATATAGGAGCAAGTATTGATGGAATCCTTACGTAGTTTATGTTGGAGTTTGTTTGAAACTTGTTAATTTTCTTTTTAATTTCATTTTTGGTAAAACCTCATTGTTTGAGTGGGACATTTGGTTTGTAATATTGAATTTCGATACTTTCTTTCGATTTCATGAAGTTTTGTACATTTCATATCATTTGCACTTTACTAATGCTAGTTTGTTTTCTTTAGACAAGTGTTAGTAAAATCCTACGACTATGATTTGGGACTTCTTGTATGTTACATGCTTTATTTATATTTAGAAATTTTGGAATGGCTAGGATGGCCATATTGCATGCTTGCATGTACAGGTACCCTCTTCCCAATTGTGTGTTGATGTGTGCTCGTGTGTACAGGGATGGACCGGATGGGTCATTTGTATGTGTATTGTTGTATGATATTTCATATTTTTGATGAGTTGTGTATTGGAGGTATTGTTATGCTGATTTGTAGCCTTGCGAAGTCCCGGTATATGGGGAGGTTCTGCCCATGTACCGAGACAACACGACGGCTGTTGCGTGGTCGATCCGAGGATCGAGGCGTGACAGCTTTATTGGTATCAGAGTTTAGCCTCACGATTTTAAAAGTTTGATGGTTGTGGAATGATTTCAAATGTTTTCAAATGTCCCGAAAGTTTTCTAAAAAACTTTGAAATGTTTGGTTTTTGAAAAAGGTTTTCGGAGAATGTACAAAATTTTCCATAGATTTCTTAGGAAATTAGGAATATTTTTTTAGGGGGTTAAGTATTAGTTTTCGCTTAACCCTTTGACTTAATCATAATTTTTTGTCTTGAAGATTACTTTGCCCCCACGAAGGAGAATGAGGAACGTGAATGAGATTCCTCCATCGAAGCACGGGGATGAGTCGTCCTCGCATGTTCTTCCTCCTTCTATGTCTGTACACCCGGTTCCTCTCACAGGGATTTTGGCTCCTCCTATTGCCACTCTACAGCAAGGAATGGAGTGGTGGAACACCTTTGGAGCGCAGTATCAAGCTCCACATCCGACTTCAGCTCCTCCACCAGCTCCTCTTTCAGTGCCGGTTGCTACTCGTAGCACCCTACTAGCACCTCCTCCTCCGGTTGTCACAACAACCGATCGCCCTCCTGTGGAGTTATCTAAGTTGATAAAGGAGGCAAGACAACTAGGGTGTGAAATATTTGCGGGCACTTCTGATGCTTCAGTGGCCAAGGAATGGATTGGCCGAATCCAAGAAACCGTCACCGATATGGGATTAAGCGATGAGAGGAAATTATGGGTGGCGGTGAAACTGTTAGATAAAGGTGCAAGGACTTGGTGGGAGAATGTGAAGGGAAGGGCTCCTATTCCTTTCACATGGACAGAATTCGTCAGAGCCTTCGAGGAGAAATACTTCATCCGATTTTATCGAGATCAAAAAAGAGAGGAATTTTTCAAGTTAGCTCAAGGAAGCAAGACCGTATCTGAATATGAGACAGAGCTGAGAGAGCTTTCCACTTATGTTCCAGAGTTTGTGAACTCCGAGGAGTCTCTAAATTCAAAGTTCGAGTCGGGGCCGAACTTGAATATCAGAGAGAAAATGCCTATCACCAAAGGGCATACCTTCCAAGACATTCTAGACTTGGCCTTGAGGGCCGAGAGAATGGTGATGGAGAGAAGCAAGGTAAGAGAGCATCATGGGAAAGGGAAGAGGCCTAGTGGCTCCAATCCAAGTCAAAATTTTAAAAAGAGTCGAGGCATGGGCTCTTATAACGATGGATCCTTTTCGGGGTCGATTGGCTTTCCTCAAAACCAATCTACTTTTAGGCCAAGTGCTCTTAGTGGAGCTGTTGATATGGGAGTAGGGTCCAGGGGTAGCAGAGGAGGAGTTTGCCCGAATTGTAAGGGGCATCATCCGGGTCCGTGCAGGGGACCCAAAAGATGCTATCACTGTGGGAAGGGGGGTCATTTTCGGCACTCTTGTTCGGAGTTGTATGTAGAAAGGCAAGAAAGTAGACAAGTTTAAGGTCCCCCAAGTGGTTCTAGAAGAGATTCGACAACTGTTCCTACACCTTCCACTAGCAATACACCGAGGACAGGCACCGAAAGTAATACTGTTGCAGCCCCCACACACCGCCCTCACCCTAGAACTCAGACCCGAATCTACGCCATGACTAATGAAGAGGCCCAAGTCAATCCTGATGTAGTCACAGGTAATTTCTATTAAGTTTTAAGTTCTGAAATTGAAAATGTGATCATGGCTTAAGGAATGTGGATGATATAACTCTGTTTATGGTTTATAATTATAGATACGATAAAAATTTTTGATGTTGATGCACATGTGCTCATAGATACTGGGTTTAATCATTTATTTGTGAGTTCGGGGTTTGCTAGGCATTTTGATAGGCCTTTAGTTCCACTTGTTAAAGAATTATTGGTTATTACACCTTTGGGAGAACACTTGATCAGAGATACATTGTACAAGTCTTGTGAGGTGAAAATCGGTGAAATAACTCTTGAGGCGGATTTGATTCCGTTGGAAATGAAAGATTTTGACGCCATTCTACGTATGGATTGGCTATATCTTCGCCGAGCTTTTGTGAACTGTTTCACTAAGGAAGTTGAATTCTGAAGGTTAGGACATCCATTTCTTATATTCACCGGTGAACGGCGAGTGTTGTCGAGTTGTGTAATTTTGGCTCTTGAAGCACGGAGACTAGTGCATAAGGGATGCGAAGCTTATTTGACTCACATTATTGATACCACAGTGGGAAGTCCTAGTCTGGACGATATTCCTATGGTGAATGAATTTGCAGACGTTTTTCTAGAAGAGTTACCTGGGTTGCCACTGGTTCGGGAATTTGATTTCACCATAGATCTGATTCCCGGCATGACACCGACCTCTATTCCTCCCTATCAGATGCACCCATAGAGTTGAAGGAACTGAAGGTTCAGCTCCAAGAGTTGTTGAAGAAAGGGTTCATCCGACCGAGCACTTCGCCTTGGGGTGCTCCGGTTCTGTTTGTGAAGAAGAAGGATGGAACCCTCTGGCTATGCATTGACTACCGACAGCTCAACAAGGCAACGATCAAGAATAAGTATCCTTTTCCGAGAATTGATGATTTGTTCGATCAACTCCAAGGTGTAAATGTCTTTTCGAAGATCGACTTGAGGTCCGGTTATCATTAGTTGAAGATAAAAAATGATGATATTCATAAGATTGCATTTAGGACGCGGTATGGACACTATGAATTTCTGGTAATGCCCTTCGGATTCATGAATGCTCCTGTAGTCTTCATGGATCTCATAAATCAAGTGTTTCATCCCTATCTCGATAAATTTATCATAGTTTTCATCGATGACATCTTGGCGTATTCCAAGAGTGATGAAGAGCATTTCGAACATCTCTGAATCATTTTGCAAACTCTTAGAGAGAAGGAGTTGTATGCCAAGTTCTCAAAATGTGAGTTTTGGCTAAGAGAGATTGGATTTTTTGGGCATGTGGTTTCTAAAGATGGAATTTTTGTGGATCCAAGGAAGGTAGAGGTCATTCTGAACTGGGAACAGCCTAAAAATGTCACCGAGATTCAAAGTTTCCTCGGATTAGCAGGGTACTATCGGAGATTCATAGAAGGATTCTTGAAGGTAGCAGCTCCGATGATAAATTTGACTCAGAAGGGAGTTAAGTTCGAATAGAATGAAAAGTGTGAGGGTAGTTTTCAAGAGTTTAAGCGAAGGTTGACCTCCGCTCCTATTCTTGCTCTCCCTATTAGTGGCGGTGGTGATTATGTGGTATACAGTGATGCTAGCAAGTAAGGATTAGGGTGTGTACTGATGCAAGGTGATAAGGTGATTGTTTTTACTTCTCGCCAACTAAAGAATCACGAAATGAACTACCCTACACATGATTTAGAGCTAGCTGCCATTGTGTTTGTTTTAAAGATTTGGCATTATTTGTATGAGGTTACTTGTAAGATCTTTACTGATCACAAAAGTCTCAAATACTTGATCACTCAGAAGGAACTCAATTTGAGACAAAGAAGGTGGTTAGAGCTGATCAAGGATTATGACTTGATGACTGATTACCACCCCGGAAAGGCGAATGTTATAACTGATGCTTTAAGCCGCAAATCCTCATCTACGGCATCCCAAGGGAGTTTTTACCTCTCTTGTTTAGTTAGACTTCGAGTACTTGGAGTCGAATTGGCTAAAAATGATCAAGGTGCTTTATTAGCCAAGTTTGTGGTGAGACCCACGTTGGTGGATCGTATTCGGGAGCTTCAGGCTACCGATGATGAATTGAAGGCTATTGTTGATAAAATCCAAAAAAGGGGAAGGTGGTGAATTCCGGATTTGGGATTATGGAATCATAGTGTATGGGAAAAAAACATGTATTCCAAAAAATGAAGATCTTCAGAAGACCATACTTGAAGAAGCACATTCCTCGGCCTATGCTATGCATCCGGGAAGTACTAAAATGTACCTAACCATCAAAAAATCATATTGGTGGTCCGGGATGAAGAGAGAGATAGATGAATTTGTGGCAAAGTGTCTTGTATGCCAACAAATCAAGACCGAACATCAGAAATTGACAGGAACACTTCAACCACTACCGATTCCCGAGTGGAAATGGGAGCATATCACCATAGATTTCGTGGTGGGTTTGCCACGTATTTCAAGCCGACATGATGCCATTTGGGTGATTGTAGACTGACTCATCAAGTTGGCTCACTTCTTGCCGATTTAAAACACCTATCATTTGGAAAGATTGGCCAAATTGTACATTGACGAGATAGTAAGGCTTCATGGAGTGCCGGTGTCCATTGTATCGGACCATGATCCTCGGTTCACTTCTAGATTCTGGCAAAGCTGCAAGGGTTCTTAGGGACTAAGTTGAAATTCAGCACTGCTTTTTATCCTCAAACTGATGGAAAATCGGAGTGCACAATTCAAACATTGGAAGACATGCTTAGGGCATGTGTTATAGATTTTCAAGACAGTTGGGATAGATACCTTCCGTTGGTTGAATTTGCCGACAACAACAGTTATCAAGCTAGCATAGGGATGCCTCCCTATGAAGCTCTTTACGGAAGGAAGTGTCGTACCCCATTGTGTTGGGACGAGGTTGGAGAGAGAAAAATTGAAAGCATAGAAATGATCGAGGCCACTAAAGAGAAGGTGAAATTGATTCGAGAAAGAATGAAGGCGGCTCAAGATCGACAGAAAAGCTATGCCGATAAGAGAAGAAGACCTTTGGAGTTTGAAGAAGGAGATATGGTGTTTTTGAAGATATCTCCGTGGAAGGACGTGATCCGTTTTCAGAAATGAGGAAAGCTAAACTCTCGTTATATCGGTCCCTTCAAAATTCTTGAAACGATTGGACAAGTGGCATACCAGCTAGAATTACCATCGGAGTTGCAGAGGATTCATGACGTTTTTCACGTTTCCATGTTGAAAAAGTATTTACCGGATCCCTCACACATATTGGAAGCACCTCCAATAGAATTGAATGAGAATTTGAGTTTTAAGGTACAACCGATTAAAATCATTGATCGGCATATCAAACAGTTGAGGAGTAAGTAGATTCCTATGGTGAAAGTGTTGTGGAGAAGCAATCAAGTTGAGGAACAGATTTGGGAGACTGAAGAATCAAAGCGGAAGCAACATCCGTAGCTCTTTGAAGTATCAATTATATTTTTGAAATTTCGAAAATGAAATTTGTTTTTAATGGGTTAAGTGTTGTAACACTGAAAATTCGGTGTTAAAAATGTACTATGAAATATTTTGATAATTATAAAAGAAAAATTTTCTTTTAATTTTATTGATTTTCGATTTTGAGAATTAAATTGGAACTTTTGGCATAATTAAAACGCCTGCATTGCAAATTCGTAGTGTATTCTATACTTGGTAAATTTAGAATTTCAATACGATGAGAGTATAAAAATATATATATATTTAAAAAAAAAAGGAGAAGGAAGGAGATGAGAGGAGACGCAGCGTTTCAACTCAAAACGCCGCGTCCCCATTTCCCTAAATCGATTAGGGCTTTCAACCCTAATCGGTCTCTCTCACTCCCTGCTCTCTCTCCCTCTCGCGAGCTCGCTCTCTCGTCTTCATCGAATTCGCCTCCCTCTCCTCCGCCTCTCTCCATCCATCACCGGTGGGTTCTTCGATAGCCACCACCATCATCCCCCTCCCCCTCTCTATCACCGTCTCAGCCTCTCTCTCTCTCTATCTCACCATCTCTCGCTCCCTCTCACACCTTCTCTTTGTCTCTCTCATCCGTGCACGAACGGAACATTCTTCCTTGCCTCCGCGTAAACCCCCCAAAGGTTTGGGGTTTTCATGAATAAGTTTAGATTACTGAACTTTACTTCGGACGCTTCGGGTCTGGCCGAAAAGGCATCCGGTGAGGGTTCGCTGAAAAAAAACCCTAGGTAAGAGATTTTCAATCCCTTCAATATTTAAACTATTTTGTTGAATTTTGGTTAAGAATACGTGTAGATATATTCTGAAAATATGTTAGATTCGAAAGAAATGCATTTTTCTTGAAATTTTGTAAGAAGTTATTTAGGTTAAATCTAGAACTTTATATAAATTAGACTGCGTAGCATGATAGAATGTCTTAGATAGTAGTAGAGTTTTGTTTGATTAATTTATATAGCTTTTCTTGGGGTTTGAATTGAAATTGACATAATTAAATTAGGGTTATGTAAATTCGGGAGAAAATTTGGTAAAATTGAGAAATATTGGAAATTAAAATCATTGATAGGGGAAGTAATCCTAGATTGATGAAATGAGAGCTTAGAAATATGATTGTGTAAATTAAGGCTATTTTAAATAGGGAAAAATTTGAAAACCCTTTAATGGAGTCTTAATTGATGATTAATTGTGTTGATTGGTCTAGGTTGACCTTTGGAGACTCAAAAGGAGTCATTTTGGATTAATTGTAGAAATAGGGAGTGGGTACCCTCTCTAGCGGTGAGTGGATGGTTCGTTGTGTTATAAATGAGTAAAACTGTTTTAAATTCTTTTATAAATTTTTTATAAATGATTTCAATATTTTTACATGATTTATATGAAATTATTTGTATGGTTTTGAAATGAAAATTTAATTCTAGGTCTTTATATATGAATTTGTGTAATTCGCATGAATTTGTTTGATGAAACATGGCACTTTGATGGCATAGAGTTTTGTTTGATTCTCCCACATTCACTCCTCATTTATCACACAATTATACCATTTCATTCCACTCACTAAGTATTTCCCAATACTCACCCCTCTCTTTTACATCTTTCAGAGGAAGTTTTATGGGACCCTTGTGATTTTCCGAAGAATGTTGATATGGATGTAAATTTTGGAAATTATCGTTGACTTCGAAATGCTTAGGTATGTAAAGTGTTGTTTGAGATATATTTTGGGTTCCCATATTCACCCTCATTTATCACACAATTATACCATTGTCTCCAATGGTAAATACCACTTATACATCTTTCAAAGGAAGTTTAGGCTTGCGATGGAAATTTGAGATTTTGGAAAGACTTATCAGCTGACTTGTGTAGGTATATAGTGATGTAAGGTTATTTTGGGTTGAACTGAAATCCATAGAATGGAAAAGTTGTATAATTCTTTTGGTAGGGATTTAAGTGATACTTGTTTCATATATAGGAACAAGTATTGGTGGAACCCTTATGTAGTTTATGTTGGAGTTTGTTTGAAACTTGTTTATTTTTTTTAAATTTCACTTTTGGTAAAAGTTCATTGTTTGAGTGGGACATTTGGTTTGTAATATTGAATTTCGATACTTTCTTTCGATTTCATAAAATTTTGTACATCTCATATCGTTTGGACTTTACTAATGCTAGCTTGTTTTTTTTGGGAAAGTGTTAGTAAAATCCTACGACTATGATTGGGGACTTTTTGTATGTTAAATGCTTTATTTATACTGAGAAATTCTGGAATGGCTAGGATGACCATATTGCATGCTTGCATGTACAGGTACCCTCTCCCTAATTGTGTGCTGATGTGTGCTAGTGTATACAAGGATGGACCGGATGGGTCTTTTGTATGTGTATTATTGTATGATGTTTCCTTTTTTTGATGAATTGTGTATTTGAGGTATTATTATGCTGATTTGTAGCCTTGCGGAGTCTCGATATATGGGGAGGTTCTGCCCGTATACCGAGACAACGTGATGGCTGTTGCGTGTTCAATCCGAGGATCGGGGCGTGACACACATGCCATCAAAACATGTCATTTGAAAAGCCATAAAATATGAATTTGTTCAATTGAAAACATAACATAAAAGTCCCACTCACAATATACGGAAAGGTGTGTCACTCCCTGAAAATACCACAACATGTCAAAAATGTGTTCCTCTCGATCAATTCAACAAATGTATCACTACTACGACAATACAAATAATATATATAAGAGTCATACAATTGAAATGTTCAAAGTTACATTTTATTTTAACAAATCCTTCATCTAGGATCAAACTTTAAAACATCATAAGTATGCTCCTAGGGTTCACATACACTATCCTCTTTACCATCACTAAGCCAACAACTTCCAATGCCCACTTCTAAAGGCATATTTAAACAAAATAATGTCCTTTAATCCATCAAATTATCACTCTTTATAAGGTTTCACATTTTACAATTATTACTTATAGACGTGCTCATACTCTTAGTCCAAAATTTAGTATACACACACTTGCAAATCCTCAGCCAAATCTTTCATTCCTTACACATACACATACACCAATTCCTACACATTTCTTCACATCACCTTAACACATATATCTATAACTCATTTTCCAGAATTTTTGCACACATGTACATTTACGCAGTTTTTGAAAAATGGTCATAACTTCCACTGCAATTATTGGATTTAATTGATTCTTATCTCACATTAAAGATAAGACATAGATTTACATTTTTCATAACTAGAGCATAGACTAATTTGGCCTTGAACATAGCTCAAAATCACAGTGAAGTCACTAACAGAACATGACAAAATAGAGCATGATTCTACATAAATGCTCACTTTGAAAAATTATTAAAATTTCAATTCTCATCTGAATTCAATGAATCATATGTCATTTTAAAGCTCTTGAAGTCTAGTTTTAGTAGAAATTTATCTACTTCAATTTGTAATAGTGTAGATAAAGTTATGATTTAAACAGTATAACAATATCATATGTCCAAAATTTCAAAAATCAGATTTTTCATCATCATTTCTCATTCAAGTTCTAGGCCAACAGAAGGTTCAAACTTTTCTACACACAAGTCTCCTGTTCTCTCCCTCAAAATATGATCATTTTAAGCTTAAACTAGGCATCCAACAACCCAAAATTTCTGTACACAATGTTCATGGTTTCTTGTCTCAAAAAATGATCAAATCAAGCTTGAATCAAGCTTTTCACAAGCTAAAATTTTCTGCACTCACTCTAAGGTTTGTTTACTTATTTTTTACCCATAACCTAAGCTAAAATCAACACATTAATCATGCTAACACAAAGTTTTCAAGTTCAAACAAAGTGCATAAATTTTATACCTCAAGTTTAGGTTGTTTTAAGTCCAACCAAAGCTTTTCCTCCAAAGATCAACCTCTCCTCCACAATCCTAGTTCTCGGCCAACAAAAGTCACCAAGTTAGACATCTCTTCTTGGCACAAATTCAAGTTATGTTATAATAAAATGCAAGAGGAGTCTCTTTACCTAAAAATATGGAATGGTTCTTGAAAAAAATCAAGTATTTCACCTCCTTGAAGCTCACGGCTGCCTCTTGGCGTTCACTAAGCAAATCTCATTCTCTTCTTCTAATTTTTGGATATGTTGGTTTAGGGTTGGAGAGAAGATGATTATGTAAAAATATTGGGGTTTTTTTTGGGAAAATCAAAGGCTTCTTCAAGAGTAATTCACGGCTATGGAGAAGAAGGTAGAGAAGCTCTTTGTGTTCTTTGTTTCTCACTCACGGTTTGGAGAAAATGAAAAGAGTCTAGGTTTTTAAGTCTCTTTAATTTCACTCAATCTAATCTTGACCATCCATTGTTTAAAGATTGATCTTAACTCTTAGATTTCTCTTATTAAAACAAGACTAACACTCTCTTTCTTCCTCTCTCTCTCTCTCATGTTTCCTCTCTCTCTCTCTCTCCTAGTCATTTCCTCGCTCTACCAATTTACTTTCACTCTCTGCCACATCACACCTTCATTTAATGGGTGGGTCCCACCATTTTAATCCTAGGGTTTACATTAATCTCTACTCTCTTCCAAACAATCTTCACCCTTGGATCAATTCCCCAAAGTCAACAATTTCAACTACCTTTTCTTTAATTTAATTATTTAATCTTAAGTTTGAAGAAGTCAATTTGGAATTTACTTCTTCCTTAGCCATTGATTTTCTTATCAATAAATTCTCATCATTGGATCAATTTACCAATAGATTTTCATTTTCTTTTACTTATTAAATTCAAGAATTATATTTCTAATTATAACTCAATTAATTATTCTAACCATCATTTTCTTTTCTCTTAATTTTTTTATTAATTTCAATGATTCCCTTAACATATAAAATTTATTTTTGACCTCGAAAATTCTCAAAATTTTACATAGACCCAAAACCTTATACTAGGTCTAATTAAATTGACCCCATGTAAAAAATGTGGGCATTTAGCCTTGCCGTACGACTTCCGACCCAAATTAGGGATTTCGGACAACTTTTTCAGAAATTTACGATTTGGTTCTACGAAGTGAGATTTATCTAGGTTTGAGGTTCTTATACACTTCTAAGGTCATTTTGATTATTATTGGACCCTCAGTGGTCGTTTTAGAAAATTTTTACTCCCGGCGATTTTAGCCAAAATTTTTAGAAATGATTTTATCGAAAAAATTTCTAAGTAATTTTCTATATATAACATGAAGAATATTATATATAAATGTGAGAAGAATTACAATATGAGTACACCGTGGTGTTGGTGTTTCAAAAGTAGTTTATATTAGTTTGATGCAACTTGAATCAATATATAAGTTATTTGTTGATTGATGAAGAATGAGAGATTGGTAAGTTGGTTTTTGAGAAGTTAAAAAAATTTTATACACTGAGTTATTTTTTGGGAGTAGTTATGTGACTGCAAATATTTGTTTTTCAAAAATTTGTGATATTAAGTTGTCATTGATGCAATTGGCGAGTGTGGTTGAGAATAATGAGATTATTACTACAATAGTAAAGTCAATATTGTAAAAATTTGATAAATATTGGGTTAAAACTCATGCTATTTTGGTTGTGACTATTATGTTAGATCCAAAGTACAAGACTTTAATATTAAAGTATCATTTTCAAAATTTTTATAGGAATAAGATAAATGAAGAGATTGAAAATATTTTACATGTATGTCGTGAGTTGTTTATTGAAAATGAAAAAAATTACATGGTGAATCATAAGTTTGTTCATTTAGTATTACAAGTAAACTATTTTCGATAGATAAATTGAAAGATTTTGACGCATATGTTGAAAAAGAAACAGAGATTGATTCAATGACAAAGTTAAAATTAGTATTGGATGGTTTTTTAGAAGAGTGAGTTATTCCAAAAAAAAAAAATAAGACTTTGATATACTACAGTAGTGCAAAACAAAATAGTGATAAGTATCCTTGCATTGAATGATTGAAAACATTTATACTGTATCTGTTATTACAGTGGCTTCTGAGTCGCGTTTAGTACGGGTGGTTTGTTGATATCTTTTCATTGAAATAGACTCCACTATATAACTGTGGAAGCTTTGCAATGCACTCAATATCTAGGTATGTATCTAACTTAAATATTTAAATATTCTCTATTAATTAATATTTGATTTATTGTATTTTAATATTTGTTTCAACTTATTTTTTGGAAAATGAGTCAAAAGTTTAACTTGAAACTATGCACCATTGTCATTGCTAAACGAGGATTGAGAAGAGGATGGTAATGATAAGTATGAAATGGTCGAAAAGTTCTTATTATTAATTTGGTCACTTAAAATCTGTAATATTATTTTAGAAAAATCCTTATAATTTGTTTTCCATGAGTATCAAAAATATATAATTTATTTCTAGTTTTATTTTGTGAATTGTTAATCACTTATCAAAATATGAAATTTATACATTTTGACTAATATTTGGGTGATTTATGTTTCTTCTATGTGGTTTTTGTGCATGTATGCTTTTCTTGTGTATGTTCTTTTGAGTTTTGTGCATGAAGAAATGGAGAGAATTGTTGAGCTGGTTAAGAATTGTTAGATATCACATCTATAAGTTTATTTTTGACCCCAACTTTGGATTATTTATATTGCACGGACCAATTTATTTGTTATTTCTTTCTTTACATGGTTTAGATTTTGAAACAATTTCAAGTGGATTTAGTTTATTGTTTTTCTTTTTTCATAAAGATTATGTATAATTTTTGATTAATTTCAAGTGGATTTTTTATATGGTTTAGATTTATTAATATGGGTTGGGTACGGGTTGGCTTAGAGTTTGATCGGATTGTGTTTTTAGAAGCATGTTATATATTGGATTGGATTAGATTTTTAGAAAATACCATAGAGTCAATAATGATTTTCTATTTCTTTGACTTGAGTCAGGATAGGATTAGATATGGATTTCATAATTAGGGTTTAGGATCTGATATGATATTAACATGCCTGATCAATAATTGATTCATTACCATCTCTATTAATAATGTTGGAAATTTTGTTTCGAAGAGAGAGCAACATATAAAATTGTGTGTATGATTTTGATAATTAGATTTGTTTTGTCAACCATATCTGTGCAACAAAATCCGATCAAATTTTAGATTCTTCTCAATATATATTTTAGAAAGAAAGAAAGAAATAATTATGTTATAAAGTACTAAATTAAGAAAGACATACAAAAAGGTAGCCCATAGCAAGTTAAGGGGGATGAGCCCCCTTGCCTTGTTAATGCCTCTGGCCCCACCTGCAATCATTAAAAAATTTGCACTTGAATCAAATTTCTTAAACAAAAATGTTGTTTTTCTTATTAAGCAAACAAACTCTTAAATGCCATAAACCCTTTTATGAGAGCCTAGAAAGTGCAAATTTGGAGCACAGAATTGTTTGATCTTTTCCATGTGGGGCTTGACAACGACACCTTAATTGCCCACATGGGGCATTCCAAGAAGAACGAAATGTGAGCCATTGGATTGGGTTTGGGTATTTTTCTAAGTTTATTAAAATTGTTTAGAATGTAGGAATGATTCATCAAAATCTAGTATTCTAAAATGAAATAGGAGACTAGTAGATGAGTGATCCCTAAGAAATCATAAAATAAATACAATAATACTTTGCACAGTTGTAATTGAACAAGCCTCAAGTTTCCTTCAATAAATAAAACCCCATGCTTTACATCCTCTCTTTACAAATACAACTGTCTTTTGTTTTATTTTTTTTATATATATAAAGAGATACAATTAAACGAGATTGAACTGTGTAAACTGTCCTTGATGGACACAAACACAACTATCTTACACATCTCTTCTCGCTACTTGCAATTCCAACTAAATTTCTTCCTTTCTTTTATTTTCCCATAGATAATATATCAATACATTTCGTATGATTAATTTCTTTAATTATAATATTTAAACTTAATATTATATGTTTGTTACGGTTATATTTTAAACAAAATTTTAATTTTAAGTTTTATGTTGGGAGAAAATAGGTATCAGGTGATATCCCTTAAGAGTTTAATCTAAGTCGAATTGGATTTAGTGATTTATAAAAAGAAAAAATTCATTCAATTTAAATCAGTCTACTTGTTTTTCTTTCTTTTCAATTTTCAAAAAACAAAAAATATAATCGACGTGTATCACAAAAAGGTTGCACAAAACTTGGATCCACGAAGCCTCATATGCCAACACTGCATTCACACTTTGAGTTGATTTTTATTTTTAATAATATTTCTTTCATTCCTTCCCCCCTCCCCACTGGGCCCTCGCTGTTCCTTTGTGCACCTAATTTATTTATAGGCTCCGAAAGCCCCAGCATTATCAGATCTTCTCTCTCTCTCTCTGATGATAGAAAGAGAAACAACAACAGGATTAATGGGAGTAGTATGGATATGTGTAACAATTTTACTAGTTACATTAATAGTAGTAGGAGAAGTGGTGGTGGGGAGAAAGAAGGCAAGGAAAATGCCACCAGGAAGAAGAGGGTGGCCGCTTGTCGGAGACACCTACAACTGGTTTGATGCAGTTGCAAGCTCTCATCCTCCGCGCTTTGTTCATCAACAAGTCCTGCAGTTTGGGAAAATATTCTCGTGCAGTATATTTGGGAAATGGGCGGTGGTGTCAGCAGACCCGATATTTAACAAATTTGTGATGCAAAATGAAGGCAAACTGTTCAAGTCGAGCTATCCCAAGTCTTTCAGAGATCTTGTTGGTAAGCATGGAGTCATCACCGTGCATGGTGACCAGCAGAGGAAATTGCACGCTATAGCTTCTAATCTGATGAGACTAGACAAGCTTAAGTCTTCCCACTTGTTCAATGATGTTCAATTGCTTATGCTTCGCACTCTGAACAACAATCTGATGACATCAGACAATCAATTCGTTTCTCTCCAAGATGTTTGCAGGAAGGCAAGTTTAATTAATTCAGTTTTTACCCACAAAAGATTTCTTTTCCTATAAAAGACTTTTTGATTAAGTTATTTTTTTATTTTTTATTTTTTATTGGGTTCGTTTTAGGTGGCAATAAATTTGATGGTTAATCAGCTATTGGGGGTGTCGAATGAGAGTGAGGTGAACGAGATGGCTCGACTGTTTTCAGATTTCGTGGATGGCTGTCTCTCTGTCCCTATCAACTTGCCTGGCTTTGCTTACCATACCGCAATGAAGGTAGTAATGCAAAAAGGCATCCATTGATTCATTTTGCTTCTAAACATTTTTTTTTTCAATGGGGGTTCATTTATTGACTGGGACTGTCATGACAGGCAAGAGGGACTATAATAAACAAAATTAAAAGCATTATAGAGAAACACAGGCAACTTGCAGAGGCAGCAGGTTCATCAAACGCTAATGCGAGTGCAACTGGTGGAGGTGTGCTTGGAAGACTATTGGAAGAAGAGAAGTTGCCAGACCATGTTGTTGCAGACTTCATTATTAATCTTCTGTTTGCAGGGAACGAAACTACGGCTAAGACCATGCTTTTTGCCGTTTATTTCCTCGCTCAGTGTCCCGCAGCAATGAAGCAAATACTGGTAGAGCAAGAGAATCTGAAAAGAGATAGAGAAATGCTGCTCACATGGGAGGACTACAAGGCTATGTCTTTCACTCAATCTGTAATTGATGAGACGCTTCGACTTGGAGGAATTGCAATCTGGTTAATGAGAGAGGCTGAGGATGACGTCAAATACCAAGGTAGATGGATCATGAAACATCATACCTGATAATTATGTTTCAAGTTTTTTGAGGGATTAACATATTTATACATATATGATTGTTTGGCAGACTATGTTATTCCAAAGGGGTGCTTCGTGGTTCCATTTCTGTCCGCTGTTCATTTGGATGAGAATTTGTATAACGGCGCCTCGAGTTTCAATCCTTGGAGATGGATGGATCCTGAAAATCAGGTTAGTATTCTTTTCTTAAAAAAAAAGAAAAAGAAAGCAAGAAGTCCTCCAAGTTTAGCTTAGTTATTTATATTTATTTTTCTTGATAACACGATGTTGATGGGGTGTTGAAGGAAAAGAGAAATTGGAGAAGTAGTCCATTCTACACTCCATTTGGAGGAGGAGGTCGATTGTGTCCGGGAGCAGAATTATCACGTCTACAAATCTCTCTCTTTCTTCATTATTTTCTTACTACCTACACGTAAGTTTTGTCATTTTGATTATTAATTATTAAGTAATTATTTTTAAAATAATATTTGATAATTTTGAAATGAAAAAGACAGATGGACACAAGTAAAGGAAGATAGAATGTCCTTCTTCCCTTCTGCTCGACTCGTCAATGGCTTCCAAATATCCACAAGCAGACGTGATTGAAGACTAGATCAATTCCCGAGTAATACTCATTTTAATATTTACTACAAAAATGTCATGTCAGCTGTTGGCAAAGCCCAAAAAATGTAGTCATGTCTTATAAGCCCCATCCGCCCATCGGAATTGAATCCAATTCATGAGCCTCTTCTCCCACTTTTGCATATAATGTGAAAAAAGTTATGATGTTGTTACTTTTCTTGTAGGTCTGACAAAACAAAATCCTACTAATCGTGCTGTCGAGTAACAGAAAACTAAATTCTTTTAATTAAAATTTTGAATTTGAATTTTGAAAATAAAAAATAGACATAAAAATAATGGTTCCTAAATTAGATTCTACAATAATCAAATTAGATTACTCAAATAATCTGAATATTGATAGTCAAGTATTAAAAAAAAAAAATAAAATTACAAAGCAAAGCCCTACTTGCTTTGCCCAACCAAATGAATTTTAATGTGAACCAACGAGGCCCGCGAACCTAACCTCCAGGCCCCCATATATGGGCCCAAAGCCCCATATACAAGAAAGTCATTCCCTCGTCTCTCTCACCATTTTTTTTTTTTTTGGTTTTCATCGCTGATATCCGAATTTCACCTGATTAATTTAGTTCGAGTATTGTAGGGTTCATTAAGGAATTAACTATCTTAAATCTTTTTTCTCCATTCCCAACGCTCGAACTTGAGACTTTTGATTAATAGAATAGAGTGTTTGATCAATCAAGCGAAAGAAATTTGGTAATCATTTACTATTACAAAAATTGAAAAAAAAAATTGATGTCATCCATACCGAAAGAGCAATTCTTACAAGCAAAGGTGACCCCTTCCCAAAATTTTGGAAAAAAATTAATATATAAACTTCTAACTTATTTTCAAAGGAAAAAAAATTCAAAAACTTTGCTAGAAGATATTAAGATATCATTAAAAGTCACAAAAAATATATTAAAATGTGTTAAAAATGTGCTAAAATCCTTAAATTCTCGAAGGATGTAAACTGAGCAAATATTCTTTTGAAAATCCTGTTTTTTATCCCGCTATTTTATTATAGAACATTAGATTTAAGACAATATGCAATTCCAAAATGCAAAATAAGCATAACAAGATTTAGAATTCGAAGGGAGGAAGATACTATCACTTAATATTTTTCAATAATCAGCGGATAGTCGGTTTAGTGAGATGTGATATTAAATCCCTTAACCAAGATCACAACTTTGATTATTGAAAACAGAAAAAACTACGCTGGGAGGGTAGTCTTAGGAATGGACCATTATAAGTCCTGAACCGGATTAGTCAGAATATGATTCTAAATACCTGTGGTGTACACAATATATAAATATATATATTTATACACTTTTCAAGATAGTTGAGATTGGTCTCCACAACCTAGGGTTATAAATTCAATCACTACTAGTTGTATACCATTTAGGGACATTGGTATTTGAGAATTGAAATTGGATTTAGAATAACAAATTTTAAAAATAAATTTCGGAAACCATATTTTCACTTAGATTTCAAAAACCCCATAATTTAAAACTTTCATTTCTAAATCTTATTATCATTCTATTAATCTAAACAAATCATATGAGTTTCAATTCGACTCTTGATTTCGATTTAGTTTAACCAAATGTTCCCTTAATATAATCACGCAATTTTCAATTTCTTTTATGTGTAATAACCGAAAAATATTTTTGATAAAATCAAAATAGATATCTTACTAGAGAACACAAAAGTTATTCTCACTTGCCCATCTTCACACTAAATCGACTTGTGTAGACCTGTGGCACATGAAAAAGACATATCACTACAACATTAAAACCCTATGCTAACAGTGACTTTTATTGTCGGTGAGTTTTAGTGACAATATTTTATGACCTATATAGACACTTTTGACGAAATCGTTAGAAAATGTATACATTTTTCGAAGGTTTAAAATTTTTCATCAAAATAAGTTTATCAATCATCAGTAAACTAACTAAACCGTTTGTAAAAAACAATGTTCAATGCTGAAGGTAATTACTTGTGGTCCCTAAATATAGCAGTGGTTAGAGATGGTTTGAAAACAGTTTTTATATAACTATTCTTTACTGCTTACTTAACAATACCGTTGGTATAAGTTCTTCATCTATGCTAACCGATATATTTTAATGTTTGTAATTCCGTCTACTATTTAGATGGTTATCAGTTGTCGTCGATAAATGTGACAACTTTTAGTGACGGTTTGCAAAGAGTCTCTAGACTAGTTTTCTTTACTAACGGCTAAACTATGCCTTCTGCATAAGTCTATACCTATACTAATATATATATTGCACCATTTGTGAAAGGGATGTTCAATTAAGACGGTTATTAGTTGTCGTCAGTAAATGTGACACTATATAAAATATATTGTAATTTTATGATAAATTGTGATAATGTTATGATAACTAATAATAATATAGTGGTAACTAAAATTGTGGTAAGTTTAGGATAACTAGTAGTAATATAGTGGTAATTTAAATTATGGTAAGTTTACGAAAACTAGTAGTAATATAGTAGTAAATAGTTGTAACATAGTGGTAACTTAAATTATGGTAAGTTTATGATAACTAATAGTAATATAGTGGTAACTAATATTAATATAGTGGTAACTTAAATTATGGTAAGTTTCTGATAACTAGTAGTAATATAATGGTAATTAGTAGTAATATAGTGGCAATTTAAATTGTAGTAAGTTTACGATAACTAATAGTAATATAGTGGTAACTAATAGTAATATAGTTGTAAATTAAATTGTGATAGGTTGGTAATTTTGTGATAACTTGTGACGGTAACTAGTATGATAATATTATTATTGGAGTGATGTAAGTTTGCGATAACCAGTGTGGTAATATTATTATTGGAGTGAAACGAGGTAGGGGAATGGATAATGAGTGTGGTAAAGTATACTAATATTATTATACATTGGAGTAACATGCATATTGATGTTGTGCATTTTACCCATTTCCATTATAGATTATTATTAGGACTATTAATATAGATTATTATTAGAATTATTATTGTTTCTAATAAGTAAAAAAATTATTTCTAAAGGAATTGTTGTCATGTATTATAGTAACTTGACCGATTTACTTCGTACATCATAGAGTTTACCACATCACTTCATAATTTTCCTTTTCCTTTGTACTCGTTCAGACTTTTGTTGAATTGATTTTTTCTTTGTTTGCATCTTGTCCATCATCATGGACATGATCTCGGAACGGACTGCATTATACTTTGACATTTGAAGTTTGAGAAAAAATTGTTTCCTCAAGAAACTAAGGTCCTGAAATGAAGCAAGCAAATGAAGCCATAAGTAATTCCAATACAAAATACAAAAACGCAAGAATAACATTAAAGGTGAGGATAATATAAGGCATACTTCTTAAGTTGATGGACTTATAAACATCGTTGGATCCCATATCTCCAAAAACTTTATAACAAATATTCCACAATCATTCCTGTTATGTAGAAATTATTTTAGAGTATGCATTAACTTCAAATCATGTAACAAATTTATGAGATACGTAGCTACTTAACTTACGTGTTAGGCTACTATGGAACTTCAACAGGCACAATTTTCAGAGATAGAGAATGAATTTCCATAAATCCTCTCAATGCAGTCCTTCTATAAAGAGAGATTAATGAAAATATAGTTGAACAAAATTTAAAGTTTTAAATATATTAAGTAATTACCATCAAAGCTTGCAATTCATCATCTTCATGGCCACTAAAGTGATAATCTAAGTCGAGGAGATACATGATTTGCTTGTCGAGATAAGAGCATAACAAAACCAGTGTTGTTTGAAAATGATAGGAATAAAAACCTGTTATGAAAATACAATAGTATATTAAATGTATATTAATGTGTAATTGTAATTAAGTAACTCACTAGCTTGCACAATCTAAACTGGAATCGAAGTGCTTTTTCAGATAAACAACTTTCAATTATCGAAATATCCCACTTGCTTTGATTGATTTTTTGTTTGGCGTCCAAACCAGACGCGCAAACCATAGACATCTACATTAGTAAAACACTATATTAGTATGTGAAAAAACTATAGATATCTCATTAGTTCATCTGCATTAGTCAAACAAGGTGAGAGTGAGAAAATAAGACAAGAGGAGATGTGTATAAGGATATGGTGCTGGAAGGGTTTTGGATTGAGCATGTGAGGAGAAAGGGGGACCACGCACGCTTTGTATTGTCTACTATGCACTTTGGGCTTTGGTGTATAGCTTGCGTGGACCAGAGAATAAGTGTTAAGGACACAATGGAATAAACACAATCAAACAGTCAAAGAATAAAAGAAGATTTACCAAAAACCACAATAGAAAAACACATCTAGAGAAGAAGGGAGATGGCTTTAGGCAGTAGCTGTTGAGAAAACATATGTAGCATTCTATGATCTACAAATATAATAATCATTATGAATGTCAAAAATAAAAAAAATTCAATAAATAAAAGAATTCATAGATTTATACCAATGTGCCAATTCAATGAGGGGGCACCAACTCGTAAACATCACTTCATGACAAGTGGTTTCCAGTAATATTACACAAAATTGTTCTATACATTGTCATAGAAATTGGATTTAGTACGATGTATCAAATGACAAATGACAAAAAGGTTGTAACACAATACTTGTCTTGCTTGATTTTTTGTGGGTTTTTGTCCATAAAAAAGCCAAACACTCACATCTTCAGCAAAAAAGTCTTAATGTTAACGAAGGTATAAATTGTGTTTGTCTTCACCTCCTTCACCTCCTTGATTTCCTTCATTTCACTTAAGACATTTATCACTTCATACAATTCAGCATGTTCATACAATTTAGCATCTGGCTATGAAGAAGAAGTGGGTGAGTGATCCTCCTTTTCATCCCTCTCCTTCAAACCCTCTTGCCCTCTGTCCTCCTGCTTGTTCGATGCCTCCTGGTCCTTAACAAAATCATAACCCTTTTGCCACTTTCGCTTTTTCTCTTCTTCCTCTACATTAGAGCCATGTACATCATCAGAGTTGCACAATTTGTGCAAGAAATCAGACTGCTTTGCAACAGATCAGACTACATTTGAATTGACTCCTCCAGAAATATTTTAATTTCCTGTTTGATGCCAATTCTCTACAAAATAAAAGTAATAATTAGTTAGTGCTAATGCATTTGCCTTAATTTCTTCTCCACTAGCTTCAACAGATTTGTCATTTGAATATTGCTTTGACAACAAACCCTATAGATAGTACAATAATATTATCAATGAATAACTCATTATTTATTATTCAAAGAGTTTAAACAGACAACAAACCGTATAGATAGTAAAACAATAATATCATTAATGAATAATTCATTATTCATTATTCAAAGAGTTTATACTTCAAACAAACAATGCAGTTAGCTTATATTTAGACGCTCAAATCCAAGTCTCCGATTCACTCGGTCGGTAGTCCAATAGCGAATGGGTAGTTTCTTTACGTTACTGCCCAAATCACCAAGTCTCACCTTTTCAAAGTAAAATATTTATGCACAAGGATCAACATTTGTTAATGGTTAAATCATAATGGATATATTTATAAACATTGAATTAAAAGCTTACAATAAGTAAAAATAAACAATCACTGATCCCTCTCTTCCTCCTCTCTTCTTCTTATTCCTCTCTTCCTCCTCTCTTTAGAGCTTTAAATTGGCATATCTTGTCAGCTAACCATTGTAACACAAATTTGGTCAAATTATATTTGTTAGCATTGTCCACATTTATGGTAGCTGTGAGGTTTTTGGAGGTAGGGAAGACATTCATAGTCGAACATAAAAAGCATCCAAGGAGGAAAAGCAATAAACATCGTTTAATCCTAGGGGAGGAGACATCTTCCGTGTGCATATGTTCTTTTAATTGGCCATGCTTTAGTTTGGAGAAGTACTTTCTGATCTCTGAGGATGATTCAACGAAAGATGAATAGCCCAAAACATCACGTCCAGTATAGGGGCTTCTTAGGATTCGCTCTACATCTTCAAATGTGAGCTTAAATTTCTGATTAGGACTGATGCAAAGACATTTTTCTATTGGTTCTAACCTCATTATCAACTTTTCGTGCAATTTTCGGCTCACTGTGTCACAGGTAAGCTTCAAAAGCTTGCCAAATCCCATATATCGTTTCATGTTATGAGTGAGGGAAGAAATTAACTCATTTATTTGCTTAGGAGAGCACTTTGTTTGAATCAGTGTCGTAGCCCTCGTTATCCCACTCATTATCCCCCTCCTTATCCCAAGCAATTCTTTTGTTTGGTTGGCTGCGTTGTTGTAGTTCTCCCTCTCATCTTCATCTAGTTCTCTCCATTTTTGAATCTATATGTAGATAATGTTATTAGATATACACATAATTATTACATAATAACTAAACAAATTGATAGGAATATACTATCATCGCATGTATCGCATGCAAGCCACTCGTTGATTTCAAGAATTCTTTTTTGTGACAGAAATTTGTTCTATATTAAAAACCTTTTATATTAAAAAGAATAAACAACACTAAAACTAAAACAACTAATACTAAAAGAAAGCACGGAAAATGAGTTAAAATTATTTATATTAAAAAACAGTAAATTAGATTAAATTTTATTAATTTTAATTTTATTTTGTAACCAGCTAACTTTTAGTAAGCTAAAAATTAAACTGAAGGAAATTTAGAGACCATATCGCTTCCTTAGGGTTCTACGTCCATTACAATAAACATTCTAGGGGACTCCATTTGAATTCTTTTCTATTGCTTTTTTATTTTTAGTTTTAAGGAAGAATTTTTCTGATTGTGTATTATTTCTCCATTGGAAGAATTTTTGTAATTTTGTACTTTGTTTCAGAAGTCCCTTTCGATACCAGTTCCATCTATACACTACAAAAAGACAAAAAAAAAAAAAAAACAACATTAAAACTATAACTATAAAATTATTATATTAAAAATAGTAAAAATTATTTATATTAAAAAACAGTAAAGTAAAATTAATTTTAATTTTATTTTGTAGCTAGTTTGTCGATTTCTAAAAAAAATTTATATTAAAAAACTATACAATACTAAAACTAAAATAACCAAGCATATTAAAAAAACATAGTAAAAATCAATAAAAACATTGGGAAGAAGTTTGAATCCATTCGATCTAATAAGATTAGAAAGAAACAATAGAAATTAGAAAAAAACATTAGAAATTCACTTGAAAAGCTTGAACCCATTACGAGAATCTGCATCAACACAAATGGTGACCTACCAGCAATAAATGACTCGGTATCATAATCAAAGAGTTAAAGGCCAAACGTTCAAATCCGGAGAACTAGTACTAAGGAAGGTGGAGGCTACCAGTCAATCCGGGCCTGGGGGCAAGCTCGCCTCTAACTGAGAAGGTTTATATCGAGTACGTTCCGTAATTCGACCAGGAACTTACCGACTCGACAACCTAGAAGGATCAGCAGTGCCTAAGATCTGGAACTCGGAGAATCTACGCATATACTATTAGTGAATTTCAGAATTACCTCACGGACAGGTCAGCTCCTATCGTTTGTACGCGTCGTCAATAGGGGATGTAATTCCTCGGACGGGTGGACGCGACCCACAACTTAAAAATTTTCTATCGTTCGGAGGGTCTCAGTATTCCAGCTCCTATCGTTCGTACGCGTCGTCAATAGGGGATGTAACTCTCCAAACGGGTGGACGCGACCCACAACTTAAAAATTTTCTATCGTTCGAAAGGTCTCAGTCGCGTCATCAATAGGGGATATAACTCCCCGGACGGGTGGATGCAGCCCACAACTTAAAAAATTTTCCTATCATTTGGAGGGGTTCAGTCATCCAGCTCCTATCGTTCGTACGTGTCGTCAATAGGGGATATAATTCCCTGGATGGGTGGATGCAGTCCAGAACTTACAATTTTTTTTTTACCATTCGGAGAGTCTTAGCCTCCCAGTTTCTGTCATCTATACAAGTTACATGGAGCCTTCCGAGCAAATGAGTACGATCCCCTAAGCCAGATAGCCGACCATCTAATAGACCAAAAGGCCAGTACTATTCGACGTCTCAAAGAAGGACCTAAGAGACGAATCTGCTTTAGCGAAGGTAGAAGAAAGATACACAACCAAACAAAGAGAAGAAGCGAAATTCAAGTAAGTAAAGTACAACTTTTTTATTTACATATGTGCGAGATGGTACATTCAGTTACATAAAGCATATACATAAGCCTCTAAGTCGGGCTGATTGCACCAAGAGAAATACATGATGAGGTTATTCCTGAAGAGGAAGAGCACAATCCCTACACTGAACGGTACAAAAATGTAGTGCTAGGGATAAGAGAAGGTGAACTTGGGTTTTGCCACCGCCAATGTAATCCGAGCTAGACCTACCCACCTGAAAATGGTCAAGAGACATCCCCACCATTAGTAGATGGTGGGGACGAAACCGAACGGATTATGCAAGACAGTACAAGAATATACCCCCATTGGTGACGAATAATCTCACGATGCTAGCCGAACAACGACTAACATAGTGAGATCTCATTCCGATGATCCCCTTTCTTAATGAGATCTCATTCCAGCAGAAATTCCTTAAACCATGGAGCCCCGCATACCCAAAACGCTTCGCGAAGCAACTTTTGAAAAAGAACAGCTCTTGACAAAACTCCCAAAGAAGAAGAAAAGACTTGACTCTTTACGAAGGGAAATAAGTGTCCCTTGTACCTACTTATAGCAATGGAATGGCATGCCCTAATTAATTCGGAGCAAGTGAAACAAATCGAGAAAGATAGGTTGTCATAAATGAGGAAGTAAATTGTCTTCAATTCCCCATGAAGGAATTACTTCCGATGAGACACCCTCGTATTTATGACGAAGAGGCAAGGTGGCCTAGGACGAGTCTAGTATCCCTATGTTCCTGTAACGTATCAAGCACGTCTTATAGGCCTCTACTCATGACGTTTCTTTACTAAGAAAGCCATGAATCGGGGGCAAATGATGGGATATGACCTCATAAAATCGGATCTCATGAAACAGTTTTAGGAGGGCCCACGTGAAAGGTCCCCCAAAAGATAACCACCAACCGAGGGTCAAATACAATTATCTGTCGAAGAGCCTCAGTCGCCTAGATCTCTCGAACGATAAGATCTTAGTCGCCCAGCCAACCGAACGGTATTTTGGTTAGCGAAACTAATAGCCCGAATTGGGTATCTAATCGACAGCCCTTTAACCGAAGGAGTCCTGAGAACCTCTCATCGGTCAAACGACCAATCAATATCTAACGGTTCTAACGATCCAAAAGAAAGGTCAAAATACTCCAGCGACTCCCGTCTCTTATTAAAAACAACACCTTGAAATTTTTTGCAATTAAGGAATGAATCTTTCCATGATTTCGGTAGTCTTCCAACAGATTAAGATGAGGATCACAATCAATTCGAAATATGGAATCCCTGAGATCTCCAGATCAGCTCGATAAGGAAAGTAGGGTTGGAGTATCGTAGTGGCGTCCAACTCTCAAAAGTATAAAATATCTCAAAACTCTCCACAACAGGTACACTCTCTGGGCCTAACACTCTTGGCACATTATTCACAGGGAACGATTTTTTCTCAACTCTCATTCTGTTTTTCCTTTTCATACGAAAACCGCTTTTTCTGACTTGAGCGTCAGAGTCTCCCCGCCGGAGCACCCTCCAGCGGTTTTTGCAGGTGTCACATCCCTTCGGCGGCAACCACTCGGGTCAGCAAGGAGTCGGTATCTGTGGAGTCAAAACCCACATCCAATAATTTAAAATAAAATACCAT
Organism: Dillenia turbinata; assembly: GCA_037126225.1. Taxonomy (NCBI): domain Eukaryota; kingdom Viridiplantae; phylum Streptophyta; class Magnoliopsida; order Dilleniales; family Dilleniaceae; genus Dillenia; species Dillenia turbinata. The sequence continues at coordinate 24,677,038 of JBAMMX010000020.1, read as the reverse complement.
GATTTATATTTTTGCAAATGATTTAATATTAGTAGATGAAATTACGGAGGATATTAGTGCTAAATTTGATCAATGGAAGGACACCTTAGAATCCAAATTATTTAGATTGATTCTGTAAAAACCAAGCATATGAGATATATGGTTGGTGATAGTCATCAGAATGATTAAAAAACAATTACATTAAAGGAACCATACGTACCAAATAGTGAACATTTTAAATATCTTGAGATCACTATTCAAAATGACACTAACATAAATGGATATATGAATTATAAGATTCAAGTAGATTTGATGAAATTGAGAAATGTATTTGAGATTTGTATTATTATAAGATACCGAGTGTTGAACCATTGAATAACAACAAGAGTATAAATTAGTTATAATTGAAATGAGAATATTTAGATGAATGTGTGATAAAACTAAAAAAAAAAAAGATCAAAGATGAAAATATAAGTATCAAGTTGGAAGTAAAATCAAGTTGGAAGTAAAATCAAGTATGGATAAAATGAGAAAATATCATGTAAGGTGATTCGAACATATACAATAAAAATCAAAAAATACACTAACAAGGAGAAATGAAATTTTAAATATAAAAAATTTAGTAAAATGTTAATGGAGACTGTTAAAAACTTGGATACAAATTAAGACGATAATTTTAGATAGGAATGTGATAGAAAAATTAGAATCTGTTGGTTGAATTAATGTACTTTCATCATCCTTATCGTCATCATCATCTATAGTTTATTTTATTTTATTTTATTTTCAATTTTTGTTTTATTCTCTATTGTTATTTTTAAATTTTAATTTTATATCATATTATTTTATTATTATTATTATTTTTTCTCCATCTCTCATATATTAGTCTCTCAAATCTTTGACTTTGAAATTTGAAATTAAATCTTAGTTTGTCATATTTGTTCCGAAAAGCATACATAATTAATCAGTTTCTTGTACAGAACAGAACAGTACAGAACAGAATAGTCTGGTCCTAGATGTTAGAAATAGAAAAGAACTTGGAACAACTAATGCCATCAAACATGTTTCAGCTGAACCTGGAACAACTAAGGCCATCAAACTTGTTTCAGCTGTAAATTTACCAGTCTCTGCGCCATATTTCATCATTCAGCTCACACTATCATGTTTTGGTTCAAAGGTTGAGGCCATTCTCCCTCTCTATCTCATCTCTAAACTCATCACTTGTCCTCAGTCATCAATTCAGACCACAACATTTATCTTCAGAAAAAATGGAAACTCCCAAGGGAAAAAAGAAAAGAAAAAAATTTCTTTTTTTTTTCTCTTCAGATATTTTACTTTCATTCATAATAGTCATACCCTTCGTGCTAAATTGTACATAATACAACAATAAATTATGACATCATTTCACTCTACTTTTCTGCCAAAACCAAAATCCGCATTCTCAAATTGCTCTAAGCCATTAATCTCAAAACAGGGTAAACTTCCTGCAGCCAAGGAGGAAAACGGAGTAGGGGTTAACTTATGCAAAATAAATAAAAGTTCTTGCAGAGATCTGTATCCCACATGCAAAAGAAGCTAGCAAGCCCGGAAGTCAAGAAAAAGACGTAATTTCTGCAAAAGAATGTCACGAGTTCCACAAGGAGGTTTGCCACTAATTATCCAATCCTTTTCGAGAAGGCCTGCTTTATCACCACTCATCATCTCATCATAAAAAGAAGACACAATACAGTATATTGAAGTCCTCAAAACATCAGCCACGGCATATGCTTTTAAGTAGAAAGCTCCATCTCTCTTCTTGCCCATTGTTCCGGCTCCTGTGTCTCTCCTTCCGGGGTTTAGTGCAGCCCATTTAATTGTTGCAGGTCCCATCAAATGAGGGGTCTGCAAGTTAGTTTTCTTCCCCATATATGTCTCAACAGCAAGCAGACAAGACAAAAGTGTTGAGACCGCAGCAGCATTGCTACCCGAAAGCTGTGCGACTCCAAATCTATCCTCCTTCAGTGAGTGTGCAGTCAACGAAGCCACAGCCTGTGCGGACCATGCACATAGCTGCAAATAGACATATGGGGGGAATTTAAAATTAGGTCGCATCTGAAATGTGGTATCGACACTAGACATGCTAAAAGAGCTCAAGTTTTTGGGTAGCTATTAAGTAATTCATACATTAGGCAAAACTAAGATATCTTGGACATTCAGTTTCTAATAGCAAAAGGAAGTCATGATCAGAGTATTGGCATTTCCAACTCAAAGCATCAAAATAAAGAACCAAAGCACAATGTGTTTTTCTGACTTAATTGCAAAACCTCAATGCTTAGGCATCCAATCTTTTAATAGTGACTTTTATTAAATGACATCTGGTTCTCTCCCTCAAATATAAATTTACAAAAACATATGCGTGCATGGGAAAAATAATATAGAACAAACAGCTTGTTGGTATAAGATTGTAATCTCGTTTGGTAAAGTTATAATTAGATGGGATTTTCAATGCAAAAGATTATTGGTGTAAAGATAATTTTAGTCATTTCTACAGAGAAGTTCAACCTTTACTCTCAAAACCTATACCTTCAACCAACAATTTTTCACTTTAGTTGAAAAAAGTTAAAAGTGAAATAAAACATAATTGAGACAAGTTGAGGTGAGTTGCCTAATCATAATTTTAGTAGTTTCTATGGAGAAATTCTGCTTTCACACAGAAAACCTATATCTCCTACCAGTAATTTTTCCACTTTAGTTGAAAAATATTGTATGTAAAATAAAACAAAGAGACAAGTTGAGGTGAGTGGACCACACAAACAGTGCATATAAATTAATAGTCCCACCTCATGCATACTCAAAAATAAACCCCTTTAGTATCTATCTTCCCGATAAATTAGCAAAAGACTAACGTATTTAGAAGTATTCAAATATTAAAAAGCAAAACACATACACACACAATAATAAAATCATAGTCAATAAATTTGTATTAAAATTAGATAAATTTTTTACAAGTTCATATGCACATTACCTAAGCATGTATATGTTTGTATTCTTTTACCAAATTTGAATACTTTCATGTGCAAAGCACACACACGAAATGATCAATATTATATATAAAGCCCTTTCCCTTTCTTTGCATTCTCAAATTGCTTGGCTAGCTTCTTATTATTCTAACATTTCACCTTTATCTTTTTTGGTACAGCATTATCACCCAATCTTTTACTTGGAGACCCACATCAGATACATCAGCTATGCTTTAATTCAACAAAAATACAAGTAAATAGTGTCCTCTGTCGGAATTTCAAATTCTCTCAATCACTTGCATTTAATGAATTTTATAGAGCTAAAACTCTAAAAGCACAGGTTAAAACTAAAAGCAGCTAGCAGCTGCTGTTGAGATTATTTCTAGAAATTCTGAAGTCAAAAGATATCCTCAGATAAAAGCAGCCTACACATGAAACAAGGGGCTAAATCAGAAATTGGCTTGGCCTGGCCCAGCCCCATCCAGGCCCCTGAAACATAGCAAAAGCCCAAAATGTTGGACCAGAGGAGTGTGGTTGCCCCCATACAGTTAATAGAAAGTCTTCCCCGGAAAATGATTACCAGGATTTTGGAAAACCATTGGGTTTTCCTGGCTACGCTACCTTCAGTATTTTACAAATACCTGAACCCCAAAAACAAACATCTCAAAACTACAATCAAAGAGGCATTCTGACTTGACAATAAATAGTCCATGGTGTTAATTATATTTTGCATATACATGCTTCATCTACATAATATCCATTTTAAACTATTTTAATCAGAACCATTTAAATTTATATGTAAACATTTAATTGCCAAATTAACAATAACTACGTACTTGAAAATCATCAAATGGCTCATGCAGTTTTGAAGTTGGTGCATCAGCTGGCGGTTGTAACTGATGTGATAATTCGTAGCCCTTCCCAACAGAACCTTCCAAACCCTCACATAATCTTGATGCAAGCTGTTCTAGAGGCCTCAGGCATACTGCCACAACTCTTTTATAAGTCTCACCAGTTTCTTCAAAGAAGGCCGCTCGACGCCAGGAATCAACATTACTCTCACAAACCATATATAAATCAAGATACGCAAGAAACTGTAGAAGAGACCTCGAGGTGCTGTCCTCTAAAGCTGCAAGGAGAGGTTCACTTGGATTTGTTTCAGCAGCTGCAGAACCCTTTGGGGGTGCAAATACAAACCTCTTTGTGTGCAGCACCTACAAAAATCATATAAATAGCATTACAAGTTGCAAAACACTAATAAGATGAAAGTGATATAGCACCATGATACTGGCAAAAAAGAAAAAGAAAACTATTCTGTATAACACATCCATGGACAATTCTTAAGTTTGTGAGATTTTCTACCATGAACTACAAGAAAGTCATTGTGAAACCAAATTTATGACTTTGTTTCAGAAACTATTACAGGTTCTAGTAACTTCCTGGAAGTCCAAAAGCATGTCACCGTGGTGGCTCTCCAAGTACAGAGACAAATGGGAAATGCCCAACAACTTTTATAAGTTGCCATACCCATCCTAATAAAGACGTAATCAGTAGCATAGGAAAACCAACTTGGAATCATTCAAACTATGAAAATAAAAGCTGATAAAAAATTTCAATAAAAGATAAAAAAAAATTACAAACCATAACACATTAACTATAATTTGGGAGAAGCCAAGCAAGAAATAAAATAAAATCTTCTCCCAAGACAAAAATATTAGTGAATAAACAAGTATAAGCATCATTGCTTGACATCATTTTTTGCTTTAATTGTTAATAAAAAGTTTGCAAAACTCATTACAAAAATTTAATGAAATTTAAGATCAAATCAAAATATAGGTCTATTTAATTTTTCATATATTAAATTAAGATGATGGAAGGCTTTAATAATGATGCCAAACATAACAACAATGAAACAATAAAAACCACAATTCTTATTGATGTAGAACCAGTAGAGAAGACTGCCTAAAAATTGGGGGAATGATGGGTTACGATTAAAAATGGGTAGAGAAAAATCTAGCATTTGAAGGTATAAAGAACTCTGATCAATAAGTGTGCAGAGATGAAGAATACAAACAATAAAATAGCAAGAAGAAAACCTAGGCACGCATTTCTCCAGCACCAATAACTAAATAATACACTCATTCACCAGTTTATACACTCTATCCACATTTTACATCACTAAGCAGCCAAGTAGAACTCCAACTCATTTCTTTGGATTTCTCTCCTTTTCCAGCTCGTTTCTCTGGATATCTCTCCTTTTCCTCCATTTTCTTTGTTTGTTGGTTCTCTCTCTCTCTTTCTCTCTCTCTCCATCTCTCCCTCTCTCTCTCTCTCTCTCTCTCTCTTTCAGGCACTTTGGCCACTTGAAGCACTATTTAAGCTCCTTGAGGTGCCTTATTGTAGTCTTCAGAATTTGAGAAGTTTTAGGATATAAAATCTGATGCTTAGCTATATTAGTATGAAATAGAAGTGACAGTTGACACCATGTTACAGCATAGAATATTAATCAATCTAATAATAATAATGCTTAAATTAAGGGTATATAATAAAATGTTTTGTTAATTGTAGCAAACATGGTGCCATATAACTTTCTTTCTGGAATGTGTTGGAATGTTCCAATAAATATCTTCCTTTGCCAATGGAATAAGCTTCTAATTTGTTTTTGCAAACATAAAGTTTTTCTTACAGAAGCAGCTCAAGCAATGATGGGTCCTATTGCCTCTTACAACACTTGTTAGTGGACCATTCAGATAGGCACCTTTGAATGGTTTAAAACGAAAAAATTGGTCCACAAGATCAGGAAAGTTTTTACAAGCTAAAATTAAGAGGGCTTGCTAGAAACAGCATGCAAAACAAGTAAGGGATCATTGAATCTTTGGCAATTGTTAGAAAATTTGGTTAAGAGAAGGCCAAGCATATTTTAGAAACAGATTTCATTCTGCCACTTCTATGGACTTTGCTTGCAGAGTTTTCCAAGAAGTTAGTGTAATCAAAAGAAATTATAATCCAATACTTATGTAATTTTCATCCTACTCGCTCTATTAATTCCTTTTGTACTTTAAGAATAATGTAACATGCAAAATGTCTAAATGAGGTTTCAAAAGGATCATAGTAGACAGCCTTGGCATCAGGACAAAAAAAAAAAGGCAGAGAGAGAGGATGTGTTTCTTTCCTTTTATCCTACCATCTACCACATTCATTTTATTTTTCAAGGAAAAAAGGGAATGTAGATAAGGGTAGCATTGAATCCCAACTAAGACAAAATTCCAATACAGAGGATTCTGAAGTCAGAGAAAGTGTTCCAAGGTTACATCAGCAAACAGAAGCCTACTAATAGGGTACTCTAAAGAGAACATCTTTCAGACTTTCCACCCTCAAATGAACATTGTTGAAATACGAGCACTATACTCTCCAAAATAATCACCACAAGAAGCTTTAAACTCTTCCATTCCATTCACCCACCCTAACCAAACATTAGCCCCTTCACATCCAGTCAAATAATCTCATTGAAAGAAATAATGTGTTTTCTACATTCATAAGTTAAAGAGCAATTTCAGTGTGACATATAAATTAGATAGTCTTGCAATAGTGATTTTTTATTTATTTACCCTGTTCAACATGTATCACAAAATATGGCCCAGAATTAATCAGTTTCTATGATATCTGTGGATTAAGATAATCTTCAGCATCTATATAAATAGCCTCCAGCAATGAAATGAGAATTGGAATAAAAGAATAACAGCTAACCTGGTGTAAATGATGACACAATTCCCAGCAGAGAACAATACAAAAAGATCCCGCACAAAAAATCAACTCTCCAGCAATAAATCTTCCATATGTTCGTTGATTTTTAAACTGATCTGGCATAAATACCAGAAGTATCGCTGATAATACATATGACACACTTGAAAGCTTCATAGCATATCTAATAGCAAAAGGAAAACCCATCTTGAAGCTGAAGAAAGGAGGGCGCTGTTGATATAAGCAATTAGAAGTGCTTAAGACAAAGATAGATGATGATAAGCTAAATTCATATCGGATAGAGAGTTACTAGTTAACAGCATTCTAGTAAGTAAAACCAACATTGAAGTGAATGAGAACAGTTCATTTCCTCTCAAAGTAGCATAATAAACATATTTGAAGCTTATATTTGCCATTTTGCATATGCTCAGATAGTACAGAAATCAAAGTATACTGATCTTATAAAGCAAACATAGCACCTAATCCTAAACAGCTTTTTATAGAAAAAAATCAGTCCCAATACAAAGAAAAGTAAGAATTAAATGAAAGAGAGCAACATATTCTTAACAACAAAAAGAGAAAGCAAGATAGATCAACAAGCAATTACCTCCAATCCCTCTTAACATCTTGTGGATAACCCTTTTAAAGGGCTAGAATAAGGACTGCAAAAATGAAAAATGATGATTTTTTTCACCTATGCTATGAGAAGATATCATCTCTCTATATTTCTGGTAATCTGTCACAATTAGATAAAGAACAAAGAAGACTTACAAATAAAGTATACACCTTAACACAATTTCAAACACTTCCGCCTTCCTTTTTGGTTTTGCAATATATACGTATAATAATCAGTAAGTCCTCCAAGTTCTTCATACTTGTTATAAGCCAAGCTAAATAAATTATTAATGAGTGGCACCACTGATGAACGTCTTTCATGCATGAAGAGTGGTCAAAACCTGTTACAAAATGGCCCAAGAACTCCTCTCTAGACCTGTCAGAGTATGCTACAGGAATATTCCTCTAAAAGGATGTAGGTCTTAACCGATAACTTATTTCCTCTATATTAAGCAGGAGGCATCACTAGCAACTGATAATTGTCCTCTTAGGTCATGGAACCCAGGCCAAACTACCCACTATGCAAGTTGATTGTAGAATGCTAACAAGCCGCTAGCAAAATAATCTAATTTATCATCTAGTATAGGAATGGGACACCTATAGTTGACAGTAATGAGATTAATGGCACAACTATAAATTCATATTCTCCTATATCAGTCCTTCATGTGGCAAGAGAAACAAGAACATCAGGAAACACTTTTTTATTTTTGTTTCTTAATTCATTCAACCAAGTTTTTTTGGCTTAAAGTTTGATATATAAATTTTCATCCCACTCAAAATTGAGTACTTAACTTTTGATGTTATCAAACAAGCTTAATTAAATTAATTTTCAATGATGAATGGTTATCAAACAACACCTAATTAAATTAAATTAAGGCTGGGAAACCCATTAATTGATTCTACTTCCTGATAGTTTTGGAGACCCAAATTAAAAAACAAAACGTATATATCAGTCCCAGAAAAAGAAAAAATTTCAGCCTGTGAATTCAACAAGTACCAAACATCAAAAAGACTCACTGCAATTGGTATGGGAAAACAAAGGTAATGGAAATTACAATGTAGTTAAGAAGAAAGGAAATTTCTCACCTGAATTATAGGAAAGTCTAAAACCCAACGCCTTCGAAGAACATAATGAAGCCCATATACAAGCCCCACAACACCTCCTCTCGATCCCAAACCCATCATCTGAGCCAACCCATCAAACACGTTAGCACCCCAGCAGACTGAGACCACCAAAACCGAACCAAACACTGTGCAGCAAATCACAAACAGAATAAGAGACAAGCAAGTCTTTGCTCTGCGACGAAATTCTATACAAGTGGCGCCGCCCGAGATGAAGGTGAAACGAAGGAGGCCGAGAGCAAGCTCAGGCAAAGAGGCGGGTCGAAAAGGCTGGGGCGATGAGACGGAAGAGACGAGGGAGGAGAAAAGGAGTAAAGACAGGTGGAAGACGAAAAAGGTAAGAAAGGAGAGAAGAGAAGGTTTAAGGTTAAGAGAGAAGGTCCTGTACAGGATGAAAATGGCGGTTGAAGGAATCGATTGCCAAATCAAAAACCCTAGATATCGATTCTTCACTACTTCTGTAGTTGGTGATGACATACTTCAGTTTGGAGAGAGAGAGAGAGGGTTGCTTTGTTGTCGGAGTCCGACAGTAGAGAGACAGAGAGCTCAATCAAACCTAGAGACAGGCGGGATTGGGAAAGTTGGGAATGGCCGAAACCGGAATTGACTGGGAAAAACGCAGGGCTGGCAATCGGGTCGGGCGGGGTTGGTTTGGGTTTTGAGTGCACAAGTCCTTAGGATTTTTTTTTTTAAAATCAAATTATAACTTATATTGATATTTTTAAGTAATTTTTTATATAATAAGGAGGAGAAGAAGAACAAATAAGGTAGAAATTAACCTAGCCCAACCACTCCAAGGGTATGGTTAGGAGGCAAGATGGCATCTAAGCCAAACAAGTATAGAAAATTCAAAAGTATAAATACAAATTCTGTTAGATTTATTTCACATGCATTGTGGAAGTGTGGAAAATCATGAAATAAATAGATGAAAATTTTAAAATAAATATCTCGACGTATAGGTTTCTAAAAATCTGTGATTGTAAACTCTTAAACAAATTGTTCGGCTAAAATTGTGATCACAAAATCGAACCGTCATCATAGTATCACGACGTCTCACCCCTAAATCTAATGATTTAAGTGACTAGAAGAATTTCCTATTTGAAATTTTTTAATGTTCTCACAATCTCTCTCGTTCTCTTTATGTGAATCAATGTTCTCTCAACATTTTTATTCAAAAGAACTCACATAGTAGGAAAGAGATCTCTAAATATGTAAGAGAGAGGAAGAGTTTTAAGGGAGTTAGGAGATCATGTGAGTTATCCCAAATTTAAATTTAAATAATTTAAATAATTTCCTATTTAACCAAAAATTCCCCTACATGGGCATATTAATCAACATTTTCCACTTACATATGAGGGTATTTTACGTCTTTCATAAAATCAAAACTCATACGATCTTCCACATCATCTTGCTTAACTTTCATACAGGATTGAGTATCATGCGATTAGCGAGTATACCTACAAGCAAAGGGTTTTCGATATACATGTTAGAATGATCGAGAAGTCATTGTTAGTACAAAAGAATTTACTATACCCTAAACTCAATGCATTACATTCATCGAGTCACTTTTCTCATCGAAAATAATCCACAATCGTTGCTCGAATGTGTATTCACTATTATGTTTGAATCCTATCATGGATAAGTATAACATGTCGGCCAGTGAATACAACATAACAATGTAATATCGATTGGTCTTCTTTTTCCCTACTAAAAACTATCTATCTCAATTCAGTTACTTTTCTAGACCTGCCCCGCAGATTTCATTATCTTCCAGACTATTGGTAAGCAAAGTAAAGTAGCATACACTAAATTAATACGTCAAGAAATAGTTGAAAGTGATAAGGGTACTGGTGGGTCCATCCAATGGATCTCGGATCTCACACAGTGGAAACGGAGATTAAGAACAAATCATCGTCTCAAATAATAACTCTTACTATCCCATGGTTGGTTTATCACATGAATTATGAAACACGTGTCACAGTGTTATTCTCTCATCTCTCAAAAAAGTATATGACAGATTTCTCTAATACTGTATAGGTATAGAACTTAATTCACATATAAGACTTTATCCAAAGATTTTAGAAATAGTACCTTAGAAATAATATCACTAGACGTAGGTGATATTTGAAATCTCAAATCTAACTACTTACAGACAACATAGATGTGGGTATGTCTATGTCGGTCACATTGCATATGATCTCATACTAAACATCTATTATGATGACTTATGTTATAGTATGGTTACTCTCAAAGTTTCTTATGCCTAGAAACCATCTCATCTCCACTCACTCAAAGTTGGAGGTGGTCACTCGTGTGAAAAAGTTGATCTTGCTTGCCTAACATATCTTTTATCACATTACATCACAGAACATATGACAATAAATAAGTATAATAAATAAATAACTGAATAATGCATGTATGTCATATATAACAATAAGCATTAAAATATCAATCTGGTACATAATGAGAAATATCAAAATACATGAAAACCTAATGTTTTCCTATGTCCTGCAAAGGAATCTCTCGTAATGGATTTAGTGCAGGGATCAGGCACAATATTGTGTGTGAAAATGTACTTCATCATCACTTCACCTTTCTCGATAACGTCTCCGATGAAATAGTATCTAGTATCAATGTATTTGATCCTAATATAATACTTAGGGTCTCAAGTATAGGCAATGATGGTCTGCTTATTACAGTAAATTATCACTGGCTTCCCATTATCTGCCACAACTCCTAAATTATCCAAAAATTTTCGGAGTCAAATACTCTCATGAAATGCCATTGAGCATGCCACAAACTCAACCTCTATCGTAGATAGAGATAGCTACTCCATGAAATGACATCATTATTGAGTTAGATAGCAAAACCTGATGTCAACTTGTATCCATCCAGATCGCCACCCTAGTCGACGTCTTAATACTTAACATGACACAGGTCACCTCTTCCGTAACATAAGGACAGGTTCAAAAGTCCGCAGTTCTCTTAAGATATCTTATAATCCTTTTCACTGATTTTCAGTGAACTTTTTTAGGATTTGATTGATACCTACTTACCAGACCAACTGTAAAATAAATATCTGGTTATGTACATAACATTGCATATATTAGAATGCCTACTGTACTAGCATAAAGGATTTTACTAATCTTCCTTTTCCCTTCCTGAGTTTTAGGATACATGTCAAGAGTTAAAACCTCATCTTTAGTGATAAGAGTATCTATGGGGTTGTAATCACTTATCCCAAAAGTGTTCAAGAATCTTCTTGATGTAGGACTCTTATGAAAGAGTCAACACCCATTTTGAGCGATCCCTTTGGTTCTTAACTCCAAGAATGAATTGAATCTCATCCATATCTTTCAAATCAAAACTCGTTGATAACCATATTTTAATGATCATCAAATACTTTCTATTGCTCCCAACCAATAGAATGTCATCTACATATAAACATATAATCACAAAAGAGTCTGTAAAATATATCAGATAAATGTAATGATCCTCATTGATCATCATAAAATCATAAGATATCACCTGCTCATGAAATCTCAAGTACCATTGCCTGGAAGATTACTTAAGGCCATATATAGACTTTCGAATTCAACAAATCTTATTCTCCTGACCTACATGAACAAAGACAGATGGCTACTCCATTTAGATCTCCTCATCCAAACATTCGTTTAGGAATGCAATCTTGTTGTCCATGTGGTATAACTCCAGATCCATGTCTGTGACAATTGCTAAAAGTAAACGAATCAAGGTAAATTTAGTTACATGAGATAAAGTCTCCTCATAGTCCATGTTCTTTGTCTGAGTATAACCCTTGACTATCAGATGAGTCTTATACCTCTCCACCGATCGGTCAGTATTTTTCTTGATCTTGAAAACCCATTTGTTCTTAATGGTCTTTCTAACCTCAGGCAAATCAACCAAGTTCCAGATACTGTGGATCTTCATCGATTCCGTCTCTTCATCCATGGCCTTCAACCAATGATCCTTTGCAGAACCCTCAAAAGTCTCTCGGACCGTTTTGGGCTCCTCATCATTCTCAGGATTTATAATGAGTGTCTCACCCTCAATTGGGAAATGACGTTTAGGTACGTATCCTCGACTACTCCTATGAGAATAGTTAACCTATTTACCTTTAGATGGATCATTCTTACAAGAACCAAAATTTGAAACAGGTTCTTGGGTCCCACCGTTGGGTTCAGCTATGTCATTAGGCTTATTTATCTCATAAAAGGTAAAGTCTCGATCGATTTCACCTCTCTTAGGGAAATCATTTTCAAGGAACATGGTATCGCGAGACTTAATCTCAGTGAGAGTATCATCCGTATGCTCACCTAAGAATATATAATCTTTGGAGTGTTATGACTATCTTATAAAGATACACTTCTTTTCTCGTGGGCTAACTTGTCGTGTGGATGTGAGGAATCATGAACATATACGGCACATTCTCATGGTCTCAAGTGGCTAAGGTTAGGTTGTCTCTCTATCCAAAACTCATGTAGGTATTAACTACAGACTTTTATGGAATACGGTTAGAAACGTAGGTTACATCCAATATTGCATCTCCCCAATGGGAGATGGGCAAATTGGCTTACGTCATTATAGATCTCACCATCTTTAACAAAATCCTATTTCTCCTCTTAGCTATTCCATTTTGCTAAGGAATAGTAGAAATAGTTAGCAGTTTCATAATGTTTTTCTCAAAACAAAGCTCTTTAAATTGTTCTGACAAATACTCATGCTCCCGTTCAGTTCTGAGTGTTTTCACTCTCAATTCTAATTGATTTTCAACTTCGCTAATAAACCTCTTGAAGCATTCCAATGTCTCAAACTTGTGCGAGATCAAATTGATGTGTGTAATCATCTATGAACAGAATACAATACACAACTCTATTTCGAGTTCGGGTTCTCAGTTCATAGGGTCATAGATACGAAGTGAACCTACTGTAATGGAATCTCAATTCTCATTGCCCTATCAAATGCTCTTCTTATAGCTTTGCCAGTTAGACAAAACTTACATACGGACAACTCGACCTTGGTTAATGAGCCCAACAGACTACTCATTGCTAACCGATTCATCATCTTTTGCTCAATGTGTCCAAGTTTACTTTGCAACACATTCATATCATCATCAACGTAATCAAATGTCAGTGCATATAGTCAATCATGGATAAAATCAAAACATATCAAGGAACTGTTATAATAAATAGAGACAGATGAGTTTCCAAAAGATAAATCATATCCTAAACAGTCTAAACAAAGTATAGAAATCAGGTTGCTTTGAATAATCGGAGCATAAAGTACATCATGAAGATTTAGAGTCTGGTCACTTCGTAGCTCCAGCTTGCAAGTGCCAATCCATCTGATGACGACAAATGCTCCATTGCCCATGTAAATCCTCCTACCCTAAGGACTCATTTGCCAGAACTTTACATACGTGCTCCTATCTTGAGTTACATGATCAGTGACTCCTGGGTCTACAATCCATAAAGAAGAGAAATAAGTGAATATCACAGTAGAAGAGACAAAACTCAAACCTTGTAAAGAAAAAGGACATACCTTCCGCTCGTTACACTCACAAGCGAAATGACCAAATCTACCACATATGTAGCACTTCACTTTGGTTTTGTCTAGTTCCTTCTTTTTGTGATTTTGTACTCTGTTGTCAAATTTCTCAAATGGTTCCTTTCTGCCTGGACCTCGGGTATTCTTTTCATGCTTCTTCCATTTACTTTTGGTGCCACGGGATCCCCTGCTCGACTCTGCTGCATAAACATGACCCAAATGCAACCTACTCATCACCAGACACTCCTTCTCGAGCTTATATTGCCTGTTCACATCAGCGAAAGTATGAATACTCTCATCATGTGTGAGATAGATTTTCATGATCTCCCATGAATTAGTAATGACTGGATCACTCCCAATACCTGAAATTCATCCAAAATGGGCTCGCCCGCGTTTCTTAGCCCAATAATCATACTTGACATTTGCATCAAATGTCATTTCATCGTTATAAGTTAGTATCCTCACATTAGGAGTTGAAAGAGCACTATAATGCTCTTTTAGGGCGAACCAAATCAATATAACTACAAAATATTGTTAATAAACCGGGATTATGTCATCGTGCATGCTACTAATCAAGATTGCCCTAACGTTGCTATCATTCTTCTTCCATGCACGATAAGCCTCCTGAACTCGTCTAGCCTAAGGTGTGATAGCCTTCCCAAGGTCCACAATCTTGTGTCTCAGAATTTCAAAAAGATCTAGCTCTTAGAGGATAAACTGAATCTTCTAATATCAAATATCACAATTGTCACCATTCAATTTATCCCCCTTACAAAGATTCAGAATGATAATCTTCGAAGCAGGCATAGTCTTTGGTACATAGAAAAGAAAGACATTAGTGACTTATTGATACTTACCCTCATATTTTGTGTACCCTTCGAATCAACAAACACGAAATAGTTTGAATGTGAACCCCAAAGTGAACAAATGGATCAATGGACTGATCCACCACAACCCAAAGTTACATCTTACCACCCATAGTTGAAGTTGGTACACAAAACCCACAAAAAGTCATAAATAATATGAGACCCTAAAAAAATATGAGAAATTTCAGTCTTGGACAGCCTGATGTGTAGCCGAAGGCTCTATGCGTTGGTAGTGGTGTTGCCACGTGCCTGCATGCACCGGCAGTAGGCTGTTGCACGCGCTCTCACTCGAGCCTAGGGTTGCATCTAGGGTCGGGAAGCGGGTTGGACGCGGTTCCGGGTTGGATCGACCCAAATCGCTCCCAACCTGTCATATGCCTCAACGGGCATGACATCCACGCACTTGCTCCCATGGGCATCATGTGCCTCACCGGTCGTGTACGCCACACGCCCGCGGGTTTGAGCCGAGTCCTCTTTGCCCGACTCTCTGCACCAGAGTATCTACGGCCTAGCTGTCGAAAATGCCCTCTCCAGCCAGATTTAATGCAAATTTCAATCGCAATCTCAAATCCAACTTCCTATTAATCCTAAACTCAATTTTTTGTGGAAGATTCAAATCCAAAATTGGGGGTTTCAACACCCTCCATCGTGGCGCTTCACGGTTAACGGAGAAAATCACATTCCGGTGACTATTACTCACAATTAGTATATCAAAATTGTAGATTGAACATAAGAAACATTTATAGACTATTTTTATGCATTAATTTGTGCTCTAACTCGACAGAATCAGATTTTTCATGGCCTAAACATGATCTAAAAATTAAATTAAAATTATATTCGTGATCGTTGGGTCATGAGTAATCTCATGGTATCATTAGATTTACGAAACTCATTCGTAATCTGGATTCTAAATTTTTACTCTACACATTTTTTATCTGAAAAATTTTTAAATAAATCTAAACATATTCTGATACCAATATTAAATTTATTTCACATGTATTGTGGAAGTGTGGAAAATCACAAAATAAATAGATCAAAATTTTGGAATAAATATCTCGATGTGTAGGTTTCTAAAAATCCGTGACTGCGAACTCTCGAATATATCGTTCAGTCGGAATAGTGATCATAAAATCGAATCCATGATAATATCTCAACCCTAAATTCGATGATTTAGCTTATGATTTAAGTGACGATATCTCAGAATATAGATTTGAGTGTCAATTGATCAAGAACAAAAAAAAAAAAAAAATGGTAAAACCACAAATTCGTCTACCATGAGCATCTCTCACCACCTACAACAAAAGCCCCTCCTTGACCTCGTGGACTTATGTTAAAATTCACTTTGCCAAAATCTTGCAAGGGTCCAACCAATCAATTTCTCATATTTAAGTTTTAAGATTAAACGAGTTTAGAATATTCCACTTCTAAAATCGACTGAATGTCATTCGAAGGTCATATAAAAGAGAGTCGCGAAGAAGACAACTTCTCCAATACCAAAAGTACGAAGTCACGGATACAATTCCCCAATGCCCATCATGCAAATGAGATGTGAAAAAATTGTCATATAAAAAATTTGGGGAAAAAAAAAATTAAGCCAATGCAATTTAACTTGAGAGGACAATCTGGCAAACCATATACAAAAAAGTAATTTTTAAATTGCTTCAAATATTTATAAATTTTCAAGATAAAACTTATCACATTTGTCAATTATGCAGTTTCATCTAAAATGATCATAAATAACTATATTGCATGAAAACGGAAATAAAAAAATAAAAATGGGTACAAAACGATATGATAAAACGGTATTTTGTAAAAATATAAGAAAAGGAAACGTGAACAAATACGTAAATATAAAAAATATAAAGATTTTTATATAAATATTAATTATTTTATAAAACTAATAAAATGAACATATTTTATAATAAAAATATAAAATAATCAAAAAGATTATTATTAATCATAACATAAATAATATAAAAAATAAAAATTATGTTTAAATAAATAAATAATTTACTAAATATAGAAAAATATATAAATATAGAAAATATAAAGATTTTTGTATAAATATTAATTAATTTAACGTATTGAAACGTTTTGAAAACGTTAGTATTAAGAAGTTTTCTTGCATCATCGATAATTAAAATAGAGAAGCCACATTTTGCTATTTTGAATATAAATGCTTGAATTTAATTTAGTAGCGAGTATATTTTTGGAAAATATATGCAACGATGCAGATTTGCATTGTGTTATTTTTCGTTTCAATGTTTTTTGTGGTAACTTAATTAATATCTTTTTTTCTTCCACATAATATATTTATAAATGCTATATTGGGATGGTCGATGTGTAGGATTTGTGCAATTTATAATATTAGTTTAAATATAAGCAATCACAATACCAAGTCAAAGAAATACTCTAAAAATATTTATTTTATCTTTTTGTGTTAATATATATATATATATATATATAATTTTTTACTGGTTTAATCTCTACATAGTGATGTAATAACTAAAACCAAATATGGCTTTAACTTCAAATATACCATGTGTACTTGCATGCCTTTATGCCTTAGTGAAAAGGGGAGTAAGATTGGCACTTAAACTGTTGCGTTCGGAATTCAATGTGTGATGCTCAAAATTTGAGGTGCAGAAATAGTGCTTTTTGCATCAAATCTCTTTAATCTCTCTCTCTCTCTCTCTCTCTATTTCTCTCTGTTCTCTCCTCTCTTCCTCTTTGTGTCTTTTGCTCTCTATATTCTTGATCTTACCTCTCTCTATGCCTCTCTTTCTCTATATTTCTCTCTGTTCTCTCCTCTCTTCTGCTTTGTGTCTTTTGCTTTCTATATTCTCGATCTTTATTGTCTCCACTTATAAATGTTAATGACCAAATAACTGAATGTGTGAGAGAGAAGAAACATTGAGAAAGAAAGAAAGAGAAGGTAACAATGTGCGTAAGTGCTTAAGAAATTGATCATGGGACACCAGCACCCTCATGTGACCTTTTAAGGAACATTCACATAATTCCTTTGTAGGTTTTCATACAAACCAACAAATATTTTTTCATGTGAAAATTTTCGAATCTATATTGAATTAGAATCACTTATCTCTTTCCGACTATTAGGTATCCTAGTTCTAAAAGATGTCACGAAATTGAATCACCTTATGTTTTTCACAATCCAAATATCACGATGGAGAATGATCACTGAACTTCAAGCCATCTTTTTGCACCTTCTTTCAAACCCAAAAAATGGTTTTTTTCTCATTTTCTTTTCCTCTTCACTTTCGTGTACATACATAACCAGAGAGAAGAAGAAAGTTCCTTTTTTTGTTTTTAAATTTTAAACGAGAGAGAGTTAAAGGAGTTTAAGGGGGGCGGTTACCAAAAAACCACTCCTTCCCTTTGAACTCTTCATTCAAAATTTAAATGAAAGGGCGGGTCTACCCTCAAGGGCGGACCCACAATCCATCTTTTCAACATCTTTCACTCACACATGAAAGCTAGACTTACTCATAGTGTGATCATTACAATCAAAAACTAATTTCAAACAGGCAAGTGGATCGTGTGATCCGCAAAAATATCAAAAACTCTAGAGCTATATACTAGTTAAAGATATATAACAGCTTATCATCAATGTGGTAATAAAGACATCGCATCTCACTATATCTCAGACTTCTTTTTACTCGACACAGTCAATGTATCCCTAATCTTTCAAAATAATGTAAGAGTATACTTGACTCATATTTAATAATATATTCACAATTATGTTTTTAAACACTAAGTCACAAACATAATTGACCAGCTTGTAAATACAGAGTAATGTGTCGGTTAAAAATAGTTTTCTTTTCATACTACTAGCTTTTAATCTAATTTTAGTTGCTTTCATAGACATGCACTGTTAAACTGAATCATCCATGATTTTTTTGATGATATGCTAAAATAGTAACACTAAAATAAAATCTCAAAAGACAGATGAAAATCCTAAAGGCATAAATTAAAGTTAAATATGAACTTCTGGGTTTCATATAATAAGATGAAAAGGGATGTACCATCTCATTACCCATATGGTCACATAAACACACGTGGTATGAAACACATGTTACGATACTTTTCCTTTTCATTTGGAAGCGTATGTATTTTTTTTCCTAAAATAACGTATCATACAGTTTTTAGTCTAAGTATACACAACATTTAATCTGAGTTTTCTTTCTTACAAGTTTTCTAAAATCTCACAACGGCAAGAAAAGCTCACACATGGCTATTTGACAAGTTTATTGGATTATGGGGAATCTATTTCGATTACTATATATGTATATGTAATTGGTAATCTCATCTTAGTACTTAATTATGTCGTCCTATACATGTATTAATCTACCATAAATTAATACTGGCTCATCTCTACATGTTACACAGATATTAGAGACGATTGTTTGTGTGAGAGAACTAATATCAAAACTTACTCGACATACTTTTAAATATAGATACAAAAATTTTGGATACAAAAATAAAATTCAAATGTTATCGAATATAAGCATTACATCATATATATAATCTGTAAATGATCACAATCATAATAATAGTAATAAATATTGTCACAATCTACGCAACCTATCTTCTCTGACATATCTCATCATGTCTCTAGGTACCAACCACCATCAAATGCGTAGGTATATACTTTCAGTGTCAGTTCTCTCTTTTCAATCATGTCTCTAATAAGATTGATTTTTGTGTCTATATTTGGTTTTGTTATGATATTTGGAGTTTGTCGTATAAGTAATAGTTGACCGATTATCATAATAGATTGTCAAACTCTCACTGAATTGTTTACTACTCCAAAATATTACAAAATCTATTTAACCAAATTCATTCTTGAATTGCGAAAACACAGACCACAAACTTTGCTTCCCTTACAAAAAGTGATACACAGATTTTTTTATTTTTTATTTTTTTTACTTTTTTAAGAGATAGTGCTATCATTGAGCAAACAAATATAACTAGAGGTAGATTTTTCTTTCATCTGAATCACCTCCCCAATTAGCATTCATGTATCCTTTCAATACTAGATCATTTTCTTAATAACGAATGAAATAATCTACAGTCTCGTTCAGTTATTCCAATTTCTTTTTCAAAACAATCCAATCACCCTTCCCTGGATTTGACAGATACTTGTTGACCAAACCCCATAACATGACAAATATCGAGATGAGTACTCATCATAACATATTTCAAGCTTCCAACTATGCTAGAACATGGTACTTTGAACATTTCATCTGTTTATCTAGAGCGTTAAGGCATATATCATCGCTTGAACCATTGCCTATAGCCACAACAGCATCAATCGGTTAGCAATTTTCAACTTGCATCGTTCCAGAGTCTTTATAATATAAGACTCTTGAGATAATTCTAAATCTCTTAGAACGATTTCAATCTACCTCACCCATATCCTTCATTTTACAATTGGAAGACAACAATTTCAAGATCAGAATGATATACTCCTGATCATTCGCAGTTAACAATATGTCATTAACATATAGGGATAAAATTATGAACTTGTCATCGGACTTCTTTACAAAGATACAATGGTTTTCGCCTATCATGACACAATTATAAGAGATCACAGTTCTGTGAAATTTCACACACCATTATCTTAAAGACTGCTTATGCTCATAAATTGATCTACTCAATTTATATACTCTATCTTCCTGACTTCTAATGGCAAAACCCTCTAGTTGTGCTATATAAACTTCTTCCTCAAATTCTTTATTGTGAAAGATAATCTCCATGTACATCTGACATAATTCTAAATTCAAACTGGTCACTATTACCAACAATTGGTAAATGAAAGTAAATCTCACTATCAGGAAAAAGTTTTATCACAACCAACATCATTTTACTGGTGTAATCTTTTGTTACCAGTCGAGTCATATACATCTCAGTAGTTTCATCTACTCTACGTTTCGTTTTGAGAATCCAATTGTTCTCAATAATCTTGTGTCCTAGTAGAGGTTCAACCAATTCCTATAGTATGGTTGGACCTCATTGATTCTAATTCTTCTTTTATTGCCTTTTCTATTCACCCTTGGTGGGACAAGATAGAGTCTTATCTACGTTCCTAGACTTTTCTTTATCTTTTGAAAAAACAATAAACACATGTCCTTTAATCTCAAAGTGACGCTTGGGACACAATTTTTTGAGCACTTTTATGAGTTTGTAATTTAGAAGAATTGCTAGAATTTAAATCCCTTCCATTGGAATAAACACTTGACTCAGTTTCTTGCAATTTCAGTGATCAACTATAGATAGAATCATCCTTTGAATTAACTAATTCAAATGATAAGACTCTATATCCTTCATATCACTGCTACTAGGAAAATTATTCTCTAAAAATATGACGCTCCGTGATCCAATTTCTCCTACAGTACCATCATCTTGTTCACCGATAAATATTTAACTTTCAGACTGGCCAGAATATATTATAAAGATACTCTTATTTCCATCGGAACCGATTTTTTCAAACTTATTCAAAAAAATATTAACTGTAGACCGTCAATCCCCAAGGGCTAATATCATTTAGATACGGCTTTCTACCAGTCCAAAATTCATATAACGTTGTTGGTACTAACTTTGAAAACACTTTATTCAAAAATATAAGTCGCAATCAACAAACCATCTCTTCAAAAGAAATTGACAAGTTAGTCTGCACCATTATGGATTTTGTCATATCCAATAATATTCTATTACTTCTCACTACAACACCACTTTGATGAAGTGTATAAAGAATGGTCAAATATTGGATTATGTCTCTTTTATTTCTCAGATTCTTAAATTAATATGATAGATATTCATGTCATCTATATGTTCTCAAGGCCTTCATTGTCTCATTAGTTTGATTCTCCACCTCATTTGTATAACATTTGAATCACTCAAATACTTTAGATTTTACAAGAAATTAAATAGACATGGTCTAATGGTGTGAAATCATCAATGAACGTAATGAAATACGAAGTTTCATGTCTAGCCTTCATATTCATTAGACCACGAATGTCCAAATGGACTAAATACAATGAAAATTCAGCCCGTATGGTTTTTCTAAATGGTTTTCTCATCCTTTTGCTAGTAAGACAATATTCACACATTGGTAAATTAACTTTTGTGAGTGAATCTAATGGTTTTACTCTCACTAGTTGATTCATCCTATTTTACCTTATGTGATCAACTCTAGCATACTATGTCCCATCATCAACATTTACAAAATGATGAAACTATTTACAAACTGTCTAAAACCAATATACATGTCATTCAAGAACAAATCAACCCCATCTCTCAGAAGGTTCAAAACACAACCAAGTTTCAAATGAACAAGAACAAAAAAGGTTTCGTTGAATTTTTGGTAGGTAGAGAATATCACGCAAAATGAGAGTTCGATTACCTTGTAACTGCAGTTTACAAGTACCAATTCTTCTAACGTACACTCTTGCATTGTTCTCCACATTAATCTATCTCCTACCAAAAGGCACTCGATGAAAAAATTTATAAATATCTCTTAGTCTGTTCTTATATCCGGAGTTATTCTTTTGTGATCCGTCTTTAGTCTCCTTTCCTTTCTTGCTTTCATTCTAGTTCCTTTCACACTTAGAGTCTAAAACTCTCTGAGAACTAGACTCTATAAAAAAAAGCATCAGTTATGGATCTTCAGCATCAAGCTGCTCATCCTCAAGCTCAACATGGAAAACATCTGAGAAAGTCTTCACATTGTTATTGTAAATTAAACTAATTTTTTTGTGCTTCCACTTAGCAAGAAGGGATCGAATCAAAATTTGAACTTGCTATTTATTGGAGAGAAAATGATTAGCTGACTTTCACTCTCTAATCATGTTAGACATGACCTTTAAAAGCTATTTGATACAGTGGCCACTTCACTTTTTGTTGGTATCAAACTTTATAATCAACTATCTAAGATGAGTCACACTGATACGTTCCTATTTCTCTTTGAGGTACAACCAAATATCATGATCAGTCACATATTGCTCACTCTTGGACATCATGCTGTCATCAATTACAAAACTAACCAGGATTGTTTGAACAATAGAATCTATACTTTTTTACACCTAGTTAGCATCTTGTTCTCTCATCTACGGGACAGTATTGCCTACACCAAGGTTCTACATGATAGGTCTGATACCTTTCAAGGTATCTTATTCTTTCAACACATATCACATTTTATGGCGCTATATCTCATGATCGTCGCTATTTAATTTTTTACCCCAATTTAAACCCTTAATAATGGACTTCTATGTTATGGTTTGGATTTCAAGAGGGTGGTCATATGTACTAATACTCATATCTTACATACAATTTTGTATTTTAAATTAATATTCTTGACAGGTCAACATCAGATATAGAATCGAAAGTTTACTAGGTTTTTAATCATTTTCAATGGTCCTAATGTATTACCTTCACAAATTTAATTTAAAATTACAAATTCTATAAATTTTAAGTGAAAATTATACAAATACTTTCAATCTAAAACATTTCACTTAAATACACAAAATATTTAAATAATTTTGTAATTTTAGATGAGAATTGCTTAAATTCTCCTAATAAAAAATTTTCATTTAAATACACAAAATATTTAAATAACATTTCAATTTTAGATGAGAATTACTCAAATTTTACCAATTCAAAATTTTATTCAAGAGACCCTAATCTTCTTTTGTATACATGATCATCAAATAATGAATATAGCTGACATATATTTGAAAGAAATTTTACATTAAAATTTTAAAAGTTCATCTATTACATGATCACGATCTTAGCAAGCAGCCATTAAATGCAAAAGAAAACATGTAAATGATTTATCTCATTCAAAACAAATCCATTTGAGATACCATATTTATAATTCCCTTAAATACTTTATCCTTAAGAGTAAATCTCCTTACAGCATATGAGGAGGTATTTATATTTTGGGATAACATTTTCTTCATTTGGGTCTCTATGTTATGATATTCTCACTTTTCTATTAGTAATGACCTCACCTTGTCAGGCATCATGTGCCCGTTCTCAACAAGCAACTTATCAATCACGTTAGTCTAATAAGGAGGCAGGGAATTTCTCAATATATACATGTCATCCCCCCAAAAGGCATGACCTTATTGAATAAGTTCCAAACGTTTCTATTCCATGATCTCCAAATAATCTAGTAAAGAATGAGATTGGTCTATTTTGTACGTTAACATTTGATTCAACCTCATCAAATGCTCTGGAGTTCTTAAATCTTTTTCCTTCTCTCAAAGGCCGGAAATTCTTTAAAAATACATCCGATTATCATAATTTTTCTGAAAATGGAATAATATTATATTAGATATGCAGCCAACCATAATATTATAATAAACCTCAAAAATATTTGTTTCGAATAATAATCTCACTTTTCAAATAATTTTATATTAAAAATAAATTTTTCCCACGTAAAAAAATAAGCGTAAAATCAAAAAAATGTAAATAATTTACACTTGGATAGCCAAAATTAAGAAAACAATTTATTAGTCCCATAAAAATATTTTAGAATTTTTTGGATAGTAAAATGATTTTTCTGTAATTTTTAAATAATTTATTGATTTAAAAATCAATAAAAATATAATTTTAACTCTGAAAATAAATTAAAAATCATAAAAATCTAAATAAGTAAAATATTTATTCTAATGAAAATTTCATCCAAAATAGGCTCTACACGTGCCCCCATGCACTACTGTGGGTGGCTATGCAAAAAATAAAAGAGAAGTGACTTCCTCACGTGCTGGCAGTGGTGTGTGAGGCATATGTGCTGCCTTCCCAATGGCTCAAAGTCACCAGATTCTGGCTATCTCTCATCTTCGATATTCCTGAGTTCAATGGTAGTCTCAGGTTTTCAATCGGAGGTCTCTAGCCTTGGGGATGGACTTCACATGCCTTTATCGAGAGTGCAAATGACCATTTTACTGTTCATTATCTTCTTCATTTTTCTACAATTTGATCTAAATTTTGAATGATCACGTCTCTTTCAATTTTTAACCAATTTTCATGATCTTTATGCAGTTGGAAAATATTTTTTAAGAGAAATCTAACCATATAAATTTCATATTACGAAACATAGTATTTTAAAAAATACGAGTATATTAAATTTCGACTAGAGTTTGATATATCTCATAATGTATTCATTGGATGTATACCAAATTTTGCATATTTAATCCTTATATCATAAGTATGCTACTATGTTAAATTGAGAGTATTTTGTTAATTCTACTACAAGATGCCATTAATGAACCTTTAATATTATTCATGACATTTTTATATATATATTTTTAAATACCCAAATGAGACAAGAAACAATCCATACATGCTCTGATACTATTGAAGGTTTTCATACAAACTAACAAATATTTTTTCATGCAAAAATTCTCAAATCTACATTGGGTTACAATCATTTATCTTTTTTCCGACGATTACGTATCCTAAATTTACAAAATATCATGAAATTGAATCACCTTCTGTTTTTCACAATCCAAATGCCATGGTGAAGAATGATCACCAAACTTCAAGCCTTGTCTTTGTACCTTCTTTCACACCAAAAAAAAAAAATGGCTTTTTCTCATTTTCTTTTCCTCTTTACTTTCATATACGTGCATAACCAGAGAGAAGAAGAAAGTTCCTTCTTTTTTTTTTTTTTTTAAATGAGAGAGGGAGTTAAAGGAGTTTAAGGGGGTGGTTACCAAAAAACCACTTCTCTTATTTGAACTCTTTATTCAAAATTTAGTTAAAGGGGCGGGTCTACCCTCATGACAGACCCGGACCCCATCTTTCCCACAACCTCATTCATGCCCCCATTTTTTATTTCATGTTTCCCTTCAATGATTTTCCTTGAGATGAAAGTAAAAAGTAAAACCAATGTTAGTGTAAATATAAATGATCTAACATATTCAATTGAAAGGTTAAATTTCTTAACAAATGTATTTATTATATTTTTAATAAGTTTTTTTTAATGATTAATGGTTGATTTTATTTTATTTTTTCAAACTTTTGCTATGCAAATGATGACAATAACAACAACAATTACAACTAATGCAAAGTCACCCTAAAAATGGGCAACGTTGGAATTAAAAATATCATGTGCTCACATTTTAAGTTGAGGGTCGCAAGAAAACCATGCTCCAATGCTACCAGGGAATCATCACCCTAAATTGTTGTAGACCGTAGAGTGGCATGTGAGGCTGCACCGTTCAGTGCATTGGTCGCAAGAAAAAACCAAAAGCAATTTTGTGCAAACTGCAGTATCCATTTTTCTTTAGTGAGTCTCATACGCTGCCTCTATATATCTTCAGGGAACCACGATTCAATTTTTCTTCACCTTGGCAGCACTTCTCCGGGAATGTTTAGGATTTCCTAACAATCATATGAATAAGGATAAAATGTTTTGTGATTGAGAAGAAAGGGAAAAGCAAGGAGTTGCATAGCGTGTTGAAAACTGAGGCAGTGCCCTTGGAAGGGCCGAATTGCTTCCAATTTTTTATATTTTTATTTTATTTTTATTTTTTAGTACTTGTCAATCGATGTCCGGAGTTTCGATTAATCCGATTTGAGTATTATCAAGTTCAAAACTCTCCCAATATAATTTTTTCTATTCCCAAATTTCGAATCCAAAATTTATTTAAGAGATTTGATTCCCTTTTCTATTAAATCGACTATTCATTGGTAAATTGCTTCAAAATATCATAAGTGGAATATGTTATCATAGCAGGATCATATTTTTGTTGGTTATCCCTTTTAAGTCCTAAAACTATTACAAAGCACTTTTGTTGGAAAATTTCACATTGCTATGAGTCAGATAATAATTTGGATGAGCCAATGCATTAATGAATCAAGTTTGGCTTAAAAACTTTTGTAATCAACTTCCAAGTACAAACCCGTAGCCAAACCCTTTTGAAGATATTCTGACCTTCAGAGAAAATTTCATCAAAAGCAGTAAGAGCTTTTAGTTAAATCCTTTTCTCACAACAATGGTGCATTATATCTCGATTGTCAGCTTTTTCATTCATCAACCCAAATACCTATTTGTTGCCCACAGCCAACCTACCCTTCGGCAATTCCACCGACTCATAGGTGTGGTTTTCATTCAACGATTGCATCTTATCTTGCATGGTTTTAGCCCACTCATTCTTATGCACATGATGCATTTCCTCTTTGAAGCCTTCTAGCTCCCCCTTATCACTCATTAACACACACTCATATGTAAGGTATCTCGTATAAAGTTCTCTTTGTGGTAGAAACTACAATCCAAGGCTCTGTAGGTGGATTTCGAACATATAGAACATTGCTATGAGGAGGAACAAAAAGCACATCATCACCCGCATGCTCATCATGAGAAGGAACACTCTCCTCAATACTCATTGATTGCCTAAGTTATTTGTTGCTTCAGATTGGCATGCTTCTAGTAACTTAGCTTTAAACGTCTAATGCTTCGCTTATTAGCTGCTTCGCATTGTCTTCTTTCTAGCAACATGAATTTTACTATACTTCATGAATGAGAGCAACTTGGCCCCTTTAAGGAAGCATTACACATAATCATTGTTTGAAATGATCCTCATAACGAGAGAAGGCATTATACATTTTGCTATTTTGAATATCAATGTTTGAATTTACTTTAGTAGCTAGTAAATTTTTATTTTTTTTTAAGAAAATACATGCAATGATACAGATTTACATCATGCGTTATTTTTTGTATCGATGTTTTTTGTTGTAATTTAATTAATATCTTTTTTCTGCGTGATAATATATTTATAAATGCTATATTGGGATGGTCCATGCGTATTATTTGTGCAATTTATAATATTAGTTTAAATATAAGCAACTAGAATACCAAGTCAAAGAAATACCCTAAAAATATTTATTTTATCTTTTTTGTGTTAATATATATATATAATTTTTTACTAGGTTAATCACTACATAATGATGTAATAACTGAAACCAAATTTGCCTTTAACTTCTTTTTTTTTTTTTTTTCGATGCCCTGGACTTAATCCAATGCCTAGTATCCAGAGTTTTGCTTCGACAAATCTAGACTGAGCCGTAGTTGGATGCTTATTCGGAGGTGACTCTCTCAACATCATTTTTGTCACTCTCAAGATTCGAATCCGAACATTAGTGTGAGATTTTACTGTCCTTCCTACTAGATTAACGAATCATCGGTAAATATGCCTTTAACTTCAAACAAAACATGTGTACTTACATGCCTTTATGCCTTTGTAAAAAGGGGAGTAAGATTGCGACCTAAATTGTTGCATTCTGAATTCAATGTGTGATGCTCAAAATTTGAGGTGCAGAAATAGTGCTTTTTACATCAAATATCTCTTTAATCTAGCACTTTTCTTCTCTATATTTCTCTCTGTTTTCTTTAGGGATAAGTATTCGGTTAAAACATAATCAAAATAATCAAAATTACAATAATTGATTTAATTTAGTTATGTAATTTTTATAACCATAATCTAATCAAATAGACTAAAAATCATAAATTTGTTTCATCGAATTAGGTGATTATTTCGATTCGATTATACAAATTTATTAAATTATTAAAATCTATACAAAAGAAAATAAGTTATAACAAATTTTAATAAATATGCTATATGTGCATAGTTTACATAAAAGTTTTTAATTCCAACATGACAATAAAACAATATGAGAAAGAAATCGATTGCAACAAAGATAAAAAAAAAAAGAAAAAGAAAATTAAATTTACTACCCCATACATTATCAGAGAAGACTGAAATCAAAATGTTACGTGCCAAAGATTGGAGAGAAGGAGGCAAAATTAGAGAAGTTACTTATAATACAGTGGTATAACCAGTTAATCATATGTATCTGTGTCAAAACAATCCATGAGAATTAATAAATAAAGAAAGTATTCAAAATAAGATAGTTGTCTTTACTTCTAAAATCTGTTATGATGTTGTACAAAAGAGCAGAGTAAGAGCAAAATCAGAGCATAAAAGTAGCAAAGAGGAAGGAAAAAGGAGTGAAATAGAAGAAAAGGGAGTGGTGTGAGTGAGAGTCTCAAATTTAGCAGTGAAGAAGGTTTAAATTGGATTGAACATTGAAAATTTCAAACTAGAAAGGTAGCAGCTAAAAGTCATCATTAATTGTATACTTTCCACTATATTAGTTTTAATTTTTTTAGATTTTATTCTTTTAAAATTTTTTATTAATTATAATATTTTATTCTTTTAAATTTTAATTATAACTTTATAATAATATTTATATGAATAAAAATTATCTAAATATGTATAATATTTTTAATTAGTTCAATTTGATCGAAATAAAATTTACTAAAACTGATAACTATTCAAATAAATTAAATTAAAGTTTCAAAACTAAGGGACCGTTTGAGATTCCTTAAAAAAACTACTTATAAGCAGTTAGTAATTATAAACAGCTTTTTAGCTTATAAGTCTATTTTAACTTTTTTTAAAAAATAAATTATTATCTGTTTAGATAAATGTTACTTAAAAGTAATTAACTGTTTGGTCAAAGTAGTTTATATTAATTGTGCTTATAAACACCAAAATAAAAAAGCTGATGGGAACAGTTTATTGTTTTTTTGGCTTATAAACATTATTTTGGTTTATAAATTTTAGTTACCAAATAGTTAAAATTTTAATTTTGGCTTATAAGCTGGTTTGACCAACTTATAAACAATCCCAAACACTCTCTAAATCGAATATCTAATAAATCACGTAAAATGTAAAAACCGATTTGAAAAAAGAAACAATTTTTTCGATTTTAACCGAATAGTGCTCTCCGCTAGTTATCTCCTCTCTTCCGCTTTGTCTCTTTTGCTCTCTATATTCATGTACCTCTCTCTATGTCTCTCCTCCACTTTTTCTCTTTATCAAACGCAAACAAGAAATCAATTTTTGTGTTTCTTCCTCATCCAAAATCCTATGTCTTTATGTAACAACTCAGTTTATGAGAGTATAAAAATCACAACAGACATCATACAAGTCGTAAGAAAAGGAAAATATTATTTTATATTAGATTTAAAAGGTTTCACGAGATTGAACGTCTCTCCAAAAGGTTGACTAAATATGACAATATCTGACTCTAAATTCAGAAAGTTCTTTGGTTCAAAAGGGTGTTGAGAGACATCATATTACCACAAAAGTGTCTCTTGACCAAAGGTAATTCTCCGCCATATATATAAATTTTCTAAATTGGGCCTACTAGTACATCTCTTCACTTCTCATCTTAGTGTTCATAACATCTTCATCTCCTAGGGAAGAAGAAGCAGGGAAAGAAAATTATAAGTTATGAGAATTCAACAAACATTAATTAATGCCAAACACAATTTTAATTAAATGAAATGAAATCTAGTATTGTTTGTGCTTGTAAATGTTAATGAGCAAATAAATGAATGTGTGAGAGAGATGAAACAGAGAGAGAGAGAGAAAGAAAGAGGCAGCAATGTGGTTAGGAAAACAATCTAGCCACACCAACACCCTTATGTAACTTTATAAGGAACCTTCACGCAACGCCTCATTCATGCCCCCATTTCTGTTTCATGTTTCCCTTCAATGATTTTCCTCGAGATGAAAATGAAAAGTAAAACCAATTTTAGTGTAAATATAAATGATCTAACTAATACAAATGGATAGTTGTTACTCTAGCAACAAATCTAATCCTAACTCAATTTCCTACCTCATGCCTGTCTATCTGAATCTGATCACCAGATTTTGACAAGGCCATTCTACCCAAAAATGTATTCCTGACTCAAAAAATTAAAAACCAAAAATACAATAATTCCCCTTGTCTGTTAAGTTCGTCTTAATCTGAATTCATGAGGAGAGGACACTAAATTGTCTGAGACAGAGGTCAGCTAGCCTCAGTGCTTCAGAATATGGAGACTACAGAGGCAGAGTTTAAACAATGGACGTGGCTAAGTTTTCTACCAGGTCAAAGTTGAACGCCGAATGAAATCATGCAAGGAAGCTACATAACTCCAGAAACTATTTTTCATCAAACAGCAAAATTCATCTCCTTAATATGGTCTATTGAGAACTTGAGATTGAAAGGCTACTAGACAAAAATCAATCCCAAGGTTCAGAACAGCTCTAGTATGCTCAAGCAAGTTAGAAAAACAAGCTCCAGCCAGGCTTCATATACAATCAGGCTGTATGTACGTACATATGTATGTATGAGATGAGCTAAACACTGGCAGGAGATGTTAGGCATGTGCAAATCCTAATTACATTTCCAAAATGAAAGTTACCTGAAACCCTTTATATTTGATGAGCTCTTTAATTCGATCCACTACAAATAACTAGGAATCCTTATCAAAGTCTCCTAGATCTCCTGTGTGCACCCATCCTTGTTTATCTATAGTCAGCTTTGTAGCCTATGGATTGTTGAAGTGCCCAGAAAAAGAAAATTCAAGAAGCCCCAGCAACACAAGTAACATGACTTAGACAACTCATACCTAGATTTGTTTTTTTTGTTCTTTTTTTTTTACCTGACAAATTTCTTAAATTACTATGGCCTATCTATACTCACCGAGTAAAGCGATAAAAAGGCCTTAGAGAGTTTTTAGGGTCTATAGAGAGTGCCTGTAGAGAGTTTTTAGAGTCAAACAAGATAGTGGAGTAGTTGGTGAAGAATTAATTATATGCAAGCAACATTTTCCTTACATGCCAGTTTTACTCCGAAGAGACCAGCGCCTGTCACCATAATCTTCTGATAGGACCTTTTGGAGGTTATCTGCATGAAACAATTTGGCAGAAGATTTAATCCACTCTGAGGTATCAGCATAAAAAATGATAAATGGAAAGGAAAGTTACAAGAAAAATGCTTCATTTCCGGGCTTGTGATTACCAACATATAGATCCCTCCAGGTTTAAGAAACCTGTAAACAAGAGATGAGTAACTTAGTGCACTTTAGAGGCTTTGGATAAAATGAGAAACTTCCAATAAAGCAACACATAACGTAGCTCTAAAACAAATATAACACCCCCAGCCAGCTTACTTTCCCAGACATTCCCGAAGCTGAAGAGTTTGTCAAGTGACCACATAACCCAATAAGCAACCAAGGATAGTACAAACAATTACATTCACAGGGATAAACCACCATAATGTAAAGTTCTTGAGAGTAGACCAAGGTGGGTAAAGGTCATGCAGGGTAAGAACAAGGCAAAAATAAGCTTGCTTAGGAGCTTAAAAGTTGATTTGGGGATAATTTGGGTTTTGGGATGGGGAAGAGCTAGGCCTATAACAGTTAGGGGCAAGAGTTTTATCAAAGGCCCAACTGCAGTCAACAAATCTTCACCCCTTGACTTCATGCTATTATGAATTTGAGAAATAGAGTTTTATCATTAATTGTTTACCGAATTGAGAAGATCCCTTTTATCATATCCCAACCCAAGATGGTAACCTAAAAGAAATTTCAAACAGCTTCCCCAAAGCCAACAAACAAACTCCAACTTCTATTTAAACGCAAAACCCCAATTCAAAATAGTGCAACAAGTGTAAATTAAGTACACAGATCTTCAATTTCACTTAAATTCAACAAAACCCAAATCTTTGAAATCCAAATTCGACAAAATCTAGAGCCAACTGATTACACAAAGTCAACAAATAGGTAGAAAGAAAATCTTATAGAGATGCAGAAACTGGAATTAATTTCCTTTACCAAAACTCTTCAGCTTCATCTACAATAAGCCAATTTGGGGCCTTCTTCCTCTCTAAAATCACAGTACTGAAATCTCTCTTGGTCCCCTTTTTGCAAAATTACCACAATCAGTCAAAAAAAAGACAAAAGAAAAAAATAGGGCCTTAGAAATTAGGGTTTGGCATAACAAATTAGGGTTTGTGGAGAGAAGATCGAGAGGGACTAATGAATCGGAGGACTCTGCTTGATTGTTCGAGAGAGAGAGAGAGAGAGAGAGTCGAACTTGAACTGAGGGTCGACGGTGACGGCGACGGGGACAGGGTCGATTTCCCTTTTGACGAGAGGCGGCAACGAACCTCTATACCAGCGAGAAGAGAAGAAGTAGGGAAGGGAGAGAGAGTCGCAGCGAGAAGAGAAGAGGCAGGGAAGGGAGAGAGTGTCGCGAGTGGCAGGGAAGGGAGGGAGAGAGATTTGCGAGAGGCAGGGAAGGGAAAGGGTGTGGGATTGCGAGAGAGACACGAATGGACTCGTTATTTTTTTGTTACCCCGTAACAATTCCGACCGAAAAAAATTCATCGCTAAATTCCATCACTAGTCTCCTAATCCCTCGATAAATAACAATATTTCCCCCATTTACACCGATTAGCGATAAAAATCTTTCCATCCTAATCCGTCATTAAAAATTTTAATAATAATTCTAAAGCATTGTATTGTAATCAATTAGCGATAGATAATCCATCTCAAATTCTATCATTAATTCGTTCCTAATTTATCAAAAAAATATTTCATGAAACGATAATCAGTTTTTTACCATTTGAATTAGCGGCGGTAGCAACGAATTATTTTTATCACTAATTCTGTTATTAAATTCATCGTTAACCTCTTATTAATCTTTTTTTTTTAATTTGTTATGCCTGACGTTAATCAGTCATAATTTTATCACTATTTACGATAAATAAAATTCTATCGTTAATTTTTATGACTAATATCATGTTTTTTTATAGTGATACTAGCAGTGAAAAGCAAGTTAAAAACTATTTTTCATAGAATGTACCAACTTGTAGAATTCATATAAAAAAAAACAACACAATCTACTCAAATTTTAAATTGAAAAATGTGTGAATTGTCCTATAAAAAAATTGTGATTTAATATGCAAAATTAATGAACATAGAATTACAAATGATGCAGAAAAATATCCACAGGACATCATAAGTCATTACAATATGTCACTTATCACATTCTAGGTATCTCAAATTTCATAGTGATTAGATTTTGAAGCAATTTCTTATAAGTGGCGTATGTATGTTAAGTTTGAACAGGTGGCCGTAGATAAATAGTTTCAAGAGTAAAATGACATAAGTTTGTAGTAGTCAATGATTATGATTCCCATAAGGACATAAAATAACTGTTCATTGTTGAACTCACCCAAAACAAAAACAACAGTAACCTTCTTTTCAGCCATCAAACTTCCATTTGGTTCCTGCAATTGTCCAGTTTATCAAGGAAAGACATTAGTAAAAGAAACAAAAGTATCCAAATCACCTGAATTTCTTTAATACATGCAATTGATCCAAGACAAAATTCCTGAACAACTAGACAAACAAAACATGGAAACTATACAGGAGGAGCAACATTGACTGAGACACACTGGCTTGATGAGAATGATAAGTTCTTTTACTTTTATAAAAATGAATCCTTTTTTCTTATCTTTTTTGTTTTTCATTTTTCTTGGGGATGGAAAAGGGGGTGGGAAGTTGAAGTGGCAAGGCCAGGGGCATAAACACTTTTAGAGGATTAAGTGGAATTGCTAGTTGGAACCTATATTTTTATCTGACTAATTACCAACAATGTTGTCCGGTACAAACAAGAAAAGGATTAGTATTTTAGATTTAAAACTAAAGTGCCATTCAAATAATATTTTCCCTTTATAATATGTTATAAAAGCCAATCAAGTTGGGGTAAGGAGGAACAGGAAAAAAAATCCTAATCACCATATCCTCCTTTATTTTTTTGTTTGTCAGTGGGAAGAGGCGCAAGACTCACCATTTTGAAATGATAAAAGCTGGTCCATCATAGTGCAAGATACAATCCATCACAGACTTTCCTAATTTTCTGTAAACAATGAACAGTAGTCAAATAGTTTGAAGGAAAAAGTTACAAGGTTGATAAATCCACCACTTCCACCAAACAAATTTGTAAACTTTATAACAGTGCTCCATCAGTACAGAAATATTGCACTTCAAGGCCAGTAGAGGAGGCACAAGAGTATTTTGGCCTATTTCTTCTCTCTTTTAAAGAAGAATTTACAGAAGAGAGGAGAGATGATAAATTAAATGGAGACAAGGTGTGCTCCCTGAGAAATATGACAGAAAGAACTATTAAAAAATATATATATGACAAGGAAATGAAGAAGAACCAACACTCCAATCTTGATCATCTAGCTATCATATTCAAATATTGAAAGGAAACTCCAAATGAAAGCAAGAAAATCATTTTATACTACAAAAGTTAAATCACAGGGATAGGAGAACATGTTGTGGAAGAAAATAGGCAAGTAGAGGACAAATTGGATCCCTTTTCCGGAAAGCACTTCAATAATCCTATTGTCCTAGGCCAAGAAAGATCAGATAAACTAAGGACATTACTAGAGCAAAAACTCCAACTTCCAAAGAGAAACAACTTCTAGATCAACTTTCTATAAAAACTCATCCTAAATTAGTGAAAATCCTAGATTCAAAAAGAGAGCAAGAAAAAAAATGAAAAAGAAATTCAAAAAATAAAATGAAAACCCTAGATGCAATTCATTTTCCATCAAATCCAGAACTTCAACCAAATTATTAGCCCCATGGACCAAATCATTCAATATCCTACAAAAGAAAACATCTGCAGCCATCATCTCCTGCCACATGGACCAGCCAACCAAACCCACTATCTAACCTTAAATTGCTCGACTATATTTCTCATTCATCCGACAATCAATCCCTCCCTCTCAAAAAAAAGCCCCTCAGCATCCAATTTTATTGTGCAGTAGTCTATCAAAAATTTATTGTATAACTATTGAATATGCATGCCCTGCAACTTCAACTCATATGAAATAGATATATTTTATTTTTGGGATGTCATATACCCCGTATTCTTCTCTCAGTTAGAAGGATTTGCAAACAGTACCATAGTCAAGGTTTATACTCTTAACACCAAATCCCACGAATGTTTTCATCTATGTTGTTGGAGGTGGATCACAACTCCACGGATGTCGACTCCTTGCTGGCTCAAACAGTCATTGTTGACGAGATGTAAGACTTGCAAAAACTACCAGAGTGTGCAGCGGCGGGGGAGATTTCAATACTCAAGTCAAAAAAACGGTTTTCGAATGTAAAAGAAGCAGACTGAGAGTTCAGAGAGAGAAGTTTTCTGTGATTAGAGTGTCCAATGTGTAAGACTAAAGGAGCGTACCTGGTTTGGAGGGTTTTGAGATATCTTATACCTGTGAGAGGCATACGCCGTTGGGGTGCTTCAACTCTACTTTTCTTATCGAACTGATCTGGAAATTTTGAAAATTCAATATTCCGAATTGATTGTGATCTTCATCGTATAGAACTTTCTTTACCTGGAGAGATCCTTTTCTTAACTGAAGGATCCTAAAGATGCCGTACATAGGCGGGATACCAAAGGCGTAGGGTGTTTTGACCTTCCTTTAGCATCGTTAGAACTGCTGGCTATCGATCAGCCATTTGGCCAATGAAAGGTCTTTAGTACTTGTTCATTTAATAGACAAGTGATTGTATACCTGATTGAGGAGGTTACTTTCATTCGGTAAACGGGGCGACTGAACTCCTATCGTTCGGGAGATTTAGGCAACTAATGCCCTTCGGTAGATTGTTATAGAAAATAGTTGAACTAAGACGACAGTTGTCCTTGTGGGCCTCCTACGTGGGCCCTATTGGCGCTGATCCTTCCGAATTAGGCCTAGGGTTATGTCCCATCATTTGCCATCAACTCATGACCTTCTTGGTAAAGAGACACCATGAGTAATGATTATTGAAAAAGGCACAAAGCTTTTTAGCGTGACTTTTGTTGCTTCGGTTTTCGAGAATCGTCTTCTGCACGCTTTATAAAGATTCTCGTTCGTGAGAGAATTACATATCCCAACATCTTCTTCGAAAAACTTTTTTCTGCAGACAAAATATTGAAAGATTCTTCCTCGTCGTAAGGTGTAGACAACATACGGAGTACAATGACTGAAGAGGAACTGATGGAAGTCCAAAGGGACATGTCGCTCGGAAGCGACTTCGAACTAGTATTACCCGGTGAAGGGGACAGAGCGAATCATGCCCCTGAGGGTTGCGTCCTAGTGTATAAACAGTGTGTAGAGTATGGTTTGAAGATCCCATACATGGGCCTGCTCACGGAGGTTTTGAGATATTGGAATATCCACCCTTCGTTGCTTGTCCCGAGCGCTTGGTGATTTGTGATTGCCCTAATTTCCCTACTAGGGTTTTTTCATGTTCGCTTGGATTTGGAGATTTTGGGGGCTCTTTTTTCCTTGGTGCGGTGCAGTACCAAAGGTTCTACTCATGGCTGATATAAACTCCAAACCCATCGGGAATCTCGCTAGAGGTTCTTCTATAGTTAATCTTAGGACAAACGTTGGATGCATAAATTCTTCTTCGGAGGTTTCTGAATAAATACCTTCTTCCAATGCTTCAGGATGCTAATCAAATTCCCTTCCTGAACATGAAGATCCCAGATCTCCTTCGTCATTCTTGTCTTCTGCGATTTGTTAGCCGCTACTATGAGACTACCCATTAGAGCATTTGGGTAGATTTTTTATAGAAGATCAGAGTTGCTGTTGTTTGGCTTGCTGGTGGATGAAGCGAGGTAGATCACCAAGCCTCTCTTATTTGAGTAATAGAGGAAGGAGTTGGTCGATTTTGTGTCATCTGTAAATGCTTCCCTTCTTGAGGAGGTCTCTATCAAGTGGGAAGTGCGACCGAACGCGAAGAGGAAGGTAGCTGATATCTCCCCTGAGATCCGACCAAAAAAAAAAGGGGTTCGATCGTCTGGCCTACTTGCTAGCGAAGAGGAGCTGACAGAAACTGGAGAACCTGAGCCTCCTTGAGAACATTCTGAAACAAGAGAGAGCTAGCCGATCGGCCATCCGATGATCGTTGGTGCACCCCTCAGAGACGGGGAGAGGGATGCTCCGGACGAGGAACTCCTTGAGGCAACTGGGAGCGCTCTGGCTCCGGATCCACAGCGGCAGGAAGAGACCCCATTGACATACGCTTCTACTCTTGCTTTGGGAGAGGCATCTGATTGGTCTCCCCAGTCATCTCAATGTCTTCTACAAGACGTAGAGGAGGAGGTTGGCGTTCCATCCCCTATTTTGATTGAGTCGCTCGACGGAGGAGAGGATGATTTTGAAGAAGGATCAGTAGCGGTCTGTGTGGGGCGCCGTTTGTATAACTTCATTGATTCGCAGAGGCACTACAGGTG
The DNA here is from genome assembly GCA_037126225.1 of Dillenia turbinata. Lineage (NCBI taxonomy): Eukaryota > Viridiplantae > Streptophyta > Magnoliopsida > Dilleniales > Dilleniaceae > Dillenia > Dillenia turbinata. The sequence continues at coordinate 24,638,977 of JBAMMX010000020.1, read as the reverse complement.
GCCAAACGGTTTGAATTTCCCCCGAAACTCTCCCTCCAGACAATGTCTCCGGATCACGTTGCTAAGGTTATTCACTATATTTGCCTTATGGTAAGCATTTTCCATGATCGGAGTATATCCAAATTTGTTATTATATGATTCTGATTGTCAATTGTATTCCTTCCCAGACTACGGCCTTAACCGAACTCCAAAGAAAACGAAGGAAAGAGCATGATGGGCAAGTTATCCGTTTGAGTAACCAAATGCTAGCACTGAAGGACACTCTGGAAAATTAAGGAAAAGACACTGAAGAGGAGAAAGATAGGCAGATTGAACGTCTTCAGGTGGACTTAACTTTGACTCAAGAGCGTTGTGAAAGGTTGGAGTCCGAGGCACGCGTACGGGAAGCTAAATTAGTGGCCGCTGAAACGTTAGTTCATCTTCGGGAGGAGTCCCTTCAAAGTGCCAAATGGGAGATGGTTGACCTCAAGGCATCTTTTGTAATCAAGTAAGGAGTAAACCTTAATATAAATCTTAAGTGAATATTACCTTTAGCCAACGAAAACAAGCCACCGAGAATCATAGAACCGATCGGTATCCTATTGGGGCTATTGACCACTGAGCGGAGAATAGAGCATTGCTTTGAGTTAACCAAGTGCTGAATACCAAGTAGTCCCTCGAGTTAATTAGGCTGCCACTAAGAAGAGTTAATCGACTGAAACCAAGAAAATGTGTTGTACTTACCCTTTTGAGATATAAACTCTGTAATTTAGACTTTGTCTGTGGACCCAAGAGAGCCCAAGTATCAAAAATGGGCTTTAAGGTCATGTCCCATTATTTGCCCCCTACTCTTAAAGTCATTCGAACAGATGGCTTGAGGAGTGAGTCAGAAGGATGTTGCTTAATAGATGTATGGGGATATCAATAATAGTAAATTCTGAATAAATGAACTTCAATCGAATTCGATGTGGGAAGTTGAAAATTTCAGCTCTTCATTTATTGTGCATATTTTTCATTGAGGCGTTTTAGTTGCCAAGATCCACATTGATTGTGCTTTTACCTGCTATAAATAGGAGAGGATTCCTTGGCATTGAGTCACACTAAATGGTCTCTGCTAGTACACCTTTTCTTTCCACCATAGTATTGTGAATCTTTAGAGCGTGTGTGCTTTTGGAAAGATTGCATAAAGATAAGTTTTAAGCCACAAAACTATGATATTTAGGATGTTTCCACCAATGCGAGGTTCCATCATATTCAAAATGCTGATGTAAGGTTCGATCATATTTAGAATTGCTAATGTAAGGTTTTATCATATCGTGATGGAATTCGTCGAGGTTCACAGATTCTCTCTTTGGGTACAGAGAGACTTTAGCTCTCAACGGAGGCTTTCATACAAGGTCAAAATTGCCATCCTACAGATAGGTGTAGCCGAGGTTGTTGAAGATGCTTCTTTAGCACTCCATCGGATTTGGTGGAGAGGTGGTTAGTGGCTTGATGTGCCTTTTCTGTCTCTTTTGGCTATCTCATACCCTCCTTAACTCCTTCCCTCTCTCGCAAGGTCAAAATCATCACCCTATTGATAGGTGTAGCCGAGGTTGTTGAAGATACTTCTTTAGCACTCCAACGGATCGGGTGGAGAGGAGGTAGAGAGGTGGTTGGTGGCTTGATGTGCCTTTTCTGTCTCTTTTGGCCATCTCATACCCTCCTTAACTCCTTCCTTAGTCTTCTTGTCCTAGTTTAGCTGTAGAGAATTTTGAAATTCTTTCTTCCGTCTTCTCTTTTATTGTTTTTGTACTCTGTAGCTGTCTTGTATGATATCTCTTTTGCTTTGTATAGGATTTTCTTAATGTTCCCGTTGAATGTTGAGTTTTACCTTATGCTTAATGGATTGTATCTGCTTGAACAGGGGCTGATTGTTAATTGCCTTTAATTGTTCCTTTGGTAAAATTTAATCATTTGTCCCTGGTTGCGTTCATCGATTGACTTTAACCAGGAAGAACAATTTGTGCTTACTCAGTCAGGGAGGTATATCCTGCTTCTTCATTCATTAAAGACTAAACGATGGGATGGGCTATGCCTACCTGGTATGCTTCGTTTGTTAGAGATTATATTAAGAATCAAGCGATAGGATGAGCCGAGTTTACCAGTTGGGGAGTCTTATCCCTTATTGACTACAAGTTATGACATGTTTGTTAAATAACACGTTAGAAATCAACCGATAGGATGGACCGTGTCTGCCAGTTGGTGAGTCTTATCTCTTATTGATGACATGTTATGCTATGTTTGTTAAATAACACGTTAGAAATCAACCAATAGGATAGACCATATTCACCTGCTTAGGAGTCTCATTCCTTATTGGCGGTACACTACGCTCATTAAGTAACATGTTAGAAATCAATCGATAGGATGGGTTGTGCCTACTCGCCTGGGAGTCTCATCTCTTATCGATGGCACGCTACGCTCGTTAAGTAACATGTTAGAAATCAACTGATAGGATGGGTCATGCCAACCTACTTAGGAGTCTCATCCCTTATTGGTGGCATGCTACACTTGTTAAGTAACATGTTAGAAATCAACCGATAGGATGAGTTGTGCCTACTTGCCTTGGAGTCTCGTCTCTTATTAGCGGTACGCTACGTTCATTAAGTAATCAACCAAGAGGTAAAATAGTAGAGCAAAATGGAAGGGTATAAAGATCTTACTAAGGGGAACTCACCTACTCAAGGAGGCATCAAGATCTTACTGATAGTAGATGTGTAGGTTCTTCGAGTTCCAAGTTCTGGGTACAATTGAGCCGTCTAAGTTATTGAGATGATAAGTCTTTGGAACTACTGAGTGTAATTGATAAGGACCATTCCAAGTGCTAGCTTGCCCCCCCAGTTGTGGTTGACCGGTAGCCTCTATTTTTCTCAGGACTAGATCGCCTGGTCTGAATACCTTGTTTCTAACCTGTCTGTTATAGTATTGAGCCATCTGCTTTGATATGCTACCATTCGAGTAGATGTAGTCTCCCACAGCTCGGGAAATAGGTCAACCACTCCCATAAAGTAGGTCCATTTCGTGCAACATCATATTGGTTTACTCGGAGTGAACAAACTCCTATTTCTATGGGTATGATAGCTTCAATCCGTATGTTAATTTGAATGGTGTCTCCTTGGTTGCTTATTAAGGCATAATACAGTAGGCCCAAAGAATACCATATAATTCATCTGTCCATCATCCTTTAGTTTCATTTAGTGCCATTTTCAGTCCCTGTAGTATCATCCTATTTGTTATCTCCACTAGACTATTGGTTTGTGGGTGGGCTATGGACGTGAAACGATGTTGAATCTCAAGCTTGTCATAAAACTCTCAAAAACTCTTATTGTCGTATTGTTTTTTATTGTCGATAACAAGGATATGTGGTATGCCAAATCTAGTGACGATATGAGTCCACACAAATGCTTGAACTTTTGCAGCTGCTATCTAGGCCAAGGGTTCGGCTTCTATCCATTTGGCGAAGTAATTGATCGCCACGATAAGAAACTCTCATTGTCAATGGTAGGTAGGAACGATCTAAGGATATTTATTCTCCATTGGGCGAATGGCCAGGGACTCGCTATTAGACTGAGCTCAGTAGAGGGTGATCGGGGAACCGAGGAGAAATGTTGGCATTTATCACATTTTGATGTAATCATTAGAGTTAGTCTTTATGGTTGGCTAATAGTACCCTTGACATAAAGCCTTGTTGATTAGATTTCGAGCACTCAAGTGATTGCCACATATTCATTCGTGAATTTCTCGAAGGATATAGCCTCCTTCCCTGGGGGTCAAACACCTCAGATATAGATGAGTTAAAGACTTCTTATATAAGTCCCTGTTGATGATTGCATAGCAAATGACTTTTCATTTCAGCATAGCTGCATCCATTGAAGATTCCAACAAACGATCACGCTTCAAATAGGCTTCTATTGGAGCCTTGTTCGGGTTTATCAATGCTAGAACATGGTATACTCTTGATGTAGACCGTTCGACTAGTTGCGATTGAATCTGAGCTGGCTAGTTTAGAGAGCATGTCGGCTCACGCATTCTATGATCAAGAAACTTGTTGCATATCCACTTTGTCTAACTTGCTCATTGTTTTACGCAGTTTGATTAAGTACTTACCATAGTTGGGTCCTTAGTCTCTTAAGCTCCTTCGATTTGCTTGACAACCAATTGGCTATCGGTGAATACTCGAACACTCCAAGCTCCCATAGATATTGCGATTAGTAATCTCGCCAGCAAGGTTTTGTACTCAGCTTGATTATTTGTGGCTCTAAAATCGAAGCGAAGAGTGTACTCCCCTTTGAAACCATCAGGGCCTATCAATATAAGTCCGTACGACTTCTTGAGGAATTCGACGAACCATTAACATATAGTGTCCAATCTGGAAATGACTACTATGGTGCATTCGAGGACGAAGTCTGTGAGAGCCTGACCTTTGATTGCTAGTCTCGGTTAATACTGAATATTGAATTCACCTAGCTCTATACTCCACTTGATGAGACGGCCAGAAGTGTCCCTTTTTTGGAGGATCTATTACAGTGGCTGGTTAGTGAGTATCATGATAGTGTGGGCCTGAAAATACGGCCAAAGGCACCTGGTGGAGATCACAAGAGTATAAGCGATCACAAGAGCATAAACGATCTTTTGAATTAGCCGGTAGTTGATTTCTGATTCTAAGAGTACTTAACCAATGTAGTAGACCCTGGAAGGTAGATTCCTATCTCATGAGAGTAAAACAGAGTGTTCGATTAGAGATTGTGAGGTATAGACAAAATTTCTCATCGGCGATAGGACGAAAGAGCAACAGGGGTGACATGAGATACTTTTTGAATTGTTCAAAGGCTACCTGACAATCAGACATCCAAGTGAATTTTTGAGATTTCTTCAGAGCATCGAAGTAGGGCCTGTACCTCTCTCCTACTTTTGACTTGAACCAACCTATGGCCACTATTCTATTATGAGGCACTGCACCTCCTTCAGTGTTCTGGGTAGTGCCATGTCTAATATGGCCTATATTTTTTCAGGATTTGTCTTGATTCCTTGGCTAGTAATCATGAAGCCCAAGAATTTTCTTAATGTAATCCCGAAGGTGCACTTCATTGGGTTCAGTCGCATGTTGTAACGTTCTATCATTTAAAAGGTTTCTTTAAGGTTCATAACATGGGCCTCTAGGCTAGCACTCTTAACCAGCATGTTGTCAACGTATACTTCTATGTTCTTGCTGAGTTGCTCATTGAAGACATTATCGAGTAGTTGTTGGAAAGTCACCCTAGCATTTTTCAGACCGAACAACATAACCTTGTAGCAGTACGTACCAAACTCAGTGATGAAGTTTGTTTTCTTCTCGTCTTCCAGTGCCATGCATATTTGATATAACCGGTATAAGGATTCATGAAACTCAAGAGTTGGTGACCTGAGGAATTGTTTACCATCCTATCAACGTTAAGAAGTAGGTAACTATCTTTCGAACATGCCTTGTTAAGATCTGTAAAGTCCACACACATTCTCCACGTGCCGTTAGCTTTTTTCACCATGACCACATTAGCTAGCCACTCAGGGTATTTCACTTTGCGGATGAATTCAATTATTAGGAGATTCTGGACCTCTTCTTATATGGCACGTTGGTGCTCTAGGGTGACCACCCTTTTCTTTTGTTTGGCTGACTTGTAGCCTGTATTAACTGTTAACTTGTGGATTATAACGATGGGTGGATTCGTGGCATATCTTCGAAGGACCAAGCAAAAACTTTTGAGTGTCGGCGTAGGTATTTGACGATTGCTTCCCATAGATATGTCGACAATCTAGCACCGATATAAATGTTTTTACCAGGAACATCTATGAGAGGGACCTCTATCACTTCATCACTAGGCTTCAGCTTGGACATTTGTTTAGTATCATCTCTGAATTCCAGGGTGTCAATTAGGAAGTTTTCTTGTTCTCTCTCAACTGTAAGGAAAACGTGGGGATTAGGATCGCTATTAAGGGTAATGATTCCTAGTGATGTTCTAAACTTGATTTTCATATGTTTAGTACTTAGTAGTGCTTCTAATTCATCAAAGCTTGGACGGCCTAGAATAGCATTATAGGAAAAGAATAGTTTTACCACATGAAAGGTAACTTTAACAATTACATGGTTTGGGGGTGCTCCTGAGGTCACGATGAGGGAGATAGTACCTTCTGGGTGTATGCGTTCGTCTGAAAGTCCTTTGAGAGATCCGATGGAGGGTTAGAGATGAAATGAGTTGAAGCCCATTTGTTACAAGGCGTCTCAAAAGATGAGATCATAATCTGCTCCTTGATCAATAAAAACTCTCTTAATGAGGTAATATTCTATATTGACGGTAACAACTAGAGGATCACTACAGTTAAGATCAACTCTGATTAAATCATCGTCATTGAAACCAAAGATTTGTCTCATTCTCTTAACTGATGCCATGATTATAGGAAGAAGAACATGTTAGTAGGAACTTAGAAAATTAGTCTGTTTCCTATAGACGGTACCTATCTGTTGGAGGTGGGTTTTGACTCTATAGATATTGGCTTCTTTGACCCGAGCGGGAAGCATAACTTTTATTCTAGCAGATGAGATGAGACCTGCAAAAACCACCATAGAGTGCTTAGGCGAGGAGGTTTCGACGCTCAAGTTAGAAAGAGTAGTTTCGAAGAGGGGAGGAATAGACTGAGTAAGAGATGGCTTAGAACACAGTGTGGCCTTGTGTATCAAGTGTGTAATTCCGAGAGAGTGTACCTGGGTGACGATGTGCGCGAAGCATTTATAAGCATACATCCCATGAGTCATGTGGACTTAGAGCGTTACAACCTTAAATTTTTTATGGGGATATCCTGAGATCTGGGGACCTTTAGCCAAATATTTCTAAGAGATTTAGGATACTTATCATTTAGAAAGTCCAATAAGTTGAGGGAATTTCCTTCTTTATCAATTAGATTTTGAAGATCCCATTCCTTATCTTGGAAGACGTTTTTGTAATTTAGTAATGAGTAAACTTTAATATAAATCTTAAGTGAATATTATCTCTGACCGACGAAAATAAGCCATTGGGAGTCATAGAACTGATCAGCGTCTTATTGGGTCTCTTGACCACTGAGTACAGAATAGAGTGTTGCTTTGAGTTATCCGAGTGCCAAATATCGAGTAGTCCCTCAAGCTAATCAAGCCGTGCCATACTTACCTTTTTGAGAGATAAACTCCATAATTTAGGCATGTGTCTGCGGACCCAAGAGAGCCCAAGTATCAAAATGGGCTTTAAGGCCAATGTCCCATCAACTTTGAATGGAAAGTCATGCGTAGACAAAAGAAAACCTATAGGAGTTGATGGTTGAACTAGAATGAGGTGTTTGTGAAGAAAGCCCTCAGTTTCTAACATAAGAATTTTTAAAGGGTGAATGGACATGAAACCTTGCGATGATTTGACAGTATGATGTGCTACCAACTATGACTAGTTTTATCTAAAAAACAAGAAGAGGTGATCTTGACTTGTTTTACATAGACAGTTGGACTGGGCTTAGGTTGGGCTCAGCACAATGGGCCCTTAATGCAGATATTTACACCTCTAGCCTTAGTTTGGATTGGTCGAGCCACCAAGTAAGACTCGTGGGTTAGTCTTAACAACTAAAATTTTTACAGGCCACCAAGATGCGATTTTAACAAGCATTTACTAATATGTTTTTGATAAATTTTTAATTAACAAATTTAATGGGTTTTATTGAAATATTTTAGCTTGGTATCGAAAACCATATGTATCTTCACTAGAAAAAATTTTTTAACCATTGTATTAGTGACGAAAAATTAAACAAAATTTGTGGCAAAAAAAATTTGCGACAAAGGGAAATTCATGGCAAAATCAATGTCACAAAATTTAGTGACGTAAAAATTAACACTTCATCGCAAATTTGCAATGAAAATGTTATGTTACAAAGTTCATTGCAAAATTTAACAACGAAACTTACAAATTTTGTTTCAAAATTGAGATAAGAAATTTTGTTGCAGAAGTTATTGCAAATTAGTTACAAAAATGTTTGGTGCAAATTTCATTGCTAATTTTCATTTGTCAAAAATTAGCGACGAATTAATTCATTACAAAAATTGTTGTTGTTTAGTGATGAAAAAATACATTAGTAATTAGCGACAAATCTTTAGTGATGAATTTTTAGCAACATACTTAGCGTTGAATACTTAGCGATAAGCTTAGCGATGAATCCATTGTGATGAACTTAGCAACGAAGAATTAGCAACGAACTTTGCCTCAAACATATAGCGACGAATTTAACAACGAAAATACTTATTTGAGTGGTCTATCTAGTTGCGACAATCTTAGCAATAAATTCTTAATGACGAACTTAACAACAAACTTAGCAATGAATTTTGTGATGGTTTTTTTTCCCCAGTGATAAAAGAAAATTTTGGAATGCTAAATTTAATCATACAAAATTTATTCAGCCTTAAACAAAATCCTCATCTAGCCTTAAACTAAATTTAATCACCCGCATGAAAGCCTTAAACAAAAAACATCCATCAACATGAATAAATAACTATCAATAAAAGTCAAAACTAGATTAACAAAAAAAAATCCCAAATGCATGAATAAGTGTGGACTGTTGTTGCTATAGTTGTTATTATACCTTTTGCATAATTTGGAAGGCCATAGCTAGAGAGGCAAGATCCATTTGAGAAAACATTTGAGCTATCTATGTTGGGCTCATCCAGGGTACTCAGCGAGAGCTACCCTCCCCAAGGCCTCACCAACTTCACATCGAGCATCATTCATAAAATCCCCAGTAGGCTGTTCATCTCATTGTCCTCTTCTTCTTTTTCTTCTTCTTCTTCTTCTTCTTCTTCTTCTTCTTCTTCATTTCTCTTTGGGCCATGATCTTCAATTTCTAAATCCTCATCAATGGACCCAAAGTGATTTTGTTCAATAACCCTCTTCCAGTACTTTCTACTAGGTGTATCTCTGCACATGTAAGAAGATTAATTGGGAAAACAATTGCAATGACAATATTACTATCCAATCCTCTAGAAAAATAACTCATTAGTATTCGAATACCAAGATAGGAATTAGGTCGATACACACTAAGGTTGGCCACCTGAAGTGTAAATTGACCAAATCCTAAATTCCTGTCCAACATATATTCTAATTTTCTCAAATAATATCTTGTATTCCATTGACAATTAAGATATCCAGTCCTGACTGTTTATCCCGTTAGATAGGCCAAACGTTCATATCCTAGAAACACATCACTAGGTGGTGTTCAAACATTCATATCAAATAATGGGACTAGTCCTGTTAACAGTTAACAAGTAACCAAGAGCTTATTCAAATTATTTCATAAAATATAAATCAATGACCACACCATATTTAATAGTCAAAATCGTAAAATACATAAGCTCTTGCCATTTTCTTTAACATAGTAGTTCAAAACTATTATATTTGTAAATGTCATTTTCAAAACATAGAGAGCACATAAAATACTTATCTCGAACCGTGAGTTTACCTTAGATTTAACTCAATTTGAAACCAACTCCCCACCAAAGAAAATAAATTAAAAGACTTAAAACAAAACCCTAATAACTAGATTCGCACCAATACTCTCGAAAAATAAATCTTTAGGATACAACTCATAAGAAAACTCATATACAATCCATCAAAATTAATTTCCTAACCTTAGAAAATTTTCTAACAATTCAATAACATAAGAATTATACGAGTAATCCTTTAATTGACCATTATAGAAGTATCCTAAAATTTTCCTAAAAACCTAGTTTAATATCACAAGATCAATAAAAATAGTCCATCAATTAAACCATTATATAAAAGTCCCAAATTTTCCCAAAAAACATAGTTCAATATCACATGATCTAAAAAATAATCCATCAATTAAACCACTACATAAAAGTCCCAAATTTTACCTAAAAACTAAAACCCAAAGCCCAAAATTTCGATTTTAAACATATTCAAACTTATCAATATTATCTTGGGTTGAAACTCCTTGATATCCCTCACAGTCCCTCCTAGCAATTTCTCCTTGACTGACTTGATTGAAACCTTAACAATTGAAAGAAAAATTTTGAAGAGAGAGAAAGACAACAGAGAAGAAAGAAAAGTGAAGTTGAATGGAGGAGGACTAAAAAAATTAAGGCCGGCTGGTATTCTGTCCACTTTTTATAATTTTTAGTTTGACCCTTCAATTTATTGAATAGTTCAAAAACAATCCCCAAAATTTCAAGAGTTAACAAAATGCTCCAAGGGTGGATCTCAAACTATGTGCTCTTGCCTAACAAAAGCATTTACAAAGAAACAAAGGCACATGAATGAGCAACCTAGAAAACATGCTTAGGTCATACCTCAGCCCTTGAAATCTTAATATTGAACAGATGACAAAATTTTTTTTGAAATTTTTTTGTGGCCTTTTAGAAGTTTTAATGCATAACTCCGCCCTTGAATGTCAGCTCCAGCAAACCTTTGCTTGATATCTGCAGCTATTAAATAAGAAACCTGTTTGTTTTTTTAACTCTGCATGGCAAACCCTATTCGGCACATGAGAAGAAAAGCTCACAAAAAGTAAGCAATTGCGATTACATTATTTTACTGTTTCAAAGAATCTGATTTATTCATCAACAAGTGCTTGAGCTTTTGAAAGAAGGAGCAGCCTACACAAAATGTTTCAATCCAGTCAACAATGGTGATCTTCTACACTATAGTATCATGTTTTGGATCGCACAATCTAAATCGCAAATCTCTAGGAATAAAGGGAACCTGGTATCTTATGCCAATTGATAGGAATAATATATGCCACTGGCAGATTTGTGATGGAGAAATGCCTTAACTGAGAGTTGAGCTAAGTCTTTTCATATATGAAAGCACTTCACAAAAGTGCAAGAAGATTGAACCCTCTCAATTTAATTAGCAAGTCTCTAACACTACAACCAAATTATGCGCAGAAAAAAATTTCTTTGTAAATATTTCAACCAAAATTTAGACTTGCAGCAAGAGAAAAAAAAAAAAAAAAAAAAAAAAAAAACCAACAACAACAACAATTAGATTTGCCCAGCACCCAATTAAAAACCCCAATTTCAACCCTGATTCGATGAACACCACAATCATCAATCAAATTTTACTTTTTCTTTGAAATCCATCCACATAAAATATCAAATTAACAATCACAATAAAAATTAGACGAATAAATTAAAATATTGATAATGCGTAAAATGTTAAATTTATTGTTGATATTATGGTTTTATTTTGAATTGGTTGGATGGTTTTTATGATTTTTTATTTTTAGGTGATTGAATTTGGAAGATTTGATCAAAATGGGCTTAAGGAAGCAAATTGGAGTTTAATGGTTCAAGACATCAAATTAGGCCTATGAAGAAAAGAAGAAGCTTGACAAATGGGATGATTTTTAGTCTTTATTAATTTTAGTAGGATTTTTAATTTAAGTAAAATTTTTTTTGACAAGTTAAACTTTTTATTTTCCTATATTTTGAAGGAGTCAATCATTACCCTTTGGATGGAGGACTTTCTTTAGATCTAGAATACCTTGAAGCAAAACCTTTTGTTTAATTTAATTTACTGTGAGGTTATATGTTTAATTTAATTTCTTGCTCCATTTTTATTTAAATATTTATTGATTCTTGATTTTATTTATATAAAAAATTGATATTGGTTAATTTGATAATTTAATTCAATATTATTCTTTCTATTACTATCCAGAATTTTAGTGATTCGTAATTGTCATGAATGAATGGTACAAATAACAAATAGGTTATTAATATTTTGGATCTTTTACCAATATTCATGGTTAATCTAAAGAAATCGTAGGAACAAAATTGAATAATTATGGTTATTCTAATTATTTGTATTTTGATTTAATTATTTTCACAGAATTTAATGTTATCGATATTGATATCACTACAAAATAAATGCACTATTCAGACGGTGAAAAACCGTTAGCAAAACTCACTAAAGCCGTCAGCAAAACTTTCTCCGACGGATAAACTATCAGTTGGGTATAAACTAGTCGGGATAGGTGTATCCTGATGGTTTGAGTTTTTGTTGTAACATGTTATATATGTATTGTGACGATAGAAAAGTATTGGTAAAATTAATGGTTGTATCGTCAGCTAATAGGGTGTTAGGAAAAAGTAGGTTTTTTATGATCGATTATCATATGTTACGAGATGTTACTACTTTTATCGTTGGTTGTCATTGAGTTAAGAAATGTCACTAATATTATCATCGGTTATCATACATTATGAGATGTTACTACTTTCATTGTCGGTTACCATTGTATTAGGAAAAATCACTGATTTTATCATCGGTTACCATATGTTATGAAATATTACTACTTTTATCGTCAATTACCATTGTGTTAGGAAATATCATTGATTTTATCATCGGTTATCATATGTTATGAGATGTTACTACTTTTATCATCGGTTACCATTCAATTAGGAAATGTTACTGATTTATCGGTTATCCTATGTTACGAGATGTACTACTTTTATCGTCGGTTACCATTGAGTTATGAAAAGTTATTGATTTTATTATCGGTTACCAGATTTTATTATCAGTTACCATATGTTATGAGATGTTATTATTTTTATCATCGGTTACTATTTAGTTAAGAAATCTTACTGATTTATATCAGTTATTATATGTTACGAGATATTATTACTTTCATCATCCGTTACCATTGATCATCCGTTGCCATTGAAGTAGGAAAATTTGATTTTATCATGGACTACCGGGTGTAACGAGATGTCACTACTTTTATCATCGGTTACTAAGATGCGGGTGTCAGTGATCTGTGTGGGCGGGCGCCTGAGCATGGGGGCGGGCACCAGGCCCCCGCTTAGGCAGGCGCCCGCATATAGGGGCGGGCGCCCGAGCATGAGGGGCGGGCGCTAGCCCCCTCTTGCGCAGGCGCGCGCGTATGGGAGGCGGGCGCCAGCCCCCCTCTTGCGCGGGCACCCACCTATTGGGGACGGACGCCATACTAGTCTTCGTATGAAAATGTATGTCTTTTATTATGGGTTAAACAAGTGTTCCATGGTCATTTGTTTACCACCATTACCAATATTATATTACAACCTAGGATAACAAGCCATAGATAAATATTGTTATAATGTAAAATATTAATGATATTAATGATAAAGAAAAAAAAACATACAAATATAAATACATTAACAACAAAATAACAATTTTTTTAAAAAAAAATCATAATAAACAAATAAATTGTTCTTCCTGAAAGTACCTCCTTTACCTTACTTTTAATTTTAAACCTGGTAACAAACTATCTGCTTCTCGGATGGTTGATGGTTAGAATTTTTAAGCCCAAACTGATTGCTCATCTCAATAGAGTGACTTCTTTAGACTCAACTAGATACTCATCTCAACAGAGTGACTTCTTTAGACCCAACTGGATGTTTACCTGAACAAAGTGACGAAACTTTACAAAGTTTCAATGAAAATATAGTATAGATTTTAATTGAGTGAGAATTTTGGTTGAACAATGTTTGGTTGAGTGATAGTTTTTTCAATGGATTTTGAGAGTCTAGAGAGCAGAGGAGAGCTTTAAAGGGAATGAAAGGAAATGACAGAGTTTTCATGATTTTCAAGATATTCACCGTCTTATTTTCACAAAAATTTGAAAACCCGCTCTTTTTTTTAAAAATTTTGTCTCCCTCCATTTTTTGGACACTTTTACCCGCCTATCCACCTTTAATTTTAGTTTTAGATTATTCAAAAATTCACCTCATGTCACATTTTAAAATTATATCACCAATTATTTTAAATTTAATTTAATATTATTAATAATCAATTATTATTAAAAAGGCAAAGCAAAATATTAAAATAAAATTTTGATATATTTTTTAACAAAAGAAAAGAATATTAATTATATTATTGTAAATAATTTTTTTCAACAAAAGAAAATAATATTGTAAATTTTTAATATTGTAAATAATGAGAATGTAATGGTATAATTAATTATGTTAGTATAATTAATTACATGATATTTAATATTATTAAATTATATTAATATAATTAATTATGTTGGTACATTAGTTTTGGATTTTATATAAAATTATATAATATTCATAATGTTTGTCTTATTTGTTGTTTTATTGGAATTTTTTTAAAATTATATCATATAATTAATTTTTAGAATTTACTTGATAATTAAAACATCTATACAAGCCTAGACGGGTGCCCGCACACCCTTACAGGCGCCTGTTAGATACCACTACTTACTACTATTACGCGGGCATTATCACTAGTTACCACTACTTACTGTCGGTTACCACAGCTTACCACTACCACACAGGCGTCCACATTTATAATGTGTTGAATGATACTTGTTCTACTAATATACTACTCTTTTCACACAAAGACTCCCCCAATAAAAATCATTTTAACAATTAGTTTTGATTACAAAATCCTTTACTGAGATGGGACTATTAAAATAGAAGCATTGAATTTTGTATAAGTATATACAATACATGCAGCCATTACGTTAGCAATAAATACAATATACTAATGTATATGCTAATAGTTTCGCAGGCGTCGCACAACACCAGCTCCCTAGGCGGCCACGAGTGCAGGGGACAGGTGCTAGCCCCCCACTTGCACGGGCGCCCGCGCATGGGGTCGACCACCAGGCTCCCGCGCACGGGCGCTCGCGGATAGACACGTGTGCCCGCTGATAGAGGCGGACACCAGTCTCATGTGCGATAATTAATATTAATTCTTCATTTTTTAATTTTTAATTTTCATTAACAATTAATATTAATTAACATTATATTATTATGTAATATTCATAATTACTTATATAAAATCATGATTATCTAAACTATTTGATAATGTAATATGTTATTATCACTTATTATCATAGTTTATCACTTATTGTCATGTTTCATCACTTGTTACCGTCCATTACCATCCATTATATACATATCGCTCTAATTATTATTTGTTACTATATTATTATCACTTGTTACCATCATCACTATATATCATTCATCATATTACCACTTGTTATTATACAAGTATTATAACCATATCAATAAAATAATTTCACTTTATATCATTCATTATTATCTCTGCTATCACTTATTATTACTTGTTATCATATCATGTCATGAATTATTATTATTTCCGTATTATATTATATTATGAAGTAAAATAAAAATAGAGAAAATAAATTAATGATCACATAAATGAAATGTCATTACATTACATTTCCTTTCACTCGTCTACCAACCTCATCATCACATTAAATTACATTTCATATGTATACGCATTACATCCTAATCTACCAACCTCTTCATTTATGTGTATTAATTCATCTTCTCCAACTCCATTTTTAAGATTAATATTCATAATTTTATGTAATATTCAAAAGGACTACACTTTTTGTTAAAAATAGTTACTAAAAATATTTAAAATATTTAAATACTCATTCGCATTGTAGATGGTATTTAAAGTGTAGTGAAAGTTGAGATAAAAATAAGATTTGAAAATTTATTGGTTGAGTTAAAATTAGAGCTTTGAGGGAAAGAAAAGTTTTGAATTTAATATAATATATTTGAAAGTATATTTGGTTGAGTGATAATTTTTTCATGAATTTTGAGAGTTTAGGGAGGAAGGGAAAGCTATCGAGGGAATGAGAGAGTTTTGATGGCTTTAAGTCATATTAACCGCCTTATTTTCACAATTAATTTCAAAACCCACATTTTTAAAAATTTTGTATCCGCTCACTTTTATTTTACCTACCATCCTTGGTGCCCAAAAATTAATAGCATATAAATTAAAATTAAAGAAGAAAAATATATTTTTGGTACCAATTTTTGTGCCAAAAAATTATTAATTAAAATAAAATTATTATTGTTAGATATTTTTTAGAATTTGTACAAAATAAAATAATAATGATAATTAATTTTAGAATTATATTTTTTTCATATAAACTACATAAATTAATAATCTTGCCTATTTTAAATATTATACTAATATATAATACGACATTATATAATATAATAATATATATATTTTATAATTATATATTAATTACATATATAGTATTATAATATATATAAAAATATATATATAGTGCATCGCTGGGCCGGGCGCTAGGCCCCCTAGTGACCGGGCGCCCGTGCTGGCGAGGGTGCCAGGTGCCCCCGTGTGCGAGCACCTGCGTTGGGGGAGGGATCCAAGCGCCCCTGTGAGCTGGCGCCCGCCCCTGGGGGGGCGTGCGCCAGGCCCCCTTGCGTGCGCGCTAAGGTCCGACATTTCAATTTTTTTTTTCTATTTCCTTTTTTTCAAATAATTAAAAATATATTATAATTTAATAAATAATTAAAAAAAATTATGTTGTAATATGTAATAATATAATACTAATACAATATATATACTAATATAATATATAATAATAATATATAATATTAATATATAATAATATATAATCTAATACTAATGCATTATAATATAATATAAAAATATATAATACATTAATATAAAATATAATATTATATTTTATATAATATTAATTATAATAGTATGTAATATAATATAATATATTAATATATAATATAACAAGTTATATTAGTAATATATAGTAATATATAATAATATATAGTAATATGTATTAATATATATAGTGATAATTTAATTAGTTATTAAAAAAATTTGCTATAATTGAATAAGTAATTAAAAAATTATATTGTTAATGTTATATATAACAATATACATAATAATATATAGTAATAATATTAATATAATAATATAATAGAATGAAATAACAGTAATATAAATATATAGTACTATATAATATAATTCTAATGCCTAATATAGTATATAGTATAATGATATATAATATAACAATATATAATATATAGTAATTATAATAATATATTAGTAATAGAAAAATAACATATATATAAAATATAGTAGTATATAGTAATATATAATAATATATAGTGAACTATAGCAATATATATATGTATAGTACTATATAGTTATAATTTAATAAATAATTATAAAAATATATTATAATTCAACAAGTAATTAAAAAAATATATTGTAATTTATATATCTGTAATATAAAATACCATCCAATGGTTTGTCTCCCCCACAGTTCAACTGTCGCAAAGAATAAAAAAAAAAACCCAAAAAAATAAAAATAAACCTTATAAAACAAACTAATAAAAAAAGAATAAAAACAAAATAAAAAATAAAAAAATAAAAAAGAACAAAAAAAAAGTTAAAAATAGGGGCAGTTCCACCGTGCATATGCGCGGTGGAACCAACCCTTTTTTGGTTTTTTTTTTCTTTTGTTTTTTTTTTAATTATTTTGTGTTTTTATTTTTTTATTCTTGTATTTTTTTCTTTTTTTTCTTTTGTGTTTTTATCACTATCATTATATTACTATTAATTATCTAAACACCATAATATTTTAGTTACTAGTAAATTTTTCATTATCATAAAAAGATAAAAAAATAAAAAAATAAAAAAATAAAAAGGTTAAAAATAGGAGGGCGGTTCCATCGTGCATGTGCACGGTGGAACCGCCCTTTATGTTTATTCTTTTTTTTGGTTTTTTTTTTTAATTATTTTATGTTTTTATTAAATATAATTTTGTGTTTTTATTAAATATAATTTTTTATTTTTTATTTTTATTAAATTAGGGTATTTGCTTATTAAATATAATTTTGTATTTTTATTAAATATAATTTTATGTTTTTATTAAATGTAATTTTGTATTATGCCTTTTTTTTAAATCAGAGTATTATTTTATTGTTAAATTAATTTTATTTTTTATTAAATATAATTTTATATTTTTATTAAATTAAGGTATTGTGTTTTAAATGGTAAGAGTGAGATAGAAAGTAAAGAAATAGAAAAAAAAAAAAAAAGAAATAACACACATAAATCATTGTGGCATAATAGTATATATAGATATATTGTAATAAATAGTAATAAATAATGATAATATTTAATATTAAAGTAATATATCACAATTAGCAATAGTAATAGTAATATATAGTAATAAATAGTAATAATATTTAATATTAATATATACTAATAATTTGTTACGGTGTATAATATAATATATTGTAAAATAATAAAATAATATATAATATAAAATACAATAATATATAATATAAATATGTAATAGTAAAATATAATATTAATATATAATAGTAAATTTATGAAACCGTAAACAGTAAAAAGAGTCAAATTGAAACTATTTTCAAATTGTCTCTAAAACTTTTCTATATTTATTGACCACAAATGATAATCGTTAGAATTGAATATGTCCTTTAAATACTATATAATATAAAGGTTAGCATAGATTTAAAACTTATGCAGACGGTATAGTTAATTAGATAGTAAAAAAGAGTCACTTAGAGACATTTTTCTATCAGTTTCTAAAACTTTGGTATATTTACTGACTACAAATAATAACCGTCAGAATTGCGTTGAACTTATGAAAACGGTATATTTAAGTAGTCAGTAAAAATAGTTATATCGAGACTGTTTTCAAATCGTTCCTAAAACTCTATCATATTTACTGACCACAAATGATAAACGTCTGCATTGAACATAGTTTTTAAAAACTATATAATGTATGAGTTAGTATAGATGTAGAATTTATGCAAATGGTATGTTAGGTAGATAGTAAAAACAGTCATATAGTGACTGTTTTCAAATCAATCCTAAAATTTTCATATTTACTGACTACGAGTAATAACCGTGACAATTCAACATCACTTTTTATAGACGGTTGTGCTAACTTTACTGACGATTGTTAAACTTTTCCTGATGAATAATTTTATATCATTATAAAATATATATATTTCCTAACGATTTCGTCAAAAGTGTTGCTATAGGATATAAAAAATCGCTACTAAAAGTCACCGACAATAAATGTTACCGTCACTATAACGCTTTAATTTTGTAGTGTATGGAACGTTATTGTGTCTAGTCAATTAATGATAAATTTTGATTAGATGTTGGGTTTGGTCAATTAATTTAGAAAAATATAAAATTTATTACGACTATCATAATAAATCTAAAATTAAATGTTTGAATTGCAAGAAAAATATTTTTTTAACTTGTGATCAGTGAAACACTTGAATGTGGTAAACTCTTGGATTAGAATTTTGATAGATTGATTTTACTTCAATATTTATTATTTTTACATTGTCAATTTGTTTCTTATTTTTAGGTTATTAATTTTTTATTTAGAAATTTATTTGATAAATTCCTTATTTTTATTTTAACATTTAATTAAGAAATTAAGTTAATTTAGTTCTCATAGGATTCGATCCGGTACCACTATTGCTATAAATTTGATTGTATTGGGGGTCAATATTAATTTTCAGGGTTTCGACAAACCCGTCAAAATTTTGGCGCTATTGCTTACATTAATTTCTTAGTTTGTACTTTTCACTTGTTTATCGATTTTTGAAGAGGAAGAAAAGATGGAAGATTGTCAAAGGACTGTAAAGGAGTTAGCTGCACCAATTTTGAACTAACAACCCTTATGCATCAAGTACCCAACTATTGAGGTAGCATTCGAATTCAAATATAGTTTGATTCACTTATTTCCTATTTTTTCGGTCTTCCAGGTAAGGATCCGCAAAAGCATTTGAAGGAATTCTATGTTGTCTGCTCGAACATGAAGCCCTAAGGTGTGACCGAAAATCAGATAAAATTAAAAGCCTTTCCTTTTTCTCTAAAAGACAAGGCAAAAGATTGGTTGTATTATCTATCCCTTAGTTCTATAAATACATGGAATGAAATGCAGAGAATATTTTTAGAGAAATTTTTTTCCAGCATCTAGGGTTGCCAATATCAAAAAATAAATATATGGGATTAGACAGAATAGTGGAGTGACATTGCATAAACATTTTGAGAGGTTCAAACAACTTTGTGCTAACTACCCACATCATCAAATATTAGATCAGATCTTAATTCAATATTTTTATGAAGGACTTCTACCCATAAATAGAAGTATGGTAGATGTAGTAGGTGGAGGAGTTTGGGTTAATAAAACACCCGAAGAAACCAAACAATTGATTTCAAATACGACAAAAAATTCTCAACAATTTGGGATGAGAGTGGATGGAACTACAAAACGGGTTAATGATGTAAGTCACCCAAATCTTGAAAATCAAATTTCTAAACTAATTGTTTTGGTTCGTCAGTTGGCTATAGAACAATTACAGACAACCAAGGTTTGTGACATATACTCAATTTCTGGACATCTTACGGATATATGCCCATCTTTACAAGAAGATTCCACTCAACAAGTAAATTCTACATGAGGATTTTCTGGTCAACCTCAACATACATATGATCTTTACTCTAATCATTATAATCTTGGATAGAGGGATCATTCAAACATGAGCTATGAAAACCGAGGATAGTCAAGCTATCCACCCCAATTCTTTAACTGACCACTACCAACACCTGCACAATCTTCTAATCAAGTATGTCTTTATAAGATATAGTGAAAGCTCTTATGACTAACACTTAACAATTTCAACAAGAAACGAGAGTTAGCATTTAGAGTTTGGGAAACCAGATTACTCAACTAGCGACCTCGATTAGTAGGTTGGAGATACAAAATTCTAAAAAATTGCCTTCACAAACGGTGGTAAATCCAAAAAAACAATGTCAGTGCAAAAATATTAAGAAGTGGGAATAAACTTCATTCGGGCTCTACTCCATCTAAGAAGGTAAATGAAGAGAAGGATGCTGAGAAGAAGGATGAAACTAAACATAAAAATTCAATCAGAATAGCATCCGAGTCCTCTTTGCCTAATACTTCTATTGCAATTGTATCACCTTTTTCTAGCAGGTTGGAGAATTGTTTTCAGGAGTTAAACTTTTTATTTTCCTATTTTGGAGGAGTCAATTCTTATCCTTTGAATGGAGGACTTTCTTTAGATCTAGAAAGGGGACGTCTCTTTTTCTACAAAAGGGAGAGGACAGCTGCTGCTGCCTTTCTACACCTTTTTCTTTAACTTTATTTTATTTTGTTAAAGATTCAAGAGACATGGTTTTTACTATGAGTAGATAGTTTTATTTTTCTGATTCAAGGGGAATTTTCATTCAATTATCTTCACTGTGAGGTTATGTGTTTAATTTAATTTTTTGCTCCATTTTTATTCAAGTATTCGTTGATTCTTGATTTTATTTATATGAAAAATTAATATTGATTAATCTGATAATTTAATTCAATATTATTCTTTCTATTATTATCCATGATTTCAGTTATTTGTAATTATCATGAATGAATAGTACAAATAGCAAATATGTTATTTATATTTATGGATCTTTTACTAATATTCATGTTTAATCTAAGGGAATCGATGGAACAAAATTGAAAATTGTGACTATCCTAATTATTTGTATTTTGGTTTAATTGTTTTCACAAAACTTAATACTATCATTATATTAATATAGAACACTATTGTATCTAGTCGATTAATGATAAATTTTGATTGGATGTTGAGTTTGGTTAATTAATTTATGAAAATACAAGAGTTATTATGGCTATTCTAATAATATTTAAGGTTAAATACTTGAATTATAAGAAAAATATATTTTAACATGTGATCAGTAAAACATTTGAATGTGGTGAACTCTTGGATCAGAGTTTTGATAAATTGATTTTACTTCAATATTTATTATTTTTGTATTGTCAATTTTTTTCTTATTTTTAGATTATTAATTTTTGATTTATGAATTTATTTGATAAATCCTTTATTTTTATTTTGGTATTTAACTAAAAAATTAAGTTAATTTAGTTCTCGTGGAATTTGACTTGATACCACTATTACTACAAATTTATTTGCATTGGATGATCAGTATTAATTTTGAGGGTTTTGACAAACCTAACAAATATATTACATTATTTTCTCATCACTACTCCCCAAACCTTAACATTATAGCTATGTGAGAGAGAAAGAGAGAGAGAGAAACCCTAACTATTTAACAATGGAGAGAGAAAGAAGGAAAGGATGAGGAAGAGAGAGTCAATACCTTACCGAAAGGAGCCAAAATAGACTCGAGCTTCGTCGGAGGAGGCGACTTCAGTAGAGCAACGAACGGATTTTGCAGAGAGAAGTCACCCAATTCACGATTCATTCTTTTTTTTTTGGGAGCAGAATATTGGCCAAAATTTATCCGCAAATTTAGTCATTAAAGTTTTGCCATGAAAGTTTTAATTCATCGCTAATTTTGCGATGACATTTTTCTATAACAAATTAGCCATGAATTTAGTAACGAAAGTCTACATTGACAATTCAACAACAAAGTTTGCAATGAGATCATTTCGTCACAAAATTAGCAATGAAAATTTGCAACGAGCATTTCATCTATGGGATTTGCCATGAAAATTAGTGATGAAAAATCGTTGTTGCAAATTTGGCGACAAATTTGGCCATAAATTTTATATCACAAAAATTTGGTGCCATTTCCCATGAAATTTAATCATGACTTTTGCGACAAATAGGGAATATTGTGATGAATTTTTGGTTTATCGCTAAATTCGATGCAAATTATCCACAAATAGATTTTCGTCGCTAATTTCGTTAGAAATTACTGACGAATATTCTTTCGTCGCTAAATTTATTTGCTAATTTCTTTTTTTTTTTTGTAATTATTGGTATAAAAACGTTTTGTTTCGAGCTGTGTTTGGTCAAACCAATTTTAGATAGTTTGTTAGCTGTTAAACCTTGTTACATATTTTTGAAGTTTATAAATTTTTATATTTTTAAAATAAATTTTAAAGTTTTTGAACAAAATAATAACAAACAGTTTATAAAAAATTTTATAAGTCTATAAGTTATTATTTGGTTTGGTAGCAATAAATTCCTAAAAAAATCTTTTTATTGTCAAAATAATTAAAAAATATTATGTCATTAATATCATATGAAAAGTTAATTATTGTCATGAAAAGGGTAAATTTGAATTGATGCAATGTTAATAAGAATAATTTAGTTAGTTTATTAATCAAATGGCTTACAGGTTGTGCAAAAAAGGATGGAGGTACATTCTTTTTAATGACTTATAATCACTAAATATCTTATTATTAAAACATATAATTTATTTTTAAAAAGTACCAAATAAATTTCATTAAATTATAAACACTAAAATATTTTATAAAATATTTTTAGAAACTCAAAAATTTAGCCGAACATCCTGTTAGTGGTTTTGTCTTAGGATTTATTGGATTAGTGAACACGAGGTTATTGTTTTCTAATGAACTGGTTTTCTTTGATTTGATTACATGCCTATGGGTTGTTCAAATTTTGAATATCATGGAGTAAAAGTATTGAATGAAAACAAAAGAATTCTTGTATTAATTGATGAAAGAAAACATTGGTAAAAGGACATGGACGATTGGCTTTTACAAGAGAGAGGAGAAGATTGCTGACACGAGAGAGAAGTGAAGATTAGATTTCTATGTTTTTTGATAATAATACAATATTGTTATAAATGATATGCTTTTATTGTGGATGTCTATTCATATGAGTGACTTTTCAAATGGATGAACAAATTCAAGAATGACCATTGGCTTTTGAGTTACTCTTTAATGATATGACAACTTTTGGTTTTTGGGTATACTTGTGATCATTAAGTTTTGGGTTATCATATTAAATAGAAGTGTCCTTTCATTATTTTTCAAAATGCCTATAAATAGGCATCTTTGTAATCTCATGATATACAATCGAAAATAAAGAAATAAAATTATTCTTCTCTCATTCTCTCTAAGTCCTTTCTATTTTCTTGATATTTTATTATACGTTATCAGTACGAGTTACGCTCGACTTTTATACAAACTTCACGTCAAATTCATCTTCCATAATCACTGATCGTAAGTTTGGCCTCTGTCATTTTCACGATTCCTTTATAGGTTATCTTTTATTTTTATCAGTTTATCTACTACTTGATTGATTCCACTTAGCTTTATGTCCAAAATTTTTTTGGGGTTATGTAAATGACTTTGTCCTCTCCATTCCATTTAAGGCTATAGTTATAGTTGACTTGAGTATTATTTTATTTTTTATACCAGAAGATGGGCATACAATGTTACCTAATCTTTAACAAGCTTACCATCTACTAGAACAAAGTTTGGTCAACCAAATCTCAGTTCGTTGGTAGGGGAGATTTTCTCTTTCTAGATACTTTCTAGATATTCAGTCTTGCATGGGCACGTTTTGTTCTGCACACAAGTTTTTTTTTAGTGTATGGTTTGTGAGCTATTAATGGTTTAATGGTGTTCACCAAAAGAGCAGTGGTTAATGTTCCCATTGTTACCTCAAGAAAAATGTATTGTCCAGAAAGTAACTTAAGATGCATAGGTTCCATCCTTTGTATGTATCTATCATATATATGATATTATTTTCTATAATTAGTAAAGGGCCTTTTTAAGGAAAGTAGCATGAAAAGAAGTTGTCAAATTTCTCAATGGAGTATTGGTGAATGTTGTAGAGTAATGGTCAAATTCTTGAAATTTCAGCTGGTCAATACTTCAAAATGAGTAGTTTTCAGTTGGACACCACGCACCAGTTAAATTGATTAGTTTTCTTTTAGCATATTATCATCAAACATTTTCTTAGCATATTGTTACCAATAATATCTCTTATTAATATTTATATAAATTATAATCTAATCTATTTATTTTTGTTTTTATTAGTTTTCTATGGCAAATCTTACCAAACTTGAGTTTGTGGCCCTCGACATTTCGGGAAAAAATTACTTGTCATGGATTCTTGATGTTGAAATCCATTTGAATGCAAATGGATTCGGAGAAATAATTAAAGAAAATAATAAAGAGACTTTGCAAAATTGAGCCAAGGCAATGATTTTTCTCCATCACCACCTTCACGAAGATTTGAAAATCGAGTATTTGATAGTGAAAGATCCACTTGAATTATGGAAAAGTTTGGAGGAAAGGTTTAACCACCAAAAAACGGTAATACTTCCTAAAGCTCGTTATGATTGGATTCACTTGCGATTCCAAGATTTTAAATCTATGAGTGAATATAATTCAGTCGTTTTTAAAATCAGTTCTCAATTAAAGTTATGTGGAGAGAATATTACGGATTATGATATGTTAGAGAAAACACTCTCCACTTTCATGCCTCGAATATGCTCCTGCAGTAGCAATATCGAGAGAAAGGCTTCAAGAAATATTCTGAACTAATTTCTTGTTTGCTTGTGACTGAACAAAATAACGAATTATTAGTAAAAAATCATGAATCTCGTCCAACTGGCTCTAGTCCATTCCCTGAAGTGAATGCGATAACTCACAACAATTCTAAACGTGGACAAGGACATGGAAATGGTCGTGGTCGAGGACGAGGCCGTGGTCGTGGTCGTGGTCGTGGCCGTGGCTGGAATGTTTACCGTAATGATCATACAAAATACCAGAAGTGGAAAGTAATGAGAAAAAACAAGAAAAAGATGGATCTAGTCAGAATGCTAAGAATAAATGCCACCGATGTGGGGTGATTGGACATTGGTCGCGTACTTATCGTATGCCAAAGCTTCTTGTCGAGCTTTATCAAGCCTCGTTGAAGGAAAATGATAAGAATGTGGAGGCAAATGCCTTATATCAAAATAATGACCCTAATAATATCTTTGAGGGTCTTGAAAATTTGCCCCAATTAGAAGTTGGTGATTTTCTTGAAAATGCTGAATATGGTGATTTTAATTAATGTAATTGTTTTTATTTCTCAATATTTATAATAAATTCAAATTTATTGTTTGTTTATTTATTTATTTATTTATTGTTTTTTTAAGACCTATGGATATTATTGGATCAAATATCGAAGATGAGGATCTCTGTCTTGTAGACAGTGCAACTACACACACAATTCTCAAAAGTAAAAGATATTTCTCTCATCTTATCATGCAAAAAAAAATGTGAATACTATATCTGGTAGTATAACCCTAATCGAAGGCTCCGGAAGAGCAAACATTTTACTACCAGAAGGAACAAATTTCTTGATCAGTAATGCATTATTTTTACTCAAATCCCACCGAAATTTATTAAGTTTCAAAGATATTCACCTCAATGGCTATCATATAGAAACAATCAATATGGGAAATAATGAATATTTATGCATTACTAATGTTAAAATAGGACATAAACAAGTTTTGGAAAGACTATCTGTCTTCTCTTCAGGTCTTTATTATACATATATTAAACCAATTGAAATAAATGTCATAGTAAACTAGAAGTTTACTAGTCAAAATGAATTCCGTTTATGACATGATAGATTGGGTCATCCTGGATCTGTAATGATGCGACGAATTGTGGAACATTCTTCCCGACATCCATTGAAGAACCTGAAGATTCTTCAATCGAATGAATTCTCATGTGTTGCATGTTATTAAAGCAAATTAATAGTAAAGTCATCACCAAGTAAGATTGAGTTTGAAAGTCCTACATTTTTAAATCGAATTCAAGGTGATATATGTGGACCGATTCACCCACCATGTGGACCATTTAGATATTTTATGGTTTTAATAGATGCATCTACAAGATGGTCACATGTGTGCTTATTATCAACTCAGAATCTAGCATTTTCGAGATTACTTGCTCAGATAATTCGATTACGAGCACAATTTCCTGATTATCCCATCAAAACAATCCGCCTTGATAATGCTGGAGAATTTACATCTCAAGCATTTAATGACTATTGCATGTCCATTGGTATAAAGGTTGAACATCCTGTAGCTTATGTTCATACCCAAAACGGTTTAGTAGAGTCATTTATTGAACGTTTTCAATTAATAGCGAGACCATTACTTTTGAAATCCAAGCTTCCCGTTCACGTTTGGGGACATGCAATTTTACATGCAGCAACACTAGTTCGCATCCGACCCACTAGTTCTCAAGCTTCCCCTTTTCAATTGGTCTTTGGAAGAGAATCTAATACCTCTCATTTATGAATTTTTGGATGCACAGTTTATGTCCCTATTACTCTCCATCATAGAACAAAAATGGGGTCTCAAAGGAAATTAAACATTTATATTAGTTATGGTTCTCCTTCCATTATCAAATATCTTGAACCCATGACAGGAGATGTTTTTACTGCTAGATTTCTTGATTATTGGTTTGATGAGACATTTTTTCTAACCTTAAGGGGCGATAATACTAGGAAGGGAAAGGTAGAAAAAGAGATTACCTGGAGTAATCCATCCTTATGTTATTTTGATCATCGCACAAAACAGTGTGACCTAAAAGTTCAACGGATCATTCATTTGTGACAGATTGCAAATCAATTGCCAAATAATTTCTCTGATCCAAAATGAGTAATGAAATCACATGTTCCGGCAGAAAATGCTCCTATCAGAATTGATGTCTCTGAATGACCCCTCCCAACAAATGAACCTAAACCATGCTTGAAGCGTGAAAGACCAATGAGTTCTAAGGATAAAAACCCTCGAAAGAAAAGAGGAATAAATGAACAAATTGATCGTATAGAAAAATGAAATGATTCGATCCAAGAAGAAAAACTTCCAGAAGAAGTTGAAATAGATAATCAAGAAATATCGATAAATTACATTTCTACAATAAAGACATGGGATCGAACAAAAAAAAATGTTGATGATATATTCGCATACAATGTGACAATTGATATTTTGAGTGAAAATGAGGACTTTGAACCCACAAATTTAAAGGAATGTCAATCAAGAGAGGATTGGCCAAAATGGAAGGATACAATTCAGACAGAACTGACATCTCTCTCAAAATGTGAGGTTTTTGGGCTCATTGTCAAAACATCTGAAGGTGTTAAACCAATAGGATATAAATGAGTATTCGTGCGAAAAAGAAATGAGAAAAATGAGATTGTGCGATACAAAACTCGACTGGTTGCATAAGGTTTTTCGCAAAGACCTGGAATTGACTATGAAGAGATATATTCTCATGTAATGGATGCTATTACTTTTCGTTATCTTATTGGTTTAGTAGCACAAAAAAGAGTTCATATGCAGATGATGGATGTCGTTACAGCATATTTATATGGTGCACTAGATAATGACATATACATGAAAGTCCCAGAAGGACTAAAGTTGCCAGACGCATGCAATTCTCGAGAATTACTTTCTATTAAAATACAAAGATCTTTGTATGGTTTAAAGCAATCTGGGCGAATGTGGTACAATCATCTTAGTGAATATTTGTTGAAAGAGGGTTATACAAATAACCATATTTGCCCATGTGTTTTTATAAAGAAGTTTGGACATGGTTTTGTAATAATCGCTAGTTATGTTGATGACTTAAATATTATTGGCGCTCCTGAAGAGATCTGTAATGCAATAAATTATTTAAAGAAAGAGTTTGAAATGAAAGAGCTCGGTAAAACTAAATTGTCTCGGCCTGCAGTTCGAGTACTTAAAGAATGAAATTTTTGTCCATCAATCAACTTATACTAAGAAAGTTTTAAAACGATTTAATAGGGATAATTCATACCCATTAACCAGCCCAATGGTTGTTCGGTCACTTGATATACAAAAGGATCCTTTTCGTCCTTGGGATGACAATTAGAAGATTCTTAGTCCTGAAGTGCCATACTTAAGTGCAGTTGGTGCTTTAATGTACCTTGCTAATAATACATGATCTGATATTGCTTTTGTTGTAAATTTATTAGCAAGATATAGTTCTGCTCCAACCAGAAGATATTGGAATGGAATTAAACATATTTTTCGATATCTCCGTGGAACAATTGATATGGGTCTATTTTACCCTCATGAACCAAATGCACAATTAATTGGGTATGCAGATACAGGATATTTATCAAATCAATACAAAGGTAGGTCACAAACGAGTTATGTATTTATATATGGTGGCACAACAATATCTTGGAGATCTATGAAGCAAACAATAACTGCTACCTCATCAAATCATGCTGAAATAATTGCAATTCATGAGACAAGTCGTGAATGTGTATGGCTCAGATCAATGACTAATCATATTCAAGAATCATGCGATTTGTTAATAAACAAGAAGATTCCAATGATACTTCATGAAGAAAATGCAACTTGCATAGCTCAATTAAAAGGTGGATATATCAAAGGTGATAGGACGAAACATATCTCTCCAAAATTATTTTTCACACATGATTTACTACAAAGTGGAGATATTAACATACAAAAAATTCAATCAAGCGAGAATCCTGCAGATTTATTCACAAAAGCATTACCCACTATAGCATTTGAGAAGTTGATCCATAAGATTGGAATGCGGCTTTATAGAGACATTAAGTGATATCTTTAACAAGAGGAGTATTGCATCGAAACACATGTATAAAGAAGGATGTACTCTTTTTCCTTCACTAGGGCTTTTGTCCCACTGAGTTTTTTCCTAATAAGGTTTTAACGAGGAAAATTCTTTATACGATAGACATCAAAGGGGGAGTGTTATAAATGATATGTATTTATTGTGGATGTCTATTCATATGAGTGACTTTTCAAATGGATGAACAAATTCAAGAATGACCATTGGCTTTTGAGTTACTTTTTAATGATACGACAACTTTTTGTTTTTGGGTATACTTGTGATCATTAAGTTTTTTGTTACCATATTAAATAGAAGTGTCTTTTCATTATTTTTCAAAATGCCTATAAATAAGCATATTTGTAATCTCATAATGTACAATCAAAAATAGAGAAATAAAATTATTCTTCTCTCATTCTCTCTAAATCCTTTTTATTTTCTTGATATTTTATTATAAATATCTATATATATACACTTCTGTCTAAAAAAGGAATATAAATGTTTAACTAAAAGATAAGGAAAAGAATCCGAATAAAGTAAATCTGCGATGTTTGACTAAATAAATCAACCAAAAATATAATAATTGATTTAAGTAATCTTATGATTAAGTCAATCAACCAAATATATAATAATTAACTAAATTAATCATAATGATTGAATGGCCATAATAAATCAACCATAAAAATCAACTAAATCCACCAAATATTCTGGTCTGTTTTGGATAGTTAAGGGTTGCTTCTTTTGGGTTGAGAATGAGGCCCATTTCGGGTCTATTTTAACATGCATTACGTTGTTTACTCAAAGCTATACATACCCCATTTTTAATCAAACTTAGAGGAGGTGGAAGAAGAAGAAGAAGAAGAAGAGAAGCACCTAGTAAATCGAGTTGATTAAATTAATGGAGGGAATTAGAGCTGTAATTAGGAAGAGAGTGATGGTTGGTTTGTTTAGTTTGCTCTTGTTTGCTGCTGTATGGCCTACTACTACGGAGGCTGCATTTGCGGTACTAGTAGACCCACCTTGTACTGCTGCTAAGTGCATCAAAGCTTGCAAGGACATCCTCAAAGCTGACTTTGGGGATGCTCATTGTTTGACCGCTATTAGCAAAACCCAATGCATGTGTTTTCGCCATGCTGAGCCCTACTAGTGCCCTGTCCAGGACAAGGTGATGTTGTGAATAAGGGGGGACCCTCTTAATGAATAAGATCTTATATGGTTAATGCATCAATACAGTGCTTTCTTTCTGTATTTGATAAGAGCGCAACATCAAAAAAATTTTACTGTTTGCTTTTGAATAATCTATAATTTTATGCCATATAGGCTTTGATATATGAAGTATTCGATCCATTTTCACATTTTAGAATTATATTTTTTTTAAAAAAATATATATCATTTCTTCTAATTAAATGTCATATTTAGATATTCGAATAGTAGTAAATGAGGATGTAAATCTTCATTAAACTTCCTCGTAACAAAATGTTCCAAAACCACTTTTATTGGATTTAGATTCTCCAACCCCATACAAGTGCACTCCTTCAAATTAAATATCAATATACCAGTGGAACCGACCAATTTAATAAAAGAAAAACCATTGATTAAGCATCATCAGGAGGCAGATGCAAGATAATGTTAGATGCTTTATTTGCATTTGGTATAAATATAAATAAATAAATTTATTGTATAATATGAAATTAAACGAAGTATATTAAAATGAATTTTGTTTTGGAGAACATATTTCCGCCAAGTCCTGAGAAGAAAGATATATCCATGGAGTTAAGGAAGAGTATAGCAAGATTGGATTGGATGTTTTACTCATCTGTCCCTTTTTGTGATTTTTCTTCCAATTTCTTCGTTCGTTCTTACTTAAAAGATTTATAGTTAAGGTATCAATGATCTATGAATTTAATGATAAAATATTAAATTCCTTTAACTAAGATCTCATATTCAAGTTTAGGAATGAAAGAAATAGACGTAGGAGAGCCGATCTCTGAATGGAAAATAGAAAATACAATCAAGGTAGGTTGCAGATGCACTGTTTGGACTGTTGCCAAAAATTAAATTCATGAGATCTTGGC
Source organism: Dillenia turbinata (assembly GCA_037126225.1). Taxonomy (NCBI): domain Eukaryota; kingdom Viridiplantae; phylum Streptophyta; class Magnoliopsida; order Dilleniales; family Dilleniaceae; genus Dillenia; species Dillenia turbinata. The sequence continues at coordinate 24,607,571 of JBAMMX010000020.1, read as the reverse complement.
TTCTCCATCTCACTTCACTGAACTGAATTCACCAAACCAGCACCGCCGGTACATGCACTACAGTACCCCTTCTATTTATGTGAGTTTTCAGGTACCAGTTCAGTTCGTTGGTGAATCCCTCTGAATGTTAAAATAATAAAATAAAATAAAATAAAAAGAGGGGATCTTGACCTATTTTACACCCGCAGTTGGGTTGGGCTCAGCACAACGGCCGAGCCACCAGGAAAGAAAAGAATGTTGGGTTAGTATTAACAATTGAAATTATCACACGCAGTCAAGATGCAATTTTAACAAGTGCTTAGTAATATGTTTTTGATAAATTTTTAATTAACAAATTTATTGGGTTTTATTGAAAAATTTAGCTTGGTATAGAAAATCATGTATATATTTGCATAAAAGCTTTTTGTTTCGGGCCGTGTTAGACCAAACTTATTTTAAATAATTTGTAAATTGTTAAACCTTATTACATATTTGAGTCTAAAAAAAAAAAATCTTTTACTGTTAAAATAATTAAAAAACATTATGTCATTAAATCGTATGAATATTAATTATTGTCATGGAAAGAGTAAAGTTGAATTGATGTAATATTAATAAGAATAATTTAGTTAGTTTATTAATCAAAATAAAATGGCTTATAAGTTGAGCAAAAAAGGATGGAGGTACCTTTTTCTTAACAACTTAGAATCACTAAATATCTAATTTTTAAAATTTATTATTTATTTTTAAAGAATACCAAATAAATTTCATTAAATTATAAACTCTAAAATATTTTATAAAATATTTTTAGAAACTTATAAATTTAGCCCAACATCCTCTAAGTGTTTTTGTCTTAGGATTTATTGGATTAGTGAACACGAAGTTCATGTTTTTCAATGAGATGGTTTCTTTGATTTGATTAAATGCCTATGCATTGTTCGAATTTTTAATATCATGGAGTAAAAGTATTAAAAGAAAACAAAAGAATTCTTGTATTAATTGATGAGAGAAATCATTCGTAAAAAAATAGGGATGATTTTTTTTTTTTTTTTTTTTTTGAGAAGAGAAGATTGCTAACGCAAGAGAAAAGTGAAGATTTGATTTCTTTTGTATGTTTTTCGAGAATGAAACAATACACTTCTTTGACTAAACGATAATGAAAGAAATCATAATAGAGTAAATTTTCTATATTTGACTAAATAGATCAACTAAATATATAATGATTGATTAAATTAATCTTACGGATTATGTAATGGTTAATTAAATCAATAGTAATGACTGAATGGTTGATTAAATCCATCATTATGATTAACTAAATCAACCATAATAGTTGACTAAATCAACCAAATATTCTGGCCTCTTTTGGACAGCTAAGGGTTGCTTCTTTTGTGTTGACACTATCAGAAAATACGGCATCATAGACGGAAATTATGGACGGATAGTTATCCGTTACTAATTAATAACAAAATTATGACGGAACAGCAATGAAAAAATTAGTGACGGAATTAGCGACGAAAAATTCCATCAGAAAAAATTTCGTCGCTAATCCATTGTAGAAACAAAAAAAAAAATTCAAACCTATTAGCGATGGAAAAATTCCGTTGGTAATCTGTCGCTGAAACAAAAAAAAAATTGGGACCTTTTAGCGACTGATTAGCGACGGAAAAATTCCGTCGCAAATAGGTCCGAATTTTTGTTTTTATTGAATATAATTTTTGGTTTTTATTAAATATAATTTCTATTTTTATTAAATATAATTTTGTATTTTTATTAAATATAATTTTATTTTTTATTAAATATAATTTTATTTTTTATTAAATATAATTTTTTGTTTTTATTATATATAATTTTGTATTTTTATTAAATATAATTTTGTGTTGTTATTAAATATAACTTTTATTTTTATTAAATATAATTTTATTTTTTTATTAAATATAATTTTGTATTTTTATTAATTATAAATTTATTTTTTTATTAAATATAATTTTTTGTTTTTATTAAATATAATTTTTATTTTTATTAAATATAATTTTATTTTATTATTAAATATAATTTTGTATTTTTATTAAATATAATTTTTTGTTTTTATTGAATATAATTTTGTATTTTTATTGAATATAATTTTGTGTTTTTATTAAAAATAATTTTTATTTTTATTAAATATAATTTTATTTTTATATTAAATATAATTTTGTATTTTTATTAAATATAATTTTTTGTTTTTATTAAATATAATTTTGTATTTTTATTGAATATAATTTTGTGTTTTTATTAAATATAATTTTTATTTTTATTAAATATAATTTTGTATTTTTATTAAATATAATTTTGTATTTTTATTAGATATAATTTTTTTTAAATATAATTTTATATTTTTATTAAATAAAATTTTATATTTTTATTAAATAAGGGTATTGTATTTTTAATATTAAGAGTTACAAATAAAGTATAGAAATAGAAAACAAATAAACTAGTAATACAAATGTAATTGTGGTATGGTGGTTAAGACTCTCAAGTTCTCTCTCTCAAACCCGGATTTGAACCTGGGTGGGAACATATTTTCAAAACATTTTCAGCATATTTATGCGCGGGCGGATGGGCTGGCGGGCCAGGTTCCGGATGGTGGTGGAAGCGGGTCGGGCGTCCAGCTTCCGACATTTGGGTTTGGTCTTACTAACTTCACCGACGGATTAGTGACGAAAATTTTTCGTCGCTAAAAATCATTCGCTAATCCATCGATAATTTGAAAATTCTAAAATAAAATTAGCGACGGATTTAGAGACGGAATATTCCATCGCTAATCTATCGGTAATTAGTGACGAAAAAATTCTATTGCTAAAAAATCCGTCACTGATCCTTCGCTCGAGGTGACTTTCAGCGACGGAAAAATCCGTATCTGATACTTTCAGCGACAGAAATTTGGGTATCAGCGACGAAAAAATTCGTCGTTGATACCCGTTTTTCTTGTACCTGAGAATAAGGTCCATTTGGGCTCATTTTAACTTGCATAACATTGTTTACTCAAAGCAACAAATACCCAAATTCTAAACAAACTTAGAAGCAGAAGAAGAAGAAAACAAAAAGAGAGAGAGAGAGAGAAGCACTAAGTAATCATAGTTGAGTATGTTAACAAATTAATGGAAGGAATTAGAGCTGTAATTAGGAAGGGAGTGTTGGTTTGCTGGGTTTGCTCTTGTTTGTGGCTATATGGCAACTACTACGGAGGCTGCATTTGCGGTACCAGTTGACCCATCTTGTACTGCTGCTAAGTGCATGAAAGCTTACAAGGACATCCTCAAAGCTAACTTTGGGGATGCTCATTGTTTGACCGCTATTAGCAAAATCCAATGTATGTGTTTTCGCCATGCTGAGCCCTACTAGAGCCCTGTCCAGGACAAGATGATGTTGTGATTTTTTTTTTTTTTTGGTGGGGGACTCTACTAGTGAGTAAGATCTTATATGGTTAATCTATCTTTTAGTGTTATTTTTTCAAATGCTTAATGCGAGCTTCTAATGCACTAATAGAGTGCTTTCACAAAAATTTGAATAATCAATGATTTTATGTCATATAGGCTTTTATATATGAAGCATTCAATCCATTTTCACTTTTATATTTTTAAAAAAATATATATCATTTTAGTGCAATAAAGTCTTATATTGATGATAACTTTTATTGTGGGTTACCTTTGGTGACAGTTTCTTATGCTCTAATGAAACCGTAAGGAATTGTATACATTTTCCAATAGTATAAATTGTCCATTGAGAAAAATTTATCAACCGTCAATAAAGGTAGCACAACCATCTGTAAAAGTGATATTCAATTTTGATAATTATCACTTGTAGTCAGTACATGTGACACTCTTTTGGGATAATTTGAAAACAGTCTCTGTATAACTTTTCTTTACTGTCTACTTAACCATATCGCCTGTATAAGTTTTACATCTATACTAACTCATATATTGCACTGTTTTTAAAATTTATGTTCAATTGTAACATTTATTACTTGTGATCAGTAAAAGTAGTAGTCTTTAAGAATGGTTTGAAAGCAATTTCTGTATAACTCTTCTTTACTCACTTCAGTGACGGATTAGCAACAGATTATTTCTATCGCTAATAATCCGTCGCTAATCCGTCGGTAATTAGGAATAATTAAGAAAATTAAAAATTAAATTACCGATAGATTAGTAACGAATTATTAGCGATGGAAATAATTTCATCACTAATCTGTCGCTAATTAGCGACGGATTTTCTTAGCAATAGAAAATTTTCATCGCTAAATTAGCGAGGTGACTTTCAGCGATAGAAATTTGAGTATCAGCGATGAATATTTCCGTCGCCGATACCCATTTTTCTTGTAGTGGAAGTAATATTATTATAACGTATGGTATCAGGTGTTAACAAGTGTATGATATGTCATGATACGATTATAAAGTATAGTAACAAGTATAATTTTTTTTCTTATTTATTTAAAACACAATACATTATCGATTTTGTTGATATTTAAATATAGCAATTTCATGTGACTGGGACTATATAGTGATATTAACTTAATATTATATGTATTGATATATTTATAAAACATGGTAACAAATCATAAAAATTGCATGAAATATAGTAATATAGCTATAATATATAGTAAAAGTGATGATTTTTTGAACAATCTAAATAATGCACAATAATCGTGATGATATGAGAAAAACACGTGGTGGGTATTGATTAAAGTGTGAAGAATGTGTAGAATTAAGAACCGTTGATATGTTTATAGGTTTTGATGATAAACAAAATATAATTAGTTTGAATAAGGAAAGAATTTTGAGATAAACATAATTAGAATGATTAAGGAAAGAATTTGGAAGATAAGTAGCACAAGAAGAAAAAGATAGTGATGCGTAAGTACAAAATGCGTAAGGTTAGTTGATACGAAATTTAATAGTTTATATCATTAGAGAGCAAGTCCATAACAAAAAGAAATAATTCGTTACTGATAATAGTGCTACTGGAAGCAAATTGGATAGGAAATAAACCGACTAGAGTGGTGAGAACCCAGATTTGACCAACCCATCCGAGACTAGGTACTCAAAAATATGAGTATTTAAAATATTAATAAAATGAGAATAAAAATTGGTGATATTTCTTTTCCAAGTATCAATTAGGTTTAAAACTATTTTTTTAGAATTTTTCTTACTCATTAATCTTTCAAACAAAATTCATCCAAAAATCAAAACTGAAATTTTGTTCTTTGAAGAAAGAGTTAACTTTTTTATCATTAACGAATTAAATTTTGAAACTATTTTTATTGAATCTAAATGGAGAGTGTTTCCTTATTTACATGTAATATCTAAATTAGGCTTTGTGTGCTCGTGCGGCCAACTGTGCAGTTGCACGGTCTACTGCGAGCGCCTTATGCACTCGTACAACTGACTGCACACTTGCGGGGTCAACTACAAGTGCCTTGTGCACTCACATGGTGGACCACGCGCACTTGCATGATCGATCATGAGCGCATAGTGTGCTCAAGCAACTGACCGCAAGCATATACGATCAGAATGCAGTCAGCCTGTAGTGCTCCAACGGCCAACCGTGAGCACTGGCTACTGACCGATAGTGCTCTAGTGGCCGACCGCGAGCACAGGCAGTTGACCTACAGAGCTCTAATGGCTGATTGCAAGCACAAGCGATCAACTCGCTATTCTCAAGCTGCTGAACGAAAGCTTAGATGGTTAACCCACAAAGATTTAGATTAAACCATGCTTTTCTTCAATCAACGTAACAAGACAAAGGCCATCACAACCACTCGGTCAATAGAAAAATTAATTAAAAATAGGCGGGTAAAGAGTAAAAGTGTGAAAAAATAGTGAAAAATTTATAAGGAGACAAAAAATTGAAAAAGGGACGGGTTTTGAAAATTTATTTATAAAAATAAGATGGTCAAATGACTAAATTCGAATAAATTTTTAAATCATCTCCCTGAAATCATCAAAATCCTCTTTCTCTCAAAAACTCTCCTTCCCTCAAAACTCTCAAAATCCATTGAAAATTTTAATTCAACTAAACATATTTTCAGTCTTATTCCCCTACAATGTCTCATAATCCATTGAAAACTCTTATTCAATCAAACATATTTTCAACTAAAAAATCTAAAACTTTTCTTCTCCCAAAATCTATGCAATCAGCCAAGTATATTTTCAACATCCAGACCATCCAAAGTTCTCATTCAAGCTCTCACTAAAACTCTTTATAACATATATTTAGACTCCAACAAATCTACAAGAGGAAAAATGACTTTGTAAAGTTTCGTGAAATGATAATCGTATCATTTTTTCATAGAAAGTAACTCTGTTGTGATGAATTTTGCTGGATTGTGTTAGGAATGAGTATTTGAAAAATTTTAAATTTTTTCAATTACAAGTATGGGACGAACAAAACGACACGTGAGCAAATCCTATAGATAATATCATATGTTGAGCCTCAACTTGTTGAACTTGAGGTTAGGATGGCTGATAGATTAGTTGCTTAGGTAGACATCCACACTCGATATAAAAATCTGGACATAGAGCTTAGACCAGGGGTTTTTACAAAAATAATATTTTTTATTTAAAATTAAATAAATAGGTTTATTTGTTTTTCTTTCCCAAACTAGTGACATCGCGATCTTAAATCACGACATCTACTATATATTCTAATTTAAAAAAATAAAAACCTGTTTTTTTAGAAAAAAAAAAAAAAGAATTGATGTCGCGGTTGGAAAACGCGACATCCAATCTGTTTAGCCAACACTAATCTTCTTGCGTCTAGATCCAAAGTGCTCACTATCTTTGTCTTTGAGAAGATGCTACAAGCTTAGAAAATGTACGTATGGACTAACCATCAGAAGACCCGTGTGATATAGCCATTAAGTCATTGCTACAAGTTGAGAGTACAAAAGATGGCGTTCCTTCAGAATTTGAGTTGTTATTTGGAGCCGATTGGGGTTGAGTATATTGAATGTCGCGGTCAGGGACTGCGACACTTGTGTCGGGATTTTCGACCGCGATATCAATTCTTTTTTTTTAAATTAAAAAATAGGTTTTTATTTTTTTAAATTAGAATATACAGTAAATGTCGCAATCTGAGATTGTGATACCACTAGTTTGAAAAAGAAAAAAAAAACAATCCTATTAATTTAATTTTAAATAAAAATATATTATTTTTTTAAAAGGCCGCTTAGACCGTTTAAGGATGAACAAGGTATGTTGGAGCACGAATTTGCACCCAGCCCACTCGTTGGCCCCCGCTCATGTATAAACCAACTTCCTGTTGCTTTATATTTTTGTAGAAAATGTACATTTATCCATATTCGAACCTGAGACTAAAAGGACATCTGGAGCGTTCTCAACCACTATGTCATATTAACTTATCTGATATACCTTTTTTTTTTTTTACTTCATTACTTTCTTTCTAAATTTTATTATTAAAAATACAATTTACTAATTTAATAAAAATATAAAATATAAAATTATATTTAATAAAAATAGAAAATTATATTTAATAAAATTAAAAAATTATCTTTAACAAAAATACAAAATTATATTTTAAAAAATACAAAAATATATTTAATAAAAATCAATACCCTAATTTAATAAACATATAAAATATAAATTTATGTTTAATAGCGACGAAAATGGATTTGTGACAAATTAACCACGAATTTAGCTACGAACAAAAATTCATGGCTAATTAGTCACGAATTTTTGTTACCACGAATTTTTGTTCGTTGCTAAATTCGTGGCTAATTTGCAACGAATTTATTTTTGTCATTAAATTCGTGGGTAAATAACGACGAATTTTTTTCGTGGCTAAAGTCCGTGACTAAAATCATATTTTTTTGTAGTGGATTGCCTTTTACAAGAAAGAGGAAAAGGTTACGAGAGAAGTGAAGATTGGATTTCTTTTTTATATTTTTCCAGAATGATACAATACCTACATATATACACTTTTGTCTAAAAGAAAAAAAGGAATATAAATGTTTGACTAAAAGATAATGAATCAGAATAAAGTAAATATTCTAAATTTGACTAAATAAATTAACCAAATATATAATGATTGATTAAATCAATCTTACATATTATTCAAATCGACCAAATATATAATGATTAACCAAATCAATCGTAATGATTGAATGATTGATTAAATCCATCGTTATTATTAACTAAATCAACCATGATAGTCGACTAAATCAACCAAATATTGTGGCCTCTTTAGGACAGCTGAGGGTTGGTTTTCTTTTGGGTTGAGAATGAGGTCCATTTGGGTCTATTTTAACATGTATAATGTTGTTTACTCAAAGCTATAAATACCCAATTTTTAAACAAACTTAGAAGAAGAAGAAAAAGGGGAAGGAGAAGAAGAGGAGGAGAAGCAATAAGTAATCATAGTTGAGTATATTAACAAATTAATGGAGGGAATTAGAGCTGTAATTAGCAAGATAGTGATGGTTGGTTTGCTGGGTTTGCTCTTGTTTGTGGTCGTATGGCCTCCTACTACGGAGGCTGCATTTGCGGCACTAATAGACCCACCATGTACTGCTGCTAAGTGCATCAAAGCTTGCAAGGACATCCTCAAAGCTAACTTTTGGGATGCTCATTGTTTGACCGCTATTAGCAAGACCCTATGTATGTGTTTTCGCGGTGGCGAGCCTTACTAGAGCCTCGCCCAGACAAGATGATGTCGCGAATAAGGAGGGGACTCTACTATTAAGATCCTATATGGTTAATCTATTTTTTAATGTTACTTATTCAGATGCTTAAAGAGAGCTTCTAATGCTCCAATAAGGTGCTTTCTTTCTGTATTTAATTACTGCATAACATCACAAAAATTTTTCAATCTGCGTTTGAATAATCAGATGCTTAAAGATGATGTTGTGATTTTATGTAAATCTTCATTAAACTTCCTCGTAACAAGATGTTCCCAAACCATTTTTATCGAATTTCGATTCTCCAACCCCATACAAGTGCACTTCTTCAAATTAAATATCAATATACCAGTAGAACCAACCAATTCAATAAAAAAGAAAAACCACTGATTAAGCATCAATGGGAAGCAGTTGCAAAACAATGACAGTTGCTTTATTTGCATTGGAGTTCTTAATCGCTTTGACGCCTGACAATGTCATGTAGTACCGGCAATTTTTGGCATAAATATACATAAACAAATTTTTTGCAGAATTTGTAAATTAAGCATACTTAGTAAATATATTAAAATAGATTTTGTTTTGGAGAATATATTTACCCCAAGTCCCTTGAAAACAGATATATTCACTAAGTAAGAGTCCAGCAAGACTGGATTGGACACTTTATTCAGGTGTCCCCTTTTGAGTTTTTTCTTCCCACTTCTTCATTTGTACTTACTTGAAAAATTCCAATGACCTATCGATCTAATGGAAAACTATTACATTTCTTTAACCAAAATCTGGAGTTCAAGTTTGAGAATGAAAAAACCGATATTATGACTCCACAAGGTTACAATTCCTGAATATCTAGATCTCCAGTACACAATTCATCACAAATATGGAATGCATGTAACAATACACATACAAAGGACTCCTCTGGTCCATTCCCCGTGCACACAAGCATGTATCGGCACACAAGTAAAGCATTTAAAATACAAGAAGTCCCAAATCATAGTCGCTGAATTTTACTAATGTTTGCCTGAAACAATCAAGCTAACATCAGTAAAGTCCCAACGATATGAAATGTACATAACTTCACAAGTAACGAAGTTCAAATTTACAATCCAAATGTTCCAATACAGATAAAACAATTTCCCAAAAATAAATCAATCAAAATAATAAAGCACAAATCAAAATCGTCGGATTTTACCAATACTTGTCAAAAACTCAGCCAGTATCAATAAAATCCGTACGGCATGAGATGTACAGACTTCTCTTTCCATGGTTTTAAGAACTATGAATTTTTGAAAATCCTACATTTGCCAAATACCTATACAATCCACAAAAATACTTCGCAAACTCCGACGTCCAATCCTCGAACTAAGAATCCTCTAAAAAATATGGAAAGAGGGGTGAGTATTGGGGAATACTCAGTGAGTGGAGTGCAATGGTGTGATTGTGTTCATAAACAAGGGGTGAATGTGGGGCAGTCAAAGCATATCTCATAAACCTCAGTTCATATACATAAAAACATTTTAACAAATCACAATTTACAAACATGCATTCACATCGATCATCTTTTCAGAAAATCCTGGAGTCCCATAAAAAACACTCCCATCTTGAGTTTGGCCAAACCCAAACGAAAGCCCGCTAAGGGTTTTTCAATCCAATGTTTCAAAACATACCTCATTCCTTGGCGTTGAGTCATGCCTCACCGAGGTGCATTCAGATATAGCCTGACCTACAGCAGAGGGAGACATGTCTGTCTCTTTCGCTAAATATAATCCAACCCTCAACCATGCCACCCCGTCAGGTCGCTCCGTGGGAGGAATGACTATAGCCATTAACAATCCAACACCCTTCATTTCTCAATCAATCTATTTCACAAACAATATGCCATGATTTCCAACAATTAATCAATAATCTCATGCCAGCTCATGCCAAAGCAATTCATAGAACAATATCAAATAACACATGGCAATGAACCATTCATAAACATAGTGGATGCATTCGTACTTCACAATCCAGTTTAGACAGCCCACAATCACAAAACAATTTATATAAAACATATAAAAATCTTTCAAAATCATTTATAAAACAATTTTAAAATATGTTACTCATTCATGAATATAATGAACTATCCACTCACCTATAGGGAGGGTACCCACTCCCTATTTCCACAATTAATTCAAAATGACTCCTTTCGAGTCTTCAAAAGTCAACCTAGATCAATCAACACAATTAATCATCAATTAAGGCTTCATTAAAGGGTTTTCAAATTTTTTCCCATTTAAAATAGCCTTAATTTACACAATCACATTTCTAAGCTCTCGTTTCATCAATCTAAGATTACTTCCCCTATCAATGATTTTAAATTTCCAATATTCCTCAATTTTATCAAATTTTCTCCCAAATTTGCATAACACTAATTTAATTCATGCCAATTTCAATTCAAACTCCAGGGAAAGCAATACAAATCAACCAAACAAAGCTCTACTACTATCTAAGATATTTTATCATGTTACGCAACCTAATTTATATCAAATTCTAGATTTAACCTAAATAATTACATATAAAATATCAGAAAATGCATCCTAATCGAATCTAATATATATTCTAACATATGCGAGACTTCTTACCCTAAATTTATCCTAAATTCAGTCAATAAATTGAATGGACCAAAACTCCATCACCTAGGGTTTTCGCAATTCGCTGATCTAGCTTCCATGCGCCATTCAGCTCATTCCGGGACCTACGATGCTTCCAATATGAAGCAAAGTTCAGTAATTTAGTTCAATTACCTAGAACTATCAGTTAGGAACTCACCCTTACCTGTGCAGTAGAGGACTCACGACCTAGGGTTTTCAAAGCTCTGTTGTACTGCTGGCTTAGGGCTTCTGCAAGGACTGCAGAAGGGTGGTGCTTGCAGAGAGCAGCACGCGCGAGCGAATAGGGGGAAAGAAAGGAGAAGCTATCGTGCGCGAAAGGAGAGAGGAAAACGAGTGAGAGAAAGAGAAAGACATTCGACCGAAAGAGAGAGAGAGAACAGAGAGATAGAAACAGGGGAAGACGATGGAAAGGGGGTCGACGAACGGTGGTTGGAGGCGGAGAGGGTGGCAGAGAGAGTGAGCGACGGAGAGTGTGAGAGGGAGTTCGAGAGGGTTCAGGAGAGAGCGAGAGATTTTCAAAGAGAGACAGAGCGAGATAAAGAGAGACAGAAAGGGGAAATCGGCCATGGGTGGTGGTGAAGGTGGAAGGCGTGGCCGTGGGAGGTAGAGAGAGACGAGAGAGAGACGGAGACCACGACGGAGAGAGAGAATTGAGCGGGAGGGAGAGACGGGATAGACGAAGAGAGGGAATGGGGGAGGGATTAGGGTTTCTAACCCTAATCCTAATTTTGTTTTGGGGACGCAGCGTTTTGCCCCAAAACGCTGCGTCTCCACTCTTTTCTCTTTTTTTTTTTAAACATAAATAGTTATATAAATAAATAAATAATAAATATTCATATATTTAAAATTTTTTTTCCCACATTTTATTAAAAAAATCTAAATTTATCATCAAAATAGAATATACCTCATATCGAAATACGGATATTTTTAAATATACCAAAAATTTAAAATTAATAACATCGAAAATCAATATAAATTCAAAATTTTCTATTTTATTATAAAATGTTTACAAAATGTCTAGTATCGATTTTTCGGTATTACAACTCTTAACCCCCTAAAAATAAATTTTGTCCTCGAAATTTTTCCTCGAAATTTTAAATGAATGTTGTACCATAAGCAGATGTGGTTATTGCTTTCTCATAGTGTCTTTGGATTCTCAAGTCTCTTCGTCCACCTGGGCGTTTTCCTATTAGATCTTAACGATAGGGACTTGCCCTTTTTTTTTTTTTGCAATCTCTTACGTCTAAGCTAAAACTGAGATGTGAATCAAGGATCACAGTCGCATACAATTGACACCGAAATCCCGTGGAGTCTTAAAAATCTCTGCTATATACATTCTGGTTAACCTTTCTAGTGAGTAAGCTCAATGAAATCATGCCACTTGAAATTTTGTACTCTATCTAAACTTAAGCTCTACTTAGTTTAAATTCCTTTTGATCTGAACTACCTTAAATATTATTCCTAAACCTCACCTTGCTTATGGATCTTAATATTTCATGGAATAGTTTCAAGCTCTCGTCCTCCAAAAATAAGAAACTTGATAAGTATGTTCTTCCTTGACTTTTCTAGTGATGATTTTAACGTCTCTCTTTTCATAGAACTTGAAGAATTAAAAAGCCTAGATGTCATGGACCTATCTCGTAACAATTTCATAGATTCGATCCCTTCAACTTTAACTCATTTAATCAACCTCATCTACTTGTCACTTGACTTTAATCAACTCAAAGACTCCATTCCAATAGAAATTGGAGAAATAAAATCCTAATTATTTGGATTTATTCCATAACAACTTGATGGTCTCAATTCCTTTAGTTTATTTACCCTAACTGATTGAGCTATCATGAAATTAAAGGGTCTATGTTTACAAAATAACAAAACCAAGGCTTTATTCCTCCATGTTTGAGTCTTTTAAGAACAATTTACTAAAATAAAGAGTCACAAATAGTGATAAATTTCTGAATCCACCCCTTTTAATTTCTTTCTAAAAATCCAGCTACTCATTATTATATGAAAGGAGCTCCTAACATGCATAACAATAAGTCTTCCCTATGGTCACAAACAAACATTTCAATAAACAAAGCCACATCACCAAAATGATCAAATCAACAAAACATGTCCTAAATAAATATAAATCTTCTCAAGGTATTATCGTACAAAATCTCTCTAATACTTGGTCGTGACCTCTAAATACATATCTCCATAGGTTAATTATATTTATTCCTATCTTACCTCCACTTCTCTCTACATTTACTCTCTATCTACTTGTCAATTCAAAACATCAAAAAATGTTTATATTAATGTCAGTATACAAAACTCTCATCTCCAAACCACTTCTTCCGTCAACTTATTTTCCTTCTTCAAAGGAAGCTCTTCAAGATAATTTCTAAGATTCTACCAAGTGAAAAGATCCTCCGGCAAACCTTTTATCAACCTCAAGCAGATCAATCTCATCAATATCTCAAAGAATAGCACTTTCCTTTCCTCCAGTATCTCCAAAAAAGATTATTATTCCAAACTTTGGGAGCCATTTTTAAAATTTTCAATTTCCTAAAAAACATAAGGATTCAAATCGCTTTACTAACAAAGAACTTCCCAAGTCTACACAAGTCGATCTTCTCAAAGTACTAGAAACTCAAAAACAAGTGAGAAATATTTGGATTTAGATTGACAAGCATACTGAAACACAGCCAACCAGAGATATTCCTTGAAAGAAAAGCTTATATGCTTAATAGAACCTGAACCAAGTCTGGTAAAGAATCCAAAATGCGAATAGATGACAGTTACTTGAAAGAAACATTTAGTGCTTACTGAGACCATTTATCGTATGATTAAAGATTTTGGTATCACCCATTACTTATAGCAACTCGTTTGTAGTACTTGTCCTATTCATCTAAGTTTTAATGGATCAATTATAGATTGGACGGATCATTTGCGTATGGCCAAAAATTGCTTGCAGCAAGTATATTAAGAATTGTAATCAAATGTGTTGTCTTAGTTTGGAATCTATAGAACTAAAGGAAAAATATTATTAACAATGGAAAGATAAGTATTATGACTATTGTAAAGGACAACCTTTGATAAATTTGATATCGGTTACAGTATAGTATACATTGAATTTTAATGGCTCTAGACTTACAGGCATTAATTCTACTGCAATTGCTTAAGAAATGATCCAAATTGTCATATTGAAGTTATGATTACCATCTTTGGATTTTAATGCCTCTGGACTTAAGGGTATTAATTTGACTCTGGACATTCACACTACAATGAGAAACTGAATGTTTGTACATATATGTATTTATAGCAGCGAATTGCTTGCTACACTAACCTTTGCATGTAGCAGCAATAGTTCAATAGTATAAAGGACATACTTTGGATGGTGAATACAATTTATAATCATATCAGCAACAAGGCTGATTTCTTTAAAAATACTAAATATGATCAAAGTATGCAACAACCTCATATGAAGCAGCTTACATTCTATAATCTATCTTTTAATAGAGGAATTTTCATTCAATTTACTAGCATTTTCTTCCTTCTGTCTTCTCTTTTCAGACGAGCCCTCTACAAAACCCTACTTACAGACTGTCCAGACCCAAATCTTAACCATTAACAAAATTAATAGAAATCTTAATAATTATAGAATCCCAAATGCTAGAGATAACTATCAGCCCTCTTCAAGTTGCAAATCGAATTTGTTCATCAATAGCTGGACTTTAACCTTACTAAGATATTAATACCACTAAACATATTTGTAAGATCCCATTAGTCATTGTTGCATACTTGAAGTCACATTGCTATTATCACACTTCTCATTGTTTAACTGGTAAATTTATCAAAATCATAAATAAACATTCCACACACATCATGTCCCTAAAAAAGAATGTGTTCAATCTAACCATTCACATATCTTTATCCTTATACCTGCTTCTTATAACCTATAGCCCACCTTTACGGAAGAAAATGCTGCATATGATACAATGTAGTTACACAAAAGTAAGGCAAGTATCATCAAATTTTCCTGTTGATTTCAAACTGTTTGCTTTTCCAAATTACGAAAACATTTATCAAACCCCAACATCTACTCACAAATACAATCTCTCAAAAGTATTTTACCTTATATCTTAATCATAAGTAGTTCTATATTGTCATGCCTATTACAGAAGTATATCAAACTTCTAATATCAAAATGTCAGTTCAAAATAATTACTACAAGGGTACTCACCATTCAGCAAAACAATCCAAGGGAAATCTTCAATCACAATTGAGAAACTATTCATAAAGTGATACATCACTCGGGTTATAGAAGTGAAGTGGAAAATATCTTGTTCGGCTTCCTTGTTCCTCGTATGGGGAGCAAAACTCTAAAGGAAAAGTCTAAACTTAACAACTTAAAATGGGTACAAACCCAAGTACTTAACCCCCTAAAAATGAGCATTTCTAATTTCCTAAGAAAATCATGAAAATTTCTGTACATTCGCCGAAAACCTTTTTAAAATATCTAAACCTTTTTCAAAAACTAAACATTTCAAAATCTTTAGAAAAACTTTTGGGATATTTGGAAACATTTAAAAACGTTTCGAAACCATCAAACTTTTAAAATCGTAACCTAGGATCTGATACCAATAAAGCTGTCATGCCTCGATCCTCGGATCAAGCACACAACAACCGCCGCGTGGTCTCGATACAAGGGCAGAATCTCCCTATATACTGGGACTCCGCAAGGCTACAATTCCTGAATATCCAGATCTCCAGTACACAATTCATCACAAATATAGAAAGCATGTAACAATACACATGCAAAGGACTCCTCTGGTCCATTCTCTATGCACACAAGCATGAATCGGCACACAATCGGGGAAGGGGCTCCTGCACATGCACGCATGCGATGTGGTTATCCCAGCCAACCAATACAAGTAAAGTATTTATATACAAGAAGTTCCAAATCATAGTCGTAGGATTTTACTAATACTTGCCTGAAGCAATCAAACTAACATCAGTAAAGTCCCAACGATATGAGATGTACAGAACTTCACAAATCAAAAAGAAAGTAACAAAGTTTAAAATTTACAATCCAAATGTCCCAATACAGAGAAAACAGTTTTCCAAAAAAAAAATAGATCAATCAAAATAATAAAACACAAATCAAAAATCGTCGAATTTTACTAATACTTGTCAAAAACTCAGCTAGTATCAATAAAATCCATACGGCATGGGATATACAAACTTCCCTTTCCATGGTTTTGAGAACTATGAATCTCCGAAAATCCTGTATTTGCCAAATACCTATACAATCCACAAAAATACTTCGCAAGCTCCGACGTCCAATCCTCGAACTAAGAATCCTCTGAAAAATATGGAGAGAGGGGTGAGTATTGGGGAATTCTCAGTGAGTGGAGTGCAATGGTGTGATTGTGTTCATAAACAAGGGGTGAATGTGGGGTAGTCAAAGCATATGTCATAAACTTCAATTCATATACATAAAAACATTTCAATAAATCACAATTTACAAACATGCATCCACATCGATCATATTTTCAGAAAATTCTGGGGTCCCATCGAAAACACTCACATCTTAGGTTTGGCCGAACCTAGACGAAAGCCCGCCAAGGGTTTTTCAATCCAATATTTCAAAACATACCCCATTCCTTGGCGTTGAGTCGTGTCTCACCGGGGTGTATCCAGATATAGCCTGAACTACAGCAGAGGGAGACACGTTTGTCTCTCTCGCTAAATATAATCCAACCCTCAACCACGTCACCCTATCGGTTTGCTCCGTGGGAGGAATGACTATAGCCATTAACAATCCAGCACTCTTCATTTCTCAATCAATCAATTTCACAATTAATGTGCCAAGATTTCCAACAATTAATCAATAATCTCATGCCAGCTCATGCCAAAGCAATTCATAGAGCAATATCAAATAACACATGGAACATAAGCATTCATAAACACAGTGGATGCATTCGTACTTCACAATTCAGTTCAGACAGCCCACAATCATAAAACAATTTATATGAAACATATAAAAATCTTTCAAAATCATTTATAAAGCAATTTTAAAACATGTTACTCATTCATGATCACAATGAACCATCCACCACCTATAGGGAGGGTATCCACTCCCTATTTCTATAATTAATCCAAAATGACTTCTTTCGAGTCTCCAAACGTCAACCTAGACCAATCAACATAATTAATCATCAATTAAGGCTCCATTAAAGGGTTTTCAAATTTTTTCCTATTTAAAATAGCCTTAATTTACACAATCACATTTCTAAGCTCTCGTTTCATCAATCTAAGATTACTTCCCCTATCAATGATTTTAAATTTCCAATATTCCTCAATTTTATCAAATTTTCTCCCAAATTTACATAATACTAATTTAATTCATGCCAATTTCAATTCAAACTCTAGGGAAGCAAGACAAATCAACCAAACAAAGCTCTTCTACTATCTAAGACATTTTATCATGCTACGCAACCTAATTTATATCAAATTCTATATTTAACCTAAATAACTACATATAAAATATCAGAAAATGCATCCTAATCGAATCTAATATACATTCTAACATATGCGAGACTTCTTATCCTAAATTTATCCTAAATTCAGTCAATAAATTGAATGGACCAAAACTCCCTCACCTAGGGTTTTCACAATTCGCTGATCTAGCTTCCATGCGCCATTCAGCTCATTCCGGGACCTATGCAGTAGAGGACTCATGACCTAGGGTTTTCAAAGCTCTGTTGTACTGCCGACTTAGGGCTTCTGCAAGGACTGCAGAAGGGTGGTGCTTGCAGAGAGCAGCACGCGCGAGCGAATAGGGGGAAAGAAAGGAGAAGCTGTCGTGTGCAAAAGGGGAGAGGAAAATGAGTGAGAGAGAGAGAAAGACATTCGACCGAAAGAGAGAGAGAGAACAGAGAGAGAGAAACAGGGGAAGATGATGGAGAAAGGGTCGACGAACGGTGGTTGGAGGTGGAGCGGGTGGCAGAGAGAGTGAGCGACGGAGAGTGCGAAAGGGAGTTCGAGAGGGTTGAGGAGAGAGCGAGAGATTTTCAAAGAGAGACAGAGCGAGATAAAGAGAGACAGAAAGGGGAAATCGGCCATGGGTATTGGTGACGGTGGAAGGTGCGGCCGTAAGAGGTAGAGAGAGACAGAGACCGCGGTGGAGAGAGAGAATCGAGCGGGAGGGAGAGACGGGAGAGACGGGAGAGACGAAGAGAGGGAATGGGGGAGGGATTAGGGTTTCTAACCCTAATCCTAATTTTGTTTTGAGAACGCAGTATTTTGCCCCAAAACGCTGCGTCTCCACTCTTTTCTCTCTCTTTTTTTTTAAAACATAAATAGTTATATAAATAAATAAATAATAAATATTCATATATTTAAATTTTTTTCCCACATTTTATTAAAACAATCTAAATTTATCATCAAAATAGAATGTACCTCATATCGAAATATGGATATTTTTAAATATACCAAAAATTTAAAATTAATACCCCAAAATTGAAATTCAATATAAATTCAAAATTTTCTATTTTATTATAAAATGTTTACAAATTGTCTAGCATCAATTTTTTGGTATTACATTTTAAACACCAGTGGTCAAGTATGAAAAAAGAAAATACAAAGAAGATATAGATGCAGTGCTTAGTTCATTATAAGTTGGATTATCTATCACACTTCACTTCCATCCATGAACTAAATTCACCAAACCTATATTATCGGTACATGCATTACACCACTTCTAATTATTTGAGTTTTCAAGTACCAATTCCTAGGTGTATCCTCTTAAAATATAAGAGAGAGAGAGAGATTTTCCATTTTGCGAATTTTGCAGCTAGATACAATTGGGGTGACCTTAGTTTAGAGTAATAACTGTTAACATGCTGTCAAGGACGTGGATGTAGAACGAAAAGCTGCTTCTGCTCATCATTTTCTTTTTCAGAATGAGCAAGGATTGTTGGTTAAGCAAGATTTTGAGCTACCATCTGTTTCCAGGTCACACTTCTTTTGTTTAACTTCATTTTTTTTTGTCATGAACATGCTAGAAACAGGAAGTAGGAGGAGTTGCCAGCTTGTACACGTGCTGTTTCTAAAACATGTATCCTTCCCAAATGGGTTATCTTGAAATTTATTGATTGATGAACAACTTTTAGTTTATTATATATTTGATTTTAAAATATTATGCATGTTGGGTTTTCTTTATTAGAAAATGTATTATCATAGCCTTGCGTGATCTTGGGACGCATGTTGGTGATAACACGTACTTCCAGATCACGCAACAGTTATCACGTATTCAGACCTGCGGGTTAGGGCGTGACAATTATACTGGTATCAGAGCCAAGGTTTTGATGTTGTTAAAATATTTTTAATTTTTTTTAAATGTTTGCAAACACTTTTAATGTTTTCAGAGTTTCTAAATGTATTTGAAGGTTTTTATATTTCTAAATGTTTTGAGAAAATTTAAAAGCCTGAGTCCTAGAAAATGGAGTCACATTAGGCATGAGTGCATTATTGGTTTATCTAATTTAGTGGCCTAAGATAAGTTTTCTTCTTGTAGAACTTCAATGGCTCCTCGCCGGAAGACAAGAACTTTATCTGAGATTCCTTGTTCTGAGCATGATGCTACATCATTATCCCATGCTCCTCCAGCTAGTACACCTGAACCTTCAGTTACACCATCTAAGATTCCTCCACCGCCACTTGCTGCATTCCAACAGTATATGGAATGATGGAGCAAGTACGGTGTTCAGTTCTAAACTCAAACTCAATTGCAAACTCCTCCTCCACCAAACACTACCGTCCCAACAAACACTCCCCTAACACCAGTAGCTCCTCCTCCACCGGTAGTTACACCAACTAGTTGTCCAACCATTAAGCTGTCCAAGTTGATTAAGAAAGCAAGACAACTTAGATATGAGACTTTTTCAAGCACTAGTGATGTTACGGTGGTAAAGGATTGGATTAATAGAGTTCAAGAAACTATGGCTGACATGAGTTTAGATGATGAGATGAAACTAATGGTGGCTGTAAAGTTGCTTGACAAAAGTGCTCGTACATGGTGGGAGAACTTGAAGAAGAGATCATCTACTCCCATCTCATGGAGTGAGTTCCTTACAGAATTTGATGAAATGTATTATACTAGGTTTTATCGGGACTTAAATATGAAAGAATTTTTCCATTTTAATGAAGGAAACAAATCGATGGCAAAATATGAGACTGAGTTGAGACAGTTATCATTGTTTGTTCCAGAATTTGTGGCTTCTGAAGAATATTTGAGTTCCAAATTTGAAGAGGGACTGAACTTGAGTATTAGGGAAAAATGTCAGTTACCCAAGTTCACACATGTAAAGATATCTTGCAATTAGCTTTCAGAGTCAAGAAGATGGTTGAAGAAAGAGAAAAAGCTAGAGAAGCCTTTGGAAGGAAAAGAAAAACCGAAACCACTTCAGGTCATAATTCTAAGAAAAGTAAGAGTACAAGCTCTTATGGTAGTGCTTCCATCATAGGATCTGTTGGCTTTCCCCAAGCCCAACAATTTTTCAGAGAGAGTGTTCCGAACACCAATGCTGTGTCCAGAACCAAGTCGATAGGAAACAACCAAGTTCCTTGCAAGAATTGCAAGAAATTCCATTTCAGACCTTGTAATAAACCTAGAAGATGCTACCATTGTGGACAGGAGGGTCATCTTCGATATGATTGCACTGAAGGGTTTGAAAGGATAAGGGAGTCAACAAAACCTTGACCTTCCTAGTGGTTCCAGGAGTGGACCAGTCGACATTGTTGCACGTCCCTATAATACTACTCTAAGAATGGGGAATAGCAGTAACACTATGGCTACCAATCCCAACATCCTCAACCTCAAATCCAAACTAGGATCTATGCGATGACCAATGAAGAGGAATAGAACATCCCTGATATTGCTATAGGTAAAATTTTATTAATTATAAGTTCATTGATTTACAAAAGCATATTATTGGTGACCCTTGATTTTTGAGATTTATTAGAAGTATTGAATCATTGCATATTAGAGATAATTGATGAACCAATTTTGAGTATCGATTTTGCAAATGAATTGTGGTGATTGATAGTATTGCTATGAGATAGATATGTAAATATTATTGAACAAATCGCATGATGTTAAAGACATTGGTGTCTTTTCTGGGAGAATATTTAGAATTGATTGTTATTCATAATTAGATGCCATTTGAAAGCAAATATGTATGCAATGTATATTATAAGGTTCGCTAATACTCATTTGACAGTTTATGTTAATAATTATAATGAAAATGTTCAAAGATTGACACCAAAGATGCTTTGCTAGATATGCCGATAGCCCCTCGACCCTTCGGTAAGTAGTTGAATATAAGTACAAAGAATGTGATGTATAGGTAACCGGAGAAGATAAGAATAAATAGGATTGCATAGTATATGTGGCTAGAAGTTTGTAAGCTTTTAGAGGGAATAACAGAGACTAATAAAATACCCAGGATAGAATGATTATCTTTGTATATATCTGGTGACTGTGTTCTGTTAACAGGTCTAATTAATTGACAACTGAATGAAAATAATTTAGAGAAATTTTAGAAGTTAAGAAAATAGAAGAATTCAAATTGTTAAAATGCAAGAAAGACTAGGCAGAATGAATGATTTGGGAGTCTGAAAATAATCATGAGTAAGCTGATCCCCTAACTATTTAAGGAATGATCATGTATTGAAATTTTGAGGACAAAATTTTCTTTTAGGGGGGTAGGAATTGTAATACCGGACAAGTCCGAATTTGTAAAAAAAAATGTTTTGTATTCAGTACTCAATAAGACTTTAGTTATTCAGTATTTGGTATTTAGTGAAATTTGATTTGGAGACTATCTATCGGCAGATTGATAATTTTAAGCGACGGTTATTATAGTGTGAGTATTCGGAAGAGTCTAAATTATGATTTAGTAGAATTTCATTGTTTAGTAAAGGTTTGGTGGTCAATAGACAATTCTTCAATTTTTAATTTCCTGATTAGTAGTCGGTAATGGTTATCTGCTGTTTTACACGTGAAAACCCCATCGGTATTATTTCTTGGTCATAGTGTAAAATTTATAGTTTATCGGTGCACTATTTCTCTGTCGGTAATAAGTTCATAAATTCCTATTAGTCATCTAGCCACCTATTGGTATTGAAACTTTCATAGGTATTGTGAGAACCCATCGATACTTTACTCTATCTTACTTATTCGGTAATGAAACAATCTCACCATCGGTATATTGTTGGACTCATTTTCATATACCTGTTCAATCACTTTATCCTATTCAGTCATCGGTCATCACCTGCCTATTTGGTCATCGGTCATCACATGGTGTTCAGTCATTGAGCATCTTCATTTTTATTATCTTGCCGGCACTTGCATTTGAGCTCTTCGACATTATTGGAAATTCAACAAAGACTCTATCGGTATTTGCGTTGGTGGTCGGTCATGCTTGAAAATCCTCCTTCGGTCAATGCATTTGCCATGTTGCATTTTCTCCCTGGTCAACATGTGTAATTGTCATTTGCCATCAGTCAATTCCTTCCAACTCTCCAACCATCGGTCAACTTGTAGACATGTCTTCAATTTCACTAATTCTCCAACCATTCACATTCTTGCATCCATGAGGAATTGAACCCTTAACCTCTAAGTCTCCAAAAAGATGATCTACCACTAAACCACTTAAACCATTTAATTATAATACACCTAAATTATATTATATTCTATATTTTTGAATCAATATGTATCCTTCCTTTTAATAATTTTCTCGTCCTTCACTGAATACATTTGCTTCCCAGGAGAAAGGTCTAAGTGTTTAAAACCATTGACCTTTTTAATAACTCAAAAGGAGAATTGGGCATTTTGTTCAAATAGAAAATAGATAAGAGCCCCTATGTAAATATTAAAAATGGGTTGATGATAAAAAGGGAAATGAGGTTCCAAAACCTATGAAATGACACTTTTCATTTCTCTCTAGAGTATTCTCCTCCCTTTCTTTCTCTCTTTTCTTCCTTCTTCCAAAATCCAATCAACCCACCATCACAAGTCTAGATTAGAGACTCCAAACTACACATTAGACTCTCCAAAGTTAGATTTTTGGTTTTACATCTTGAAGAAAATCTAAGAGTTTAGCGCTGTCACAAAGAGAGATAAATCAAGGGTTTAGGTGTGACTCAAACTGGAAGGATCTTTGGAGACAAATCAAGGGTCTGGACAAGCAAATCAGCATAGGACCATTGCCATCGACAAAACTGGGAATGACTACCCTCCCTACGAACTCTGAGTGGACAGTTTGTTGTGTTGGTGAATGAGAAATGTTTTTCATGATTTTTATAAAATGATTTTCTTAACTTGATTTTATAAAATATTTTGTGATTGTGGTGTAACACCGAAAATTTGGTGTTAGAGATATTTTGTAAATCTCTAGATAATTATAAAAGGAAAATTTTAAAATTTTTTTGATTTTTTTGATTTTGGGGTATTAAATTGGAATTATTAGGTAAATATAAAATATTGTGCCCACGATTCGTAGAAAACCCATTTTTATGAAATTTAAACTTTGGTGAAAAAGTGAGTATAAATATATATGGATATATGTATCTATCTATTTATATATATATATATATGTTTATATAAAAATAAATAAATTAAAAAAAAAAAAAAGAGAAGAGGAGGAGGGGAAAACGCAGCGTTTTGTCCCCTCCCCCAAAATTCGATTAGGGCTAAAAGCCCTAATCTCACTCCCGTTTCCCTCTCTTCGCCTCACTCACTCTCGAATCGCTCTCTCTCCCTCTCGATCTCACTCCGCCGTGTCTCTATCTCTGCCTTCCACCATCGCCACCGCCACCGTACACAACCGCCACCGTCATCACTCGTCCCCTGTCTCTCTCTCTATTTCGCTCTCTGTTTCTCTCTCTCTATTTCACTCTCTGCCTCTCTCTCGAATCTCACTCACTCTCTTCCTCTCTTACTAGCGAAGCAATTTTCGCCCTCCTCCGATTGTCACCGCCGTGCGCAACCGCAAAGCCTTCGCTTCTCCCTTATGAGTGACTGCTGAGCTCTCACTTCTTCCTCGCGCACGATTGCAGAGCCTTCCCCCTCTCCCTCCTTTGTTCACTCACGCGGTGCTAACTGTGAGTACTTCTTCCTGTAACCCCTGCCGCGGCATCCATCAGCTGACCTTCAAAACCCCAGGCCGCGATGTCTGTGATTTCTCTCTACGCAAGTAAGGGTTGGCTCGGCTCGACTATAGCTTTAGGGTTTTGGCTCACTTGGTAATTTAAGCCTAATTATTAAGCTTGCGTCGCTTTGGATTGCACCTGCAGTCTCGAATCGAACCGAGAAGGCATTCGGACGAGGGTCGCGAACCGTGAAAACCCTAGTTGAGGGGATTTGATCCTTTCAATAAATTGAGTGAATCTAGGGTGAAGAGATCAGTATATGTTTAGGATGTATGTTAGATTCGATTAGAATGCATTTTCTGACATTTTATATGTGATTATTAAATTAAGTTTAGGATTTTATATAAATTAGACTGTTTGATACACAAGAAGTATGCTAAGGGATGATAGAATCATGTTGGGCTGAATAGAGTAGTTTCCTCAGAGTTTTAATTGAAATATGCATGAAAAGAATTATAATTATGTAAATTAGGAAGAAAATTGGGAAAAATTAGAAAAATTGGGAATTAAAGTTCGTTGGCGAAGTAAATGGTCTTAGGTTGATGAAATGAGAGTCTAGAATTTGTAGATATGTAAATTATGACTATACGAGATCTCATTGGATGATAAATTGTGATGATTGATCTAGGGTTAATCTTTTTGGGGACTTGAAAGGGACCTATTCGGATTACATTGATAAAATGGAGAGTAAATACCCTCTCTAGAGGTGAGTGGATGGATTGTGTATTATATGAATGAGTAAATGATTTTAAATATGATTTATAAATTGAGTTTTGAAATGAAATTGCAAATAGAATTGAAATTGATTTGTGATTGTGGTATGCCTAAAATGAAATTGTGAAATGTCCATGACTCTTGTATATGATTATTGAAAAATTTACACCATGTTACTTTGGATACTTATGTAAATTATGAAATATTGCTCTACTTTATATTTGAGCAAGCATTGATTGATAAAATGAGTTTGATAACATGGTGAAAAGGACAAAGAGCTCGAGTCCCGCCATGGACCGGTTCGTTGGGGCGGCGTGGTTTGGGTTGACTTGTGATTACACTAGACGCTTGGAGGTGGCGAGATGGAAAGCCACCCGGGTCTAACGGATGACGTGGTAGTACCCCACGAAAAAAGTTCTGCACCAATGTCAAAGAGGAATGGGAGTTTTATGTAAAAATCGTACAAAACCCTTTGGCGGATCTTGCCAATGGCCATTAGTGGGATAATGTTTTCGGCGCACCCCAAAAAACAAATTGTGGAAAAATGAGATTTGACTGATTGAGTTGATTTTATGAGTCATAGTGGATTGATATGAATGATTTTATGAGATTGAATTTCGTTATTGCATTAAATGATAGTTGATACATATATTTGGCATTACCACCTTCACCCTTATTTATATAATACATGTCATTGCACTCCACTCACTGGGTATTCCAAAATACTCACCCCCTCCTTTATATTCTTTTCAGAGGAAGTATAGTTTAAGGGCGACTAACTGTGCGAAGATCTTTTGTGATATTTTGGCATAGGTATGAGTTATGTTTTATTTTTGGATTGTAGATCGTTAAACCATGGAAAGGAAGTTCTATACATTTCATACTGTGAGGATTTTACTGATACTAGTTGAATTCTTTTGGCAAGTATTGGTAAAATCCGAACGATTATGACTTGAGACTTCATTTTTGTTTGAAATCATCTTTTGAAAGGTGCTTTATTCTGTATTGGGACATTTGGAATATAAATGTTGGCTTTTGATATTTTCTTTCAATTTAATGAAGTTCTGTATATTTCATACTGTTAGGATTTTACCTAAACTGGATTGTTTTCTTCGGCCTAGTGTTGGTAAAATTCGACGGCTATGTTTTGGGACTTTTATGTATTTTAAATGCTTTATTTGTATTGAGAATTCTGGTTGGCTGGGATGGCCACATTGCCTGCGTGCATGTACAGGAACCCACTCGCCGATGTGTGTCGATGTGTGCTTGCATGTACGAACCCACCCCGATGTGTGCCGATGGATGCTTATATGTACAGAGATGAGCCGGATGGGCTCATTGCATGTGTATTGATTTTATGATTTTCTTATTTTGATGAGTTGATTGTTTTGGAAGTTTTTATTAAAATATTAAAATGTCTTATGCTATCTCGGTATATTGGGAAGTCATGCCCGTATGTCGAGATAACGTGACGGTTGTTACGTGCTCGACAGGAGAGTTGAGGCGTGACAATTCTATTGGTATCAGAGCTCAGGTTTACGATTTTAAAAATTTGATGGTTTTGAAGTGTTTTGAAATATTTTCCAAATGTTCCAAAAGTTTTTCTAAAAATTTTGAAATATTTAGTTTATTTTGAAAAGGTTTAGATCTTTTAAAAAGGTTTTTGGAGAATGTGCAGAACTTTTCATGGTTTTCCTAGGAAGTTAGGAATGCTCATTTTTAGGGGGTTAAGCACTTGGATTAGTTCTCATTTCATTTTGCTAAGTTAAACCCTCTTTGTAGAACCATGCATTTATGATATATTTGATAAGGAGGGTCGGATATTGACTAGCTTTGCTCCAATGAGGTTATGAAGTTTCCCCCACACGTGAATCAAATACCCTGGCCCACAAATCTTATTGGTAGTTAAATTATGGTGGGCTTATTCAAGATTTTGTACTTTTTCATTGATATAATGATCTTTCACTAGATCTAAGCAAAATTGTGAGTTTTGAATTTTAATATTTTCCAGGTCTTACAAAAAGAAGTAAGTGTTTGCCTATATTCTATTTGTCGCTGGTTGTACATAGCAAAAACTCATGAATCTAGCTAGGACCCTTGCTTAGTTGAGATTACAATCTTAGAATTCTTGTATATGGTATAATCATAGATTGATAGATCCCCTTGGTATTAAATAAAGAACACCAAATTGTTTTCTAGTTGTCAATGATATTTTCTTGCTAAGGAGGCTCTAACTTTGCAAATCGTTGAAGAAAATTTTGGGTATAGTAGGAAAAGATTACAAGTTTGGTAGGCATGTCTATTTTGCCTTTGAAGAGAGCAAACTACATATATTTTAGAATTTAAGCATCTCGAGGAATTCTTGTATACAAAGTTTGAATTGGTGTTTAGCATAAATAGAAGGAAAGGATGTTAATAAAGGAGCCAGAGATGCTTAGTGTATATATATATATATATACATATATTGTTTGGAATTATACTTTAAGAAGGCGGAGGAGACATCCTCAATGTACTAAATATGCTTGAGAGTTCATAGGGAATTTTGACCTAATGACGAATATTTCAAGTTGTCATTTAAGATATTATGGGTAGAGATTCTAGATGAGTTATTTCCTTAATAGATATTGCAAAAAGTTTTAATTGTCTTCTTGACAAATGATTCTAGATTTACTTCTTTTAACCAATAGTGGGTAAGATTAGTAAATCTAATGAGTGCAAAGCAATCATTATGTTACATTATATGGAGTTTCAGACTTGTTTACCCGTGACATTTAATGTCTAGTTGTAACTTATGAGATATATGTAAGATTCTGATTCTTGCTCTTGAAACTATTAAAATAAATATGATTATAGTTTTCCATTGTTAATACTCATGGCTTCAATATTATTTCATGAGTCTTTTGTGACCTGTAAATTATAGTTTGTAAGGGTAATACATAAATGCCCACTGGTTTTAATAGAAATTTTCGAGTTGTTATAAAATGAACAGAAACTAGGATTATAGAATTGATGTGGGAGACATGGTATTTTTGAAAATATTTCTTTGGAAAGAAGTAATCTGATTTCAAAAGCGGGGAAACTTGTATATTTACTAAGCCGATCAGTTTGGGGTTTTTTTAAGAGAATAGGAATAGTAGCCTATCATTTGGAGTTATTCATAATATAGAGAAAACCCAAGATATCTTTCACGTGTTTATATTGGAGAAATATTTGTCGGGCACTATAAACATTTTGAAACTCTCCTGATTAAACTAAACAAGAACTTGAACACCAAAAGCCCAACCTGTGACCATGCTTGATCAATAGGTAAAGAAGTTTAGAAACAAAAATATTCTTATAGTTAAGGTACACGGGAAGAGCGGCCAAGTTGAAGAAATGATTTGAAACCGAAGATACCACGAGGATGTAATATCCCCATCTTTGATGTATAGATTGTATTTGAAATTTCGAGGAACTAATATGATGAGCCCTACGGGATTTATACATTGCGATGAGATTTCTTTGGTGTTTTCTACTCAGTAGTTGCTAGAGTTCCTTAGATAACTATTTTAACTAAAGTCTCTTTAATTTGAGATAGATTCATCCTTCAAATGGAATCACGGGTCGAACCTACTAGTCGGGGGCATGAAAAAACCTTATCACATATTTTTTGGGTTTGTAAATGTTTATATTTTATTTTCAAAGTAAATTTTAAAGTATTTGGACAAAATAATATCAAATAGTTAGTAAAATATTTTGTAAGTCTATAAGTTATTATTTGTGTTGAAATATGGGGAGGGTCCGCCCATTGGGTAGACCCTAGCTCCTTTTTGTTTGAATTTTGAAATAAGGGGAGAGGGTGGTTTTTGATAACCACCCCTCCCAACTCCCTTAACTCCCTCTCTCACCAAAAACTCCCTCTTTTGCATTGTGTGAACTGCCCACTCAACATGAACGTGAATTGAACTTTAAAAAAAAAGGTGCATGCATTTTTTGAGTATGCAAGAGAGAGAGTGTGTGAAAAGTGATTCTTCCCGCATTGGAAATAAAGAGAGGGTTTGAACAATGATTGATCATTTTGCATATTTGGATTGTGGAATATAGAAAGTGATCCAAATTTGTAACACTTTTTTGACTTAAAATACCAATCGTCAAAAGAGATAAATGATTCTAACTCAATTCGGATTCTGGGATTTTCGCATGAAAAATATTTTGTTGGTTTGTATGAAAATCTTCATTGATGTCAGAGCATAGATGGATTGTTTCTTGCCTAAATTGGTTATTTTAAAAAATTAAAAATGCCATGAATAATATTAAAGGTTCGTTAAATGCATCTAACAAAATACTTGATGAAATATTCTCAATTTAACACAATAGGATTCTTATTTTACAAAGATGAAATCTGCAAAATTTGATATGCATCCAATGAGTATATTAAGAGATATAACAAACTCAACCCAAAACTTAATGTATTTATAATTTTTAGGATATTATATTTCCTGATATAAAATTTATACCGGTTGGATTCCTCTTGAAAAATGCTTTTTAACCATATAAATATCACAAAAAATAGTTAAATTGAGAAAAATATGATATTTTGAAAATGGAATCGAAGTGCAAAACTCACAAACAAATTGGAGAAGATGAATAGTGTCGAAATGCAATCCCACTCTCATCAAGGGCGTGAAGCCCAAACCATAGGCTATCCACTGCTTGATCTAAAAAACCGAGATCACCATTGAATTCAAAAATATA